>JAFBJW010000042.1:860792-1332417 GCA_016785235.1 Pseudorhombus dupliciocellatus | reverse complement strand
TGCTCATCTATGCCCTTTTCATTGATTTCCAGGCCAAAAAAAAAATTTGTATTTTTTGAAAAAAACGACATAGTAACCTATGACTTTTTTGTCAATTTTTGAGATGATTTTTTTTTGCAAAAAAACAACATTTTCAGCATAAGACATGCTACCCTATGATGTTTTCATTGATTTCTGGGCAAAGAAATAATTTTTTTTTTTTGGAAAAAACGACATACTAACTATGACTTTTTCGTCGATTTTTGAGATGACATTAACCTATGACTTTTTCGTCGATTTTTGAGATGATTTTTTTTGTGAAAAAAACTACATTTTCAGCATACCCTATGATGTTTTCATTGATTTCTGGGCAAAAAAAAAAAAAAGATTTTTTTGGGAAAAAACGACATAAAAAAAAAAAAAAATTTTTTTTTTTTTGGAAAAAACGACATACTAACCTATCACTTTTTCGTCGATTTTTGAGATGACACTAACCTATGACTTTTTCGTCGATTTTTCACATGCAATTTTTTGGGCCGAAACCACATTTTCTGCAACACTCATGCTAATCTATGCCCTTTGCATTGATTTCCAAGCCAAAAAAAAAATTGTATTTTTTGAAAAAAACGACACACTAACCTATGACTTTTTCGTCAATTTTTGAGATGATTTTTTTTGCAAAAAAAGAATTTTTTTTTTTAGAAAACGTTTGGGAACCACTGACTTAGAATTTAAAAAAGTTTGAAACAAAAGAAAAAATTTTAGTTTCAAAAAACTTTGAAACTTTTTATTGAAAAAAAGGTTGAAACTTAAAACTATTAAAATTCATTTTAAAAAATTAAAAAAGTAAAAAGTGTGATGAACTTCCCTAAATGACAGAAGCCATCATTACAAAACATTTATTTTTATGTAATTAGTTTTAGCATAGTTTATAAGATAATTGAGTCCCTGTGAACACAAATTCATGAAATTACACAACACAGTGAAATAATGTAGAAAAAAATAATACATAAAATGTAACGACCAATGTCTAAACTATTCATTTGCTCATTTAAGAAAGTGACCACTGTTTTTGTTTTTTTACGTGCAGTAATAGACATTTACGAGAAAAAGGAAAAGTCGAAATTTACATTTAATCACAAGGTGAAGAAAATCACAAAAAAATAAAATCACGTTGGTATAAGAAAGTGCTTCACTGTCTAAACTTTTGAAGAAAGTTTTTGTCTTTTTGTTAAGTTTGTTCATATTTTTTAGTCATTTGGTAATGTTCAGTTTTCTGTCTTTTTATCTCATGTTAGTTTATTGGTGGTGGCTGGTAGCTTCATGTCTGTTTGTTTGTTTGTTTCCTTGTTATTGTGTGCTCTCTGGTTGTCAGGCTCCTCGTGGCGCTCTCCAGTCAGAAAAATGAAGTCGTGCGAGCAGTTTGCGGAAGTCAGTGGCAGCTTCACACCAGGAACCCCAAATAGTTCACTGAAGTGTCACTTCCCAATTTGAATGATCGTGTGAAAAGCTGTGTAATTCAGTTTTTGCTTTGTCCGAACAATCTGCATCCTAAAAGTCCAGCATGCTTTCATCTGTAAAAACGTGGACGTTTTTTCAGGATGTCGTGTTGCTGATGAGTCTTCTATTGCGTAGAGATACCAGGTCATAGAATGGGTCCTTGGTGATACTAGCCCTGAAAAAGATTAATGTCATGTCAATTTTTTTTATTTAAAAAAGTTTTTTTTTTTTTATTGAAAAAAAGTTTGAAACTTATTTTTTTATTGAAAAAGTTTGAAACTAAAATTAATAAAAAAATATATATATATTAAAAAATAAAATTAATTTTAAATTAAAACATTTGAAACCTTTAAAATCCTGAACTTATTTCTTGTGATGAACTTCCCTAAATGACAGAAACCATCATTACAAAACATTTATTTTATGTAATAAAATATTGAACATGATACATTTCCAATCTGCTAACACGTAAGAGACAGTATTTAAGACCTATCCCTCAGCTGGCCACCTGGTGAAACTGGCCCTGATTTTGAAACTTAAAAAAAGAAAAAAATTTTAAAAAGTTTGAAACTTGAAAAATATATTTTCTAATTTTAAAAAAAGTTCGAAACTTGTTTTTTTACTTAAAAAATGTTTGAAACTTTAAAACATTTAAATTATTTCGTTTTAAATAAAAATTTTAAATTTTAATTCGAATTTTAAAAAGTTTGAAACAAAAGAAAAATTTCTAGTTAAAAAAAAATTGAAACTAATTTTTTATTGAAAAAAAGGTAGAAACTTAAAACAATTAAAATTAATTTTAAAAAATTTAAAAAGTAAAAAGTGTGATGAACTTCCCTAAATGACAGAAGCCATCATTACAAAACATTTATTTTATGTAATAAAATATTCAACATGATACATTTCCAATCTGCTAACACAGAAGCTGGCCACCTGGAGGCGATTGAGATGGTTTAGAGTTTTCATTTCGTTCACGCTGAGGCACTGAGTGTCTCCCATGAGCAGCTCTCACCTGATGGCGTCCAACCAGTTGTCCTGTTCCTCTGCACTGCTGGCGCTCAGCTTGTAGGACTGGTGTTTACCCAGCACCACTCTGCCTTTGTTCTCCGTCTTGCACGCCTTGATCTTTTGTCCTTTGGGATTATATAACTCCAGACAATACTGTTCAAACACAGACACACATACATGTAAGCGCCACCATCTCCGAGTGTTTATCCATCTGTGTCTAATCTAACACTCTCTCTGGAGCACACGTGTTAGAAACCAACAGCAGGTGTGAGATGAAACTCAACACTTGATAACAAAGGTAAAAGATTCTGTACCGGTTTACTTGTGTCCTGGGACTTCCTGACGCTCAGGTTCTCCAGAGGAATAATCCCAATGGGATCCTTGTCCTGGGAGAGAAGAACAGAGATTAAAGCAAGGGGTTTTAGGTTATGTGTTATATTCATTTTTTTCTTAATGGATTCATATTTTCTATCTCAAATAGTTTTTCATACTCACTGTGGTGTATTTAAAGTAGTAGAGGCAGCTGTTGGTCAAAATAAACCACCTCCTCCTCCACGTTTTGACACACCCACCTTCAACAAAGACATGCAAGAACTTTTATATGAAACCTACAACATTCAGGTATGAACGTGCAGTAAAAACATACGAGACGTACTCACCCATCTTAACAAGCCAGCCCTCTCTGTCTGGATTAAAGAACGTCAGCGTCAGGTCGTTCCCGTCATCCTCTGGGATTTTGAACGGCTCGCTGCGGATGCTCGTGTAGAGTTTCTGAAAAGGGTTTTTAAAATGGCAGCATAAACATTTGCACAATACTTTCACTACTCTTTGGGTTTTTTTCATATTCTATTTCGTTTTTTACATTTTATATTTCACATTTATTAAATGTTTTACAAAGGAAGAGCAAGTCTAAAAGGGGGCCCTTGGACTCAAGCCTTTCATTGCCGACAACTGCTAAATTTAATTGTTGTGCATGTGACAATAAAAGCCCTTGAGCCTTTGCCTCTGTACATGTTCTAAAAAGCTCCTAAACAGAATAATTTTATATTAGGCAAGAAATATTTACTAAGGATAAACTGAATGTACTGATGAACTTTGACATCAGTTAATCGTAAAATTAAACACAGAATAAAAATATATTGAGCAGCTGACCGCGAGCAGCTCGGTGGGCAGGTCCTCTCCATTGTTGATGCCTTTGATCATGGAAACAAATCGCTGCAGACTGGGTTTGTCTTTCACGTTGGGGTTATGGAGACTCGTGTTGAGCATGATGATGGCGAAGGACAGGATGTAGCAGGCGTCTGTTTCAACAGAGAAGCAAGGTGTGTTATGAATATTCTGCGATTGTATCGATCGGACTGTGAAAAGAGTCATCATTGACTCCTTTAAATTGCAGATGACCGGTGGTCGGTCATCAGGTAAGACAAAGCAGAGCCGGTACCTGTGGACTGAAAGACCGCTGGGTTACAGTCACAGTAGCGAGTGGCGAACGCCTCCATCATCCTGTCAATCTTCTGAGCTTCTCCCGGGAGACGGAAGCTCCACAAAAACTGCCTTTAGAATCCAAAGGGACGCACAATCAATGTCGAGCACTGGCTGGTCAGTCATCAAGACGGAGACGTAATTGTTACTTTACAGGGACTTGATTTGTGGAACAAACCTTAGCGCCTGCACCAGATTCAGGTCTGAGAATTCATGCAACTCCACAAAGGCTTTCAGGATCTCCAGATGCATCCCGTCCCTGAGTGACAACCAAGGCACAACATTGATAAGTGTAAAGAGGTTTAATGAAAGATAACGATAGTATAGAATAGATTATTATTATTATTAATATTAATTAATGACTTGTCGCTGCATGTTCGCCCTGTGATTGCCGTACCTCTCCCCCAGGACATTTCCAATGGCCGTCTTGCTCAGTCCCTCCTCTTTGTAAAGGAACTCAGCCACGGACACTGCTCTCCACTCCAGCAGGTCATTTCCCACCAGGTAATCAAACCCCTGCAGGAATGAAGGATGGGGAGAGGATTTATATGAAAAGCAGGAGGTTGAAAATTAGTCACGTCTCACAGAAGTTTTGCACACAAACAGAGGGCTCCATGTTTAGATCATAACAAAGGATGCAATCTCTCAGTTCGCTTTATAAGAAACTTTAAGGTTTAATTTGTGTTTCGTGTTAAAGTACAGGAAGTAAGAACCGCTGTTAAATTTAAAGTCCTGTTTTATTCTTCCCTTTTGAGTCTCTGCTGTCGTTAATCACTGGAGCGGAAGAGGAGAAAGGTTGATTGAATTCTTCATGGTCAAATCTTACTGGGTGTTCAGAGCAAAACCTATGCGACCCAGTATTCTTGGTGGGTATTCTCCTGCAGAGGTTATTCACCTCAATTCCATTTGAAGACAAAGTTAACCCTCAGGAGGCCTCAGAGCTGCACGTTCAGCTCCTCGCTCGCACCCCCCAGACCAGAGTGCACGTCACAGGCCGCAGAACCTAAATTCTGTTTTTACCATGGAGACACCCAGGCAGGAAGGATTGAAAGTGGTTGAAGTGGTGCTTCTGCCTCACTTCAGGGAACAGGATGTGGTCTTTCGTGCTGCTGCGCATCCTCTGCGCTTTTAAACCGTAAATGTCTGCATGTCACACACACACCGCTCGAATCCACATCCGCTGTGTGACTTGTGTCAACCGCCAGATAAGAAGCAGCTGAAGAGCCTGAAACTCAGCATTTCATCCACTGTCACTGTACCGTGTCTCAGGTGGACACTTGATTAAATGACAAGGACACCTCTTCCTGTCTCCAAGGTTTCCCCTGGAGAGAGTGTTGAAATACACTCTTCAATACATTGACTAAGCGTCTGAGTGTCACCAAGCACTTTCAACCACTTTAAAGATCTAAGAGGCGACAGCTCAGAGCAGGAAACTCTATATTTCTACATAAAATCCGTACACTCACAGTTTTGGGGTCCATGTTGAATTTCTTTTTTCCTCGTAAGAATCTTCTGTTCCTCACAACATTCTTACTGCAATAAAAAGAGAACAAATGTGTTACAATAAAATACTATTTGAGCAGAAAACATCAACAATATCCTTTTGTTTGCCCCATGTATGAGCAGATGTGTTTTGTGACAGTTCATTATTGATTTGTTGAATAAATAGAAGAAACGCAACAATACACAGACACACCAAATTTAAAGCTCTCACATTTAAACAAAAGATTGTAAATAAAAAAACCTGAAAACACGAATTACTTTTAGACTGAAAGGGCCTGTGGATTTTTCAGCTGTGTCCCAAAACATTTACTAAGACTGGTTTAAAAAACTTAGTAAAGAGTTAGTGTCCAAAACCTTTTGTTTTTCCACTATACAATCCTCAACAGTAAAGTGGGGGTGATAAATGAGAGGGTGAGTTTGGATGCAGCCACAGTGGAGCAGTGAGCTAGAAGTTGCCCGACGGTGACAAACATTTATGGTTTAAGGGTGATCACACGTTGCAACCGCTGCTCGGAGACACTTCAAACAGCTGAGGCACCGCATGTGGCATTTCAGGGCCAACTGTCTGACTGCTCATTGCACCGCTGACCACATCGAGCGGAGCGCCGCGTGTGGCGTGGGAGACTGAACTGCATGGTCGCGCAACTTCACGGAGGAGCTGCTGTACAACGTGTGCTCACACTCGCTTCTGCCCAGAGCTGTGGATCTCAGGTTTGACGTGGTCCATCTCCAGCCTCAGCCTCTGGGAACGTGATGTAATGAAAGAGCAGGGATGTTAGCCTGGGTACCAAGGCTTGCTATTACCTAACACACATATATTCAATTGCAGACCCTTATGTATGACCATTATAACCCCTCCCACCACTGTTATGAATTAACCTTCATCTCTCTCTGTTAGAGGAGAGCAAATTTTTTGTGCGCTGTGAACAACTTTCCCGAGGCTGCAGGCTGTGAGTAGCGAGGGGAGAATAAAGAGGGATTGTAATGAGAGGCCTTGGAGAGAGGTATTCACCACCTGAATGTCATCCAGCAGCTCAGTCATCCTGCCCGTCTCGATGGCTTCAGCCGGCCGCCTCTCAGCCGGGGGCAGATCCGGTGGTGGAGCTGCGGGGAACCAGAACTCATGAATGCTGGGATGGGTTGCGGTCGGGATAAAGCAGATGTTTCAGCTGCATCACTGTCGCCCGACAACCACTTTCACACCTACGCTGGCTCTCACAGAACAGAATGATTCACATCTTCATCCTTCACTGCTCAGAGAAGGGGTCAGTGACTGAGAAAGTACAAAGACAGCTGAAACTTTTTTTTTCCTTTCCCACTTTTTAATGAACCAGGCTGAAGTGTATGATGCGCTGGCAGCCATTTCATGACAGCTCATCTTGAACTGTGGGATGTTTTTGGCCACAAGGAACATGTGCAAGATAATTATCATAAAATATAAGTTTTTAGGTGTTTTAAGTTTCAAATGATAGAATACTTAAAGAAACTGATTGACAAAACTGTCTTATGCTGTACGTGCTACTTGGAACCGCCAACATCTAACATTAACAGCATTTAATTTGGAGTCAACAGACTAAACCAGACATCTGAACTAAAAATACTCCTCAACAAAAATCTTATTTCTTTTTGAGCAGCAGCACTATAGAAATGCAACAGTAAAAACAATAATAAAATCGTACCTTTTCCCCAGAGGAAGCTGTCTTTTCTGCGTATGGCCATGATTTCGCTGGTGCAGAGCGACTGAGCGACTGCACAGGAAACAAACTTGTCAGAGTGAGAAGAGGGCCGGTGCTGACATTCTGAGCCCTGTGACACTGAAGAGACCCGACACACTTATTCATGATAACACACGTTTCTTCAGGAGATCTTGTTGCAGCGACTCTTGTTACCAAACATGAAAAAGTTCTGTGGAAACAACAACTGCTGCTGCCAGTGACAGAAACATCAGATTAATATATATATATATATATATATATATAAAATATTCATAAAGGCTTTTCAGGGCTTCAGAAAGTCAAAGTTGAAGTAAATACTATAATAATTTGATTATCACAAAGCCTGTCAATTGACTTAAAAATTAAAGTGGTATTCAAACTTCTTCTGCAAGAGGGGGCTTCTTTCATTTCCAAATATGAAGCCCCATCTAGTGGGAGAATGTAAATGAATTCAACATCAGGACAGTTCACAGAAAGACGATGCAATGTGCAACGTCATCACTAGATGTCACTAATTCCTGCCCTGCCTTTGAGTACAGATGTGTCGAAATTCAAATTAATCTCAGCAATAAAACACTGAGTCCTTTGCAGAGTCCCAGTTCAACAACACACACACACAGTCGTGCACACACACGTCAAAGTGGTACACTCACGTCATTAGTTTGATGCATTCCTTTTCGACTCAAGGACCCTTGAGCGTGTTGATCCGGTGTCATATCTACAAATGTATTCAGGTCAACAGCAGGAGCCGAAATCCCTTTGCTACATGACTGCCACATGAAGGAGACCATGGTGCCACCATGACTGTAGAACACAGAAAAGGACATTTACATAATAAGGTCAAAAGAGAAAAAAAAATAAATGGGGTAAAAGACAGGAGGACAGAGAGAGAGACAGCAAACAAATCTAACTTCATCCTTTTCAATCCTGCAAAGCTGGCTCACTTATTGTCATGGCAACTTATGCTGAGCTATTAGCCTGTACTGCAGCAGGTAACCTTGACATGTGAGAGCTATTCCCATCCATCTGCAGTTTCCTGACAGGGACAAATTAATTCAATCTACAATGAACACAGAAATAATAGACGTAAATAAAGATTTAGATTTATATAACAGCCCCCCCCAAAAGTGAGGTGAACGTCATAAACACCACCTTGCCTGTAGATATTTTAAAAAATGCAATACATGTTAAATTGATGTTGTTTTAAGGGGTTTTGTTCAAGGTTGTTGTTTGGTTTGAATTTGTTATTTGATGATGATCAGAGAATGATTTGCAATAAATTGAGTTCGTGTATGGGACGTCAGTGGTCCTGCCTGGTCTGCTAACTCGTGGAGCGCATTGCCACATTTGGATTCATGTCATGACGACCAGCAGCACAACAGCAGGAGCACAAACACAAAACGATATCCCTCAACACTTTTGTCAATAAACTTTGCATCGAAATGAAGGTGACGCAACATCACATGGGGCTGTGGGGATAAACACACATTATCTGCAGCAGAGGAAGATGCATCTCATTTTGGCCACGACTGGACATAATTAATGCACGTGCCCCGGCCGCAAACACGCGGCGAGCTGGAGCAAGATGCACCGTGGAGGCCCACAGAGAGTTTGAAGATGCTTCGAACGAGCGAAGGAGAAATTGTTTTCCACATCAAAGCAACGCATCTAAGATCATACAGCCGGAGCTCATTTATAAAGCAAATCCCCAGCAATTCTACAAAGAATCTGAAGGACATAAACACAGCTTCTTAGAAAAATATGTTGTACTGTGTTTTAATTATTTAAGTCCCACTGTGGTTGGCTTAGGAATGTGCACAAGGAAACATGCCGGGAAACAAAAGAGGAGCATGCATATTCCCTCTCATGCTCTAGGGTAGGTTCAACTTAACGACAGGGGTAAATTAGGAGATACAGGATTAATGCTATCTACCTGATCTCCTGTTAAATGTCATTTGTGCTTCTGACATTCTGAAACCTCGTGAGATACAAAGACAACAAAGGTTCCGTCCAGAGAAAACGTAACCTGAAGACGAGGATTAACTAAAAAGCGGTGCTGGGAAGGTAACAATCTGAAACGAGAGGTCTTATCTAATCGCAGGAGCAGGTGGTTCCCGCCAACCCAGATAAAGGCTGGATGGGAAACGGCTTTACTTTTTGATTTATTGAAGTGATGATGATAAACATAAGCAGCACAGACACACAAGCTTTGGTCTTTGAGTTCTGACAGACTAAACCTAAGCCTATAGACCAGGGGCCTCAAACTCAATTTACCTGGGGGCCGCTGGAAGCAGAGTCTGGGTGAGGCTGGGCCGCCTCAGGTTTTCCACAAGAAAAGCTCTGATATAAACATTCCAATGTTCTTATCTTAAATCTACTTACTATCTTATAAAGTAGCATATTTAAATTGAAGTTTAA
Source organism: Pseudorhombus dupliciocellatus (assembly GCA_016785235.1). Classification (NCBI taxonomy): domain Eukaryota; kingdom Metazoa; phylum Chordata; class Actinopteri; order Pleuronectiformes; family Paralichthyidae; genus Pseudorhombus; species Pseudorhombus dupliciocellatus. The sequence goes on along the minus strand of JAFBJW010000042.1, from coordinate 1,322,812 downwards.
TCACAAAGGTTTTACAACAACTACACAAACACAAAAACAAGCAAATTAATTGAAATTAGCTAAATTGAAAAATATTTTTTATGTAAATAAAAAACAAAAACATGTTAAATAGATTCAAAAGTTTCTCGTTTCAAAGTAAACGTTTACTTATCGATGGTCTGTTTTCTAGTGGTCTCATACTGAGGGTTCTTCATGTTAGAAAGAGTTTAGTTCATCCTCTGCAGTATTTATACTTCTATTCCACGCTAACATTTAACAAATACACTAACAATTCCCGCAGTAAAAGTCCAAACCAACCGACAAGCCACAACTGGGATTCGAACCGGCCAACCTGGGATCCCCAGGACGAGTGCTCTACCACTGAACTATCCGGCCACTGTTTCTCTGGGTTGTGTGCTTGTCTCCCACCTGGGTTCAACTCTAGCTCTGCCCACCCTCGTCTTCGTGAGCTTGAATGTTGACAATACAGACTGTGAAGCTGAGAGATCGAGTCTATCATTTTGTGCTGCCATTGGGTCATCCACCTGTTACAGGCGGGGGCCGCAAACTACGGTCCGGCGGGCCGAATTTGGCCCACGGGCCAGGAGTCTGAGACTCCTGCTAAAGACTAAAGTTGTACAACTTATCAGTATGCATCAGACTTCAGCTTGACAGATCTCTTAACCAATCAAAATCAAGTTATTCTATAGACTCTTCTCTCTGAAACTGTTTCAATATTAACAAGAGGAATCCGCAGAAAGTTTCAAGAAATAAATGAGATATAAATATGGAATGACAAGAAGTTTCTGCTGAAAATAATTGCACTAGTGTGCAACAATAAAATAGGGTTGAAGTCTTTATATCCGCACCAATTTTTCTACTTTGCAGTGGCATTGCAACTAAAGCCTGAAGACATTGGCGATCATTCACCGCAGGAAACCTCCAAATCTCTGAGAAAAGCTCTGGTGAAATCAAACTCCAAAGGCTGCAACAATTTCCCCCAAAACCCTGGAGGGACGGAACGTCTGTCGAACATATGCTACAGGAGCCATCAAACTGTTTTATCTTAAAGGAAAGATTGATCGATTCCCCTGATGGGTTTAGTCACAACTGGAAGGAGGAACCATCTGTTCCTTCAGTGTTTTGCCTAAACCATATCACCAAGTCTGTCTGCAAACAGATGAGGGTCTGATCCCCCCGAGGCAGTTCAAATCACGAGGTAGTGAGATAGTTGTGTACCAAAGCACATATCTATCGGATAAATAAGAGTTACAGAGCTCAACCCAAGATCAAAACACATCACACCGACTCATTTCTCAGGCTCTGGAGTGCATTCTTCCTATTGTGTGAAAACAATAAAAACATTACATTTGTGAGCTGTTCCTTGCCGCTCACGGCTGTAAACAACATGTGCCTTCAGGTGTCAGGCATTTGTTGCCATGGGAACCCCCATTATTGGTTATTGAGCTACTTTCAAAAATAAGAGCAGGAAAGACATGGAAACTTCATAGTGAGTGTGTTTGTCTGGTAGCACATGATGGGTGCGAAACAGAAAATAATAAAATGATGATGTCAGAACAAGAAAGGCGGGGAAGGTACCTTCTAGTGAAGAGACGAGAATTAATACTTTTTGAAGTAGCCTAAAATCATCACATTTTGAGGAAAGTTATCATAGAACAGGAAGGGGACGCTACGTGACTGAAGCAGAGTTGTTTTGGAACGGTGCTCCAGTGCCATGGCTAAGTGGCACTTCAGTGCCTCACACTGAAGGTTTGAGGCTGTGGGTACCCAAGGTCAGTCACTGGGTTGAAAGCCACGAAATCATTGAATACGATTATGAAGCAAATTAGAAAGGAGACAGTTTCGCCAGTAACACAATCAAGAAGCATTATCAGTGATCTACTTATTAAAGTGTGGCTCATGTCTGTGATTGTGCATCTCTTCTCACATCATCATCTTGGTGATGAACATGAGCCCCGAGCATGACAACGTATCCAGGCGGCGACACTTAACCTAAAAAAATCTTCAGATTATGTTCAGATGATGATTTAATCTGAGTGTTATTTGTGTCCTATAGGAACCAGATTGCGATTAGTCACCGTGTTATTGTAAGGATGAAGGCAGGCAGAAAATACGTGGGCGCTGTTCATGACCTTTCAGACACAGTAGGAGTCCATTCCCTGAGGCAACAATATGAGGGCTATAGAAGTGTTATCTGCCTGGCTGTCAAATAAGATGGTTAACAACTTTGGTTTACCAGTCTACAGACGTGGCCTGTGAGCTCCTGTAACATTCGCGCTTCAGCGACAACATTACAATCAGTGGTTTATACCAGTGGTTTATACATGATAACTGAAGATCTGCCGGTCAATGGGCAACTCATGGAGCCCTTTCACGTCTTATGCTGGAATGTTCCTGTTGGAGATTTTAAAGACAGCCCTCGCTGCTAAACATCGCTGGCATTTTTTTTTTTTTTTGTCAAATCTAGTTAGCACATAAACATTTTTTAACCCATGTAAACATGGACAGACTCATGCACATTTATGTTCCAGTACACATTCTCCCTATGTTTACACATCAACATTAACACAGAGCTTTTATTTCTTCAAGGACACGCGGTGTGGGTTTCTCAGAATCTCCATGTGATAGACACACAGACGCATTTTAACAGCAGAGGAGGCCTTGTGTTGCCTTAATGGGAGAACAAGCCTTTGTAGCACAGAATGGTCTGTTTGCAGGGGGCGAGCACAGTGTGCCATAGTGGTGGGGGGGGCGGCTACTTCAGTAACAATCTATTGATCTTCTGCACCCATGTAGCTCAATCCATGAAGACACATCTGCTTTATGAGACCCGAGACAGCTGTCAGCCTGAGCCACAGAAGCTGAAGTCCGGGCTGTAAAATACCCCTCGTACACAAAATTAAACGCCTTCTCTTATCTATCACTGAGCCGCAACCTCACTGGATCAATCTTGTCAGCAATCTCACCAACAGCGGATGCACGTATGATACCTTTAATACTTTTTTTATTGCTTTTTCAGGGAACCCATTATAAAGAAAATCTATTGTGACATCCCAGAGGACACCATGTATTACACAGGGATATTAGGTGAAGATAGGAAGGTTTATCCTCAGTGCGGGTTAACATCAGAATTAAGTAGACATCAGTATGTTTTCATTGAATGAATTGAGAGGAGTTAAAATTACACCCTAACGTGATTAATAACAATAAATCAAAGAATTATTAACCATGAGAAAAATTACTTTACTACTAACTACTTTATTTTATTTTATTTTTAAAGGTTTACTAATTGCCCTGGGAATAATCTATGGATGTTTTCACAAGTGATATTATTATGTTTCGATTCTTACGGATCCCTTTGCTGCTGTAAAGTGGAAAATTTCCACTAAGAGAAACTAATGAAGGACATGCATCACCTGTGTGCGTGTGCGTGTGCGCGTGTGGGACTTAAACACCTCCTCTCCGGGTGCAGCACACGGAGCTGTTACCTAGTTACAGCAGAGCCTGTGACGAGCTGCCGCCGCCGCTGCTGCTGCAGAGCTGGTGACGGTCGGCTCCAAGGGACACACGGAGCAGAAGTACCCGACGAACAGAGGCTGAGGAGCGGGGAGGAGAGGAGCCAGTCGCCGCAGCACCTCCTGGTCCTGTGAGAGAGGAGAGAAGAGACGAGGAGTCCTGAAAACCAGAGGAGGAGAAGAGGCGGCGCTGGGTAGAAATAAAAGTCCGTGCACCGCCGGGTAAGTTGTGACAGAGCGATGGCGCGCTCGTGTTATTGATTCCAGATGAGGGATAGTTCTGAGGTACATCAGGGATGTTCCTCTGTCACTCTGGATCACTTGTGTGTGTCTGTCTCTGCTAGTGTTGTGACTCCTTGTCGTCATTGTGTGTCTCACTGGGGACTGTATCCATGTGGACTATTTGATGCGGACATTTTTTTGGATTTTTGGAGCGTTTGTGTCACTTTTTAATGCTTTTGCATCTCACTCTCTGGTCGTTTTGAGTCTGTGGGCTCACTCTGAGCTCTTTAAACCAGTGTGAGACTGATGATATTCCTGAGAGCTCTGACAGCGCTGCAGGAATCCTTGGTGTTTGTGGTGGGAGTTGCCCCCCGCCCCCTGCCCTGTCTCTGAGTTCATGTTGATTTCATGTTGTAAAAAAAAAAAGTCCTATTCAAGCGAGGGCAACTGTGGCTCATCGAGTGTTTGTTTGGTCATTTATTCATTTCTCTTGGTTGTGGTTTTGCATTTCATTCAGCTGGGTATATTCTTTTTCTTTGTTGTATTTTTTTCAAAAAAGAAGAATTGTGTCCGTCTTCATTATGCATCCCATAGAATTCATTTGAAGTGATAAAATATAATTAACCAATGTTATCAGTAGGATTCATCTCAACATATATGGAATGATAATTAAAGGGATGTAGATGATTTCCCACAGGGGGGAAACAAACATTTTAGTGTCTTACATTTGATTTAATTGTTATATGTGAGAAGCACAAGGTGTCTGTTTTTCACCACTTTCTGAAAATGTTTTTTCTTTATATTTTTTTTCAATTAATATTTGTGAAACATAATATTTGATGCTTAGTAAACAATGTGACATCTGAAAGTGTCCCATTTTGTTTTAAGAGCCTAAAAACTATCAGATTACTGACTAATCTATTTTGTATTGATTCACTAATGGACGTCTGCTCCCATCCTTCCTCTCTGCACGTCCTTGTGAGGCTGTGATGCTGAATGTTTCTCCTGGGATTTATAAAACTTAACAACAATCATTATAAACATTCAAAACAATACCCCCTTCTTTATACTGCCCCTCAACAACAGACTGGATACTTAAAACTGTCTAAGAATTGTGTTAAAAAAAAGTTTTATTTTTGATAAATGCTACTTTTTGAACCTAAAATATGTATTCGTTTATCCCTTAGCCTCATTTGAATAGATTTAGTTGTGTTTTCCTCAGAGCGTGTGAGCTTTGTTTATTCATTCATTGACGTGAGGATCTTTTATTTCTTCCAGGCTTTTATCGTAAAAATAAAACACATTTTTCTCTCCCCAGGAGCAGAAATTCCCCACTGTGTTTGTGACACTGTGCTGGCATGATTTGCTCTGTTCATTTCAGAGGAACAAAACAACATCATGTCTTCATAGTGTGAAACCACTGAGGCGGCTTCTGCATTTTAAAGAGTAGAAATTAAAGAAAAGAGTTGAGTAAAAAGGAACGGATATGAAAAGAACTGATTGCAGTATGACTCATTATGTTATCCTGAATTGTAGCCCTTCAACACACACACATTTCATAGCTATACATTTCAATGGGGATCCAAACACAATTACTTCACTGTTAATGAATTGAACACACCATACCTATACAGTCCAATTAAAGCAGTGGGGGGTCCAAGTGGTGTGATAAACATGCACGCCATCCAGATATGGAACCTGAAATCATTGACTCAAACATGGACTTGCATGTTGATAAGCCCAACAAGTGATGGTCCCACTTCTCTGTCAAGGTCCATGGCTCTTGAAAACAAGGCTGGAAACAGAAGAAAGAACATTATATGAAATTTTTCCATCTCACTGAGATGTTTTTTCTTTCGTCTGCCCTTGAGTTTCTTATCTATCTTATGTCAAGGACCTGGACACGGCAGTAAAAGCAGGTCAGCAAAGCTTCAAAACTCAAAGCGAAACTTTGATGCCAAGCTGTTTCGGGAAAATCACTGGGTTTAATAAGTGGCTCTGACTCACTGAGCCCCGAGGAGACGCCTCCTTTGCTCCTCTTGCACTCTCATGAAAGCAGCAGCGCCCTGCTGAGTTTAGAGCTGGTTGAAAAAAAAAAATTTAAGGGAGTGACTGTTTAATATTCATCGATCAACACACCGAGCCACAGACTGATTGAAGGACCCGCGGATTCATTCTGAATGATGATTGAAGACAGATTCTGTGACAACACTTCAACGGTGTCGGTACGACTTTGGAAACATGATTTCATTTTTATGTTTAACATGCAAGATACAACATCCTCTATGACTGGAATAAACTGAGCTCACTTTTCAATCAATTGCTCCTGAATAGTAGAAATAGTCCCAGCCCTCATGGTTGTGTACTTATATAAATCATAAAAACCAAGTTGCCAAGTCCACTGTTGACATGAGCACAAAAGCCTGCTGCAGTGAACCCTTCAGTAAATAAGGGGTATCTACTCAGGAAATTACAGTATAGATGGTTTTATGATCAGTACATTAACACATACACAGCTGTATATATATTAGCTCTGTATGTTGTTATATTATTACAGGTACAGCACTTTGTGAATCATTAAACAAAATAAACCCAGGTCACCAGCAGCTACTATTCATTCAAAGTTCAACAAGTGACCATCCTCTGCCTGTCGATCCGCCTCAGCTCAGCCCACTACACACGGGAATAGGTTTTCAAAGCTCACAGCAGGAAAGTACTTCAAAGAATCTTGACATGTCTCTACGCCACAACTTTCTCCAGCCAATGTGAGTTTGTGATTTGACTTTCCGTGGCTGCAGAGCTCAAGGAAAGTAACACAAACACCTTTATACCCTGCATGGACCCTAGCTCTAACCCTACAAACAACTTTAAACCCTGCTCTGACTTTAGCTCTAACCCTAACAACAACTTTAAACCCCAACCCTAGCCCCAACCCTAGCCCTAACCCTACCCCCAACCCTAACCCTAACCCTGGCCCAAACCCTTACACAAACACCTTTATACCCTGCATGGACCCTAGCTCTAACCCTACAAACAACTTTAAACCCTGCTCTGACTTTAGCTCTAACCCTAACAACAACTTTAAACCCCAACCCTAGCCCTAACCCTAACCCTAACCCTACCCCCAACCCTAACCCTAACCCTGGCACAAACCCTTACACAAACACCTTTATACCCTGCATGGACCCTAGCTCTAAACCTACAAACAACTTTAAACCCTGCTCTGACTCTAACTGTAACCCAAACAACAACTTTAAACCCTAACATACAAAGTAAGAATTCCGCCTCGAACTGTGTCTTCCCTAAAGTCCCTCTGGCCCAGCTGGTATTCTGTTTGCTCCGCTGGTCTAGCGGTAGCGTGCTTGGCTCCCACCTAGAAGAACCGGGTTTGATTCCAGCTCTGCCCACCCCTGTCTTTGTGAGCTTGAATGTTGACAATACAGACTGTAACGCTGAGAGACTGAGTTTATCATTTTGTGCTGCAATTGGGTCATCCACCTGTTACATGCGGGGGCCGCGAGTCTGAGACCCCTGGTCTAAAGTGTCAAAAACCTTCGACTAAATAAAATTGGCTCCGGTCAGGGAGAATGTGTGTCCGATGGTCAGATGTAATGCTCATGGGAAGTTAATGAAGGGTGAAATGGTGAATCTCTATATGCGTTTATGGTTGTGTCATTTCCATCACTGTACCCTTCAGATACTGGAATGACACTCAGCAGAGCGTAAACCTGCATCAAGTCCCAACAATCCTCACAGCAGAAATCACGGTTTTGTTGAAAGTACGTCAGCGCTGGCGCCTTATCACCTAGAGCCCTTGAATCTCATTCAACTCCAACTCGACATCTTTGTTAGCATCTTAATGTGTTTGGCTCCTCTCTCTTTCATCCTGAGATCCTTGTGTGATTTTGTCGTTATTTTGCACTGAGCTGATAGAGACACTGCCCCTTTATTCCCCCTTTATTCCCCATTTTCTTTATTCTCTCATAGAAAAGCTATAAAAAGGGACAGTCCTGTTCTGGGTGTTAGGGAAAATGTGCAGAATTCAAAGTGCATCTGAAAGCACCTATGCAAACAAACAAACAAATCAGACTGCTGATAAATCATATTATTTTACCTTGATTAATATTTGCATTACATTTCTGTAGTTGTCTGTAAAAGGACAGTTGACATCAAACGCTGCATAAATGACATGCAGGCAGCCGGTGAACGTAAACTGCGGTTGCATTCTAGCCGGTAGAATCTATTTCACTTTGAAATAATCTAATCTGAACTTGTCAGTGAACTCATTGTGTCCCGCGCCATTATCAGCTGCTCCAACAAAAGACCGACTTGTGTTTTTCCAAAAGAATGCAGTCCATTTACCATTTCACCACATGGGTGGTTACCGTAGTTACCTCCACATTAATCCACCTTTGTCCTGTACTTTGACTCATAATGTTTGAGTCGCACTGACCTAAAGGAAAAAGCCAATGAGGGGGATTTTCCATGACCGTGACCCAAGTTCAGTCCAATGTAAAATCACAGATCTTACTAGTACGAGGCTAACGTAAACCCTGTGTGTCCCAAATAGCTTATTGGTGTTTACTCAAACTTTCCATCCATGCTCACATCAGCCCAGCATTGACCTGAACATTGACTCTCTGCTTCCAAGAGGAGAAAACACAAAGGCAAACAAAGCAAATACACTATTCAAACAACTTGGCTTATGTCCTTACCCATGACCCTGAGCAGCATTCTTACCTCAGGGTAACAGGCTTTGTCAATGGCATAGTAATGAGATTGACTTTTCAAATCCAATTTTTCTTTATAGCTTTTTATATTTAGTTTATTGACTCAGAACTGTGACTTTTGTTGTTGGGTATTAATTTAAAGTTTCCGCACAGATCTGATAGTTTTGTCTAATCGATGCACAATTTGGGATTTATTTAAAAAAAACAAGCTTTTTGCTAGTGTTGCGAGAGGCAATCAGGCAAACAGTTCTGTTTCAATCCAGAGAAATAAACAATGAGCTAAAGTTCAATATAAAGGTCTGTTAAGTTGAAGGGGAATCAGCAGATTCAGGTAATAATTCGAAAAGTAAGAGCTGGAACGAGCACTGCATCTCACAGGTTAATCACAGATAATTTGTGGAATACTAAATGGATTGTGAGGTTCGTTACTTGTTTAATCAAATTAACAATTCCCATTATGTATATCCTCATAATCCAGAAACCACAGGGCTGAAATCAAACCTGCTCTCTCTCCCTCTCTAGCATCCACTCATCTGTGCGAGGATGATGGAATTCCTCTCTGAAATAGTCTGAACCTTTCATGCTCCCCTCCCGTCACAGACTCTGACCTTTGCGCTGGATGCTCATCTCAGCGGTGCAGCAATGCTTGACAGCTAATATGTTGGCATTTCCACTCCTGCAGAGAGCAGCAGCTCAGCCTGGGTGAGACACTCAGGTTGTTGTTGACTGGTGTTTTCTGATTTCCAGCATGTTCTGTCAATGGGGCCTGTAGCTGTGATGAAGGAAAAAAAAGAGAGGAATGCTTGTCATCGAGCCAATAATAATATTATATTAAAGGACAATATTGGTTCAATGTACCAGGAAGGTTTTTTATGGAGTTCAGATCCTGGTTACCAAAGAGTATTGTGTGAAGCGGCACAGTCATGCTCAGCCGGAGCAGCCGGTGACGTTATTTCATCACTTTATTTCAAATGTTTCGTATTTTCTTCACCAAGGATGAGGAGAGTACAGTTTCTTCTGCTCCCCTCAGCCACACTGTGAGGAGAGAGGAGAGAAAATCTCGTCCAATTAGTTTGATTTACGACACAGATTTCTCTTTCTTTGTTTCCCTTGGTTCTGGTAATTGGCAAATGCAACGCAAATTGTCCGTAATGGTGAGGCACGGAAGATATTGAAAAATGATGAATGTGACAATGGTCTGAAATCACAAAAGCTGCTCAGGTCGCGTCTCTCCGTGAAATGAAAAAAATAACGCACTCCATTCATTTGTTCTTGTATTTGCAGTTTCAGGTCATTTTTTTCCCCCTCGTGTGTCTTTTAAATTGAACTCAGGAGGCAGAGGCTGAATGGGTTTTTCTGATAGCCTGTCAGCTGTCAGCATTCAGGTGACAATAACCTTTCATTTAATTTGCTTTATGAACTCTATCAGTGAGCTGGATCAGGGCACATCTGTGCTGTTCCCACAGCTGAGTTTCTCAAAGCAGCATCAGACAATTTGTCCATTCCCATTTGCTGGATCAGTAATGTTCCAGTTGGCCTTATAAAATACAATACTTTACATTTTTGTATTTTACATTTTGGAAAAATCGAATTGTCTCCTTCCAGTCAGAGATATATATTTTACCGTGGATCGAAGCAGTCATTGCCATCTCTGTCGCCATCGTGCTCACCTGATTCACATGGAGCTGAACCGAGTTATTCATTTACATCATAAGAAAAGTGACCATGAATGTATGAGTGAGCGCACCAGTAACAGGTGTTTACTAAACGTGAGGCTCCAACTGCAAACACAGTCTTGCGCCTACAGTCACGGCCGGCCGCTGTGTGTTCCTGGTTCACGTTAACCAAAGTGCTGCCCTGGTGTGGGAACACACACTGTTTAGTTTGTCTGCCGTATCAGCTGCTGTGGTCAAATCAGTGTGCCTGCAAACATCCATCCTCACACCAGCTTTTACTGTTTGCTGTCTGACTCATCAGCTCATGTCCACCTCCTCCCTGTCCCTGTCCCTGTCCCTGTCCCATGTTGTCCTTCCTGTCCCGCGACCTCAGTGTTGCCTTTGTGTTTTTCACTGTCAACATGTCATGACTCTCAATTCAAAGAAAAATCTGACGTTATTGACTCTTCTTTTCACTACCACTAAATGCGAATTATCTTTTTTCAAATCAATAAACTGATGAGTAGCATTACAACATTACCCCCAGTGATGGTGAAATATATAATCATAAATAATTAGAAAAAAATAGGAACAATCAGGTAATTTGACTGATCACAAACATTGGCAGTGCAAGTACGCAGCAGCAGCTGGAAGTCTTTCTTTAAAATTATATTTAAATGTAAAAAGACTTTAAGTGAACAACAATATCACCTTTGTGGAGGATTTAATGAGAAGTATTACTCAGCGTTTGCTGTATAAAAAAAAAAGGAATATTGAATATTCTACTCACCGTCATGCTGATAGAGATGTGGGGGAGGTGTTTGAGTCCAAAACACTTTGGGAGTTTCAGGGTGGATGCGGTGTTGCAGGCCGAAGAATCAATGGTTGTTACTTTGTGTCATTTGACTGTAGTTTGTCTGCTGGAAAGGACCAGAATGTCATTTTGAATATGATTATATGGGGAAAATAAGCAGAGCAACTCTACAAAAAGAAACAGTAACAGTTCAAATCTTACACCTGAACATGACAACATTGCATTCAAAGCTGAAAGACACAATCATGCAGTTCTCTCTATCTTTCTACTCCGAGATAAAATGAAATTTAGAAAAATATGATTTTTCTCTGCCAGCAGAACAGATGGGTGAGAGCTAAGACAGCAGACGGAAGGAGCAACAGGAAGAGCGCATCCATGGCTGACGCCTCGCTTCCCGGGCTGGAGATGACGGATGGAATGTGGGAGAACGACAGCTCCGCCGGCCACTCGGCCGGGCTCCCACTGCTCTTGCTCATGTTCAACAGCAGCGACCTGAACCAGACGCTGTGCAACTTCAGCTCCTACAACTGCACCAACTCCACTGACTCCGACGTCTCCTCGGGTCCCAGCGTGGCAGGGGTCCTCATCCCACTCATATACATCATCGTGTGCATCATTGGCCTGGGCGGAAACACCATCGTGATTCACATCGTGCTGCACTACTCAAAGATAGAGTCGGTCACCAACATCTACATCCTGAACTTAGCCATAGCCGACGAGCTATTCATGCTTAGCCTGCCTTTCCTGGCCGTGCAGAACACCCTGCAGTCGTGGCCCTTTGGCTTCTTCATGTGCCGCCTGGTCATGACCGTCGACTCCATCAACCAGTTCACCAGCATCTTCTGCCTGACTGTGATGAGCATCGACCGCTACCTCGCTGTAGTTCACCCCATCGTGTCTTCAAAGTGGCGGCGCCCTCGGGTGGCCAAGTTGGTGAACGGCACCGTGTGGGCGCTGTCGTTCCTCGTTGTTCTGCCCGTGGTCATCTTCGCCAACATCCAGAAGGCGGGAGGCACCTGCAACATCTCCTGGCCCCAGCCAACGAACATCTGGAGCGCGGCGTTCATCATCTACACGTCCACCGTCGGGTTCTTCTGTCCTCTTCTCATCATCTGCCTCTGTTACCTGCTCATCGTTTTCAAGATACGCAGCTCTGGTAAAAAAGTCCACGCCACCTCCATCAAGCGCAGGAAGTCCGAGAGGAAAGTGACGCGCATGGTCGTGATCGTCGTGGCGGTGTTTGTCTTCTGCTGGTTGCCTTTCTACGTCCTCAACATCATCAACCTGCTCGTGTCCCTGCCCTCAGACTACCAGGGCCTGTACTACTTTGTTGTATTGCTCAGTTACGCTAACAGCTGCGCCAACCCCATCGTGTACGGCTTCCTGTCAGACAACTTCAAGAGGGGCTTCCGGAAGGCGCTCTGCCGCTCCACGAGGAAGGTGGAGAACCATGAGCCGATGGAGCGCCAACAGCAGCAGGAGGAAGGGAGGAGGGCGCTTATGCCCCGGGAAAGCCTGAGACGGGCGATCAGGGACGAAGAAGAAGAGGACGACGAGGAGGACGTCTCAGAAATGACTGAGATCTACAGAATAGCTCAGAACGGAAACAGCAGCTTCCAGCAGCAGAGCTCGAGGCCACTGCTCTCAGAGAAAGGGTCGAGCGGAGGCGCGACAGATCTGCCATCGCCTGACAAGAAGGACAAAGCTGCTGATGCAAAAGGGAAAGATCCAGTCAATGGGTCCACGCTTGCTATTCCGTTGCTTCTGAATGGAGCCAAAAATGGAAACATCAAATCTCTGCCAGAGGAAAACTTGGAACAGAGCACCTCACTGGAGATAAGTTATTTATAGTGTAAAATATGGGCGACGAGCCAGTGTTACTTGAAATATTACTTGAAGTATTACAGTGCAGGGCAGACTGTCTAATCCACAAGCTTAAGAATGGCTTCTTTTGGATCTCTGGACTCTAAACAGCATGTGTATTTTCTGTATTATGTATATAACTGCATGGCTGAATGTACGTGTTTGTACATTTATTTTTATGTTGTATTATAAATCATTTTGTTTTATAACGTGAGAAACATTTATACAAATTTCAGCTTAACTCCAAGAGCACAGATAGATGCACACTGTCGAAGGCACAGAAAGGTTAATAGCAGTCAAGTTTCCCCATTGCAGTGCATGTCGTGCTGTGCGTGCATGATTGTGTGGAAATAATAAAAGCATATTAATCTTAACTCACTGCAACAGGTCACACACAACATGGCTCCCCTGGATGGCTCCTCCCTGCAACACCTGTTTACTAGAAATTCTGTTAGTGGATTACTAACTACTTTTGTTTGGTTTTATAAGTAGCGTCAGGCTCAATCATTGAGCATGTGGTTGGGGCAATGCAACAAAAACACTTGCTGTTAAATGATGATAGCTACAGTTTAATAATAATAATAATAATAATAATAAACACGCCTTGTGTTGTGCTTTAAATTGCTTTTTTTTTTAACCAAAATGAGCATTATCTATTTCTAACCTTTGCGACGATGCAGCAGTCGTGGAAAGATAATTCAGACCTTTTATTAAAGTAAGAATACATATAAATAGACTTCAATCTAGTAAAATTGAAAGTGCCATCTAAACCTTTCCACTTGAGTGTGTAGCTACTTGCTTTTATAATATGTAAAAATAGAAGTACATACCAAGCGAAGTCTATTCACTGACGTGGCCCTCTGACCCTCGCTGTTTCTTAGCAATAGTGGCACAGCTGCTGCAGGAGATAGAGGCTGATGGGATTGGATCAAAGATCCAGGTCACGTTATTGATTACGCTTGAGTATCAATTAATCCATGTGAATGTGCAACGTGTTACTGTATATAAATGGAGTGAGGTTAGAAGTACAGATATTTGATAACATGTAGTGGAGTAAAAGTGAAAGCAACCTGAAAATAAGAAAAGATACATGAAAAATGCACTGAAGTGAAGTTACATTTTAACAGGCCACTTCAAATTTGCAAGTAATAACATCACAAATGACGCCTGAGTTCATCATTTTCACAAAAACATTCAACTTTCTCAGTTTGTCAATTAATTGAAAATGCTAAAGAGACTATTTGATGACCATTCCAACACAGAGCCGATGCTTGAAAACAAATACCTACGGAAAATATGTACAGTATACAAATTAGTCACAGTATTGTATGTGGCTCTATAATCTTCTTATATACAGAAATGATATTGTGACTTGTCGAAAGTATGTATATACAGTATCTATCTGTACACTATATTCACATTGTTTATGATAAACTGTCTGTGACTGAATTTCAATTGTACATAAAATATTTGAAGACTTTTTTAAGACTTCTGAATCGAAACAAAACTTGCCCTGTCACCACAGTCTAAGAAAACAGAATGACCGTTAAAACAAGCAGTGCCTTCAAAAATAAATAGGCCCAAATAATCTCCTGTCCTAAGCGCTTCCCCTCCTGGAAAACGCCCCCAGGTCACGGAAAGAGAATGTGAAGCCGTTAAGGAGTTAGGAAATCAAAGAAATTATATTTCGTGTCTTTTTAAAAACCTACAATATTCTATATTAACTGAAAATACGCACAAAGTGTTTCATCAATTTCATGACTGAGACCTAAAAACACATTTTGAGAAAAGATGTTTTTGTGATGATTCTGCACTGGCTCCTATGATCTTCCCATTCTGTTGCCTGTTTTGTTTTGAAATGAAGCTCCTTTTGTGTCTTGATTTTCTCTGAGGCTGTTTCAGTCAACAATGTCTATAGTCATGAAAATAAAGAAACCATTAAATGAGAAGGTGTGTCCAAACCTTTGACTGTGCACACAGACAGTCTTCAGTCCACTGACACCCTACTGCAAAGACGCCTTGAGGCGCAGCTCACATTGCTGATACATTAATAAAGGATTTGCATGGCCCATAATTATTTGCAATACCTCTGGGGTTTGCTGTATGATAGGAGCCAATATTTGCTCAGGGTTGAGACGAGCTGGAGAGGGCTGGTAAAACGCTGTTGGTTTGAGCTGCCTGTGAGATCCCTGGCTCCCTGTGGTGATAACCCACATGTGCTTACTGCGGATGGAGAGGTGATAGCTGCTGATCGCATCACAATGACTCAGTGTGATTCTCTGCCCACAGGCTCCCACCCACACACAATATGGACAAGACTCAAGTTAGCACTAAAAGCCTACTAGTCCCTTTTTGGAGAGCAGGAGCAGCGAGGGAGAACCAGCGTAAATGATGTCATGCGCTCAAATGGGTGACTACAACAAGATCCTAATAAATGCTTTCGCTTGTGTGACCCACAAAAATTCAGTTACATTATGTGGTCATCACTCAACTCAACATGGATGTGTAGCCAAGTAGAGAAAGGGAGAGTAATCTGCAGCCTCTGTCTGCTTTGAAGTCATTTACCTTATACAAAAGTAGCGTGTTCCTGCCATCTGGTGGTAGCAATTAGTCATTCCTTCCTGTCCTGGTCAGATTGCACACCAAAGTTACAATTGCGATTTCCGGAACCTCAGTGAAGGAGCCACCGATCAAGTTGTAGAGAAATCTACATTTCAGACAATGAAGAAAGACTCAAGAGCCAACTATGACCATTTGAAATGTATAGCCCCCGGACAATTTGCAGAGGGAACATTACATAACTGCCGCTCTTGTGCAGAAGCACGCTCACAGAAATGTGTGATTTTGATTTTTTTTTTTTTATCTTTAAATCAGATCAGATAGGGGACTGGAACAATGTCCTCACCGTGGCTCAGAGTGAAAGAGTTGGTCGACTGCTTCAGGAGCGACTGGGGATCTATCTCTGAAGTTCGTCTGGGACTGAGCAATGTCAAGATGTTTCTTACTCAGAAAAACCTAATGAGACATGGTCTGTAAATGAACATAAAACAATAAAAATAGCATTTTGCCAATCTGTTCTTTATTGACTGTCAAAAGGAATTAAGTTGAGTGTTTAATGTATGGAGCAGGCTGCTTTGGTCACACTTCAGTTCTCTTCATCTAGAAAGAAGAGGAAAGCCAAGAGTTTATCAGTCAACAACAGAATTAAAGAATGTTCCAAGGCCATTTTCACAACTACTCGGCACCGCCTGGTCCTTTGGACCTTTCAGTAAAACAGTAACTAAAATTACAGGTATGAACAGATTTTCAGACTAGGTCGGACTTTTGCTTGATGCTGGCAAAAGTCATAATCACAATTATTCAAGATTATTTAACAACACATTTATTGAAACATTCTTCTAGTTGGGGGGGGGGGGGTGATATGTTTGCCTGTGTATGAAATGTGGAAGGCAATTTGTTATGTTTTGCCATTTAATTTGTGGAAGTATCAATTATTGGAAACAGGCAGAGTAGTTTTGTATTTGTGAAAAACTAAATACAGTAGATTGTAAATAGAGTTTTGTCATGGTGTAACTGTGTAACCCTTCTACTAAAACAAATCTACAACCAGAACCTAAATTGACTTAATCAACTCAACTCACCATCTTCCTCCTCGTCCTCTTCGTCATCTTCTTCTTCATCCTCCTCATCAGAGCTGAAGGTGCCATCGGGCAGGCTGTACACCCGAATCACTTGCTGTGGACAAAAATGACAATACAACAAGTCAGCACCACCACTTTCTGTCCACCTCTCCTTATTTGTAATCCTGCAGCACTACGCCTGAACAAACAGCGTGACCTCTCACCTTGTTGGGATCCTTGAGGATGAGGTACTTGCCCTCATCCAGTTTACGGCAGATGTCAATGACACAACGGAGGATTCCCCAGGCATTCTCCATGCTCAGGTTGATCTGGCTGGCGAATTCATTGGGTTTGAACTGCTGGGTACCCAGGACAACATGGCGAGCAGAGTCCTTTACGTGGTACCGAGACACGTACCTGAGGAAAGCGGAGGGGATCAAATTAATACAGTGTAATGCTGTGCTGCTGTTTCTGGATTTAAGTAACAGATTTTTTTCATTTTTATCTTTTTTTTATTAAATCCAAATTGTTGTTGCAATAATCACGTTCACTGTACTTCATCTGCGTATCTTCTGTCGCTCGGGCACATTCCTTACCCCAGTTTAAGGTATTCTGATCCTGCCAGCATGGCACAGCAGGTCCAGCGAGCCAGTTTGTAGCTGTTATTCTTCAGCTCGGTGGCCAGGACAGCTCCTCTCTGGGAGTCCAGCTTCTGACGCCAGTCCACGCCATTACAATACTGATGACCAAAGAAGAGGAACAAAAACCGTTTGCACAGGATTTCCCCACTTTCTTAATAAAACACCTCAATATGCCCACATTCAGGTTTGTTATTACCAAGAGATGTTACATGGTGTACTGTTTAGTACACATGTCACTCTTCTCATACTGTCCATTGTTGCAGGTCTGCATTTAGTGATGTTTAAAAATGAATCTTATGGAAAAGAGGTTGCTTCAGTGTCACTACAAAGCAGCTTCTCCATCTTCTTACCCTTGAGTCCCACTCATTTAGGGTCTTGACATTGATGAAGGACACCTCTCCGTTGGCACCAGTCATCACCCCATCGTGCTCACAGCGCACAATCAGATCAATGTCCTCCCCGAGTTTCCAGTGGCGGTACCTGTGATACAAAGATGAGAAGACATCAGCCTGAGATGAAAAACTATTCACCCATCCGGTGATTTATTTATTAACAGTCAAAAGATACAATTGCGTAACTCAGGTCGAAATTCTTTTCCCATTTCATTTTTTAGAAAGATAGTAAGCTTATTCACATGCTTTACACACAAGGTTGAACGGTACATGTATTACAACTGACATACAGGGTCTATGTTGATTCAGTATTTACCTGTAGGCTACAGATGCCACCTCACTCTTGTCTGTGTCCTCCTCAACAAATGGGTTGGGGTTAGGAAACTTGTGTCTCTCTCCTCCCTGACGAAAAACAAACAAAAACATGGAATGAAAAAAAAATTGTGTAGGCTTCACAGCAGATGCTGATATCAAACTGCATCAGGCTTCCCCAAGATTTATTTTCTACAGAAAGTGGCCTGTTGTGAGAATACTGGCTGATGCATACCATTCGTAAACACTGCTGGCTGAAGTTGTGGTTGATGTAGGTAGCCTCCATTGCCAAGTTACGGGGGGAGTTGAAGGAGTTGCCTTCATCCTGAGGCGGCTCATTGGCCGTCTCGCTCACAGTCAACAAATCTGAGGAAGCGCAACAGAGATAAGTGTTAATGAAAAAGGTCATAAATCCTCAAGTGCGTATTTATCTTACTGCCATTTAGGTAGCCTTGTATCAGTGATACCTTCATGCCTTCGCTAGAGATAAATCTTTATTTAAAAAGCGGCATATCAGTTCTGATTTCCCATTTTGACTTTTTTTCTCAAAGCTGCCATGCATAAAATTACTTTAATGTAATACAATTACTTATTGTTTAGCTACTTGAGGCTTCTCTGACAAGCCCTTACCAAAGTCAGAGTTGTCTCTCTTGTCGAAGAACAGCTTGTTGCCCACTCTTTGCACAATTATATCCCAGGAGTTCACTGAGCGTGTGCAGCACATCAGGGTGGCCAGGATAGCATCAGTGGCAAACACATTACCCTGAGTCTTAGCCAGCTGCAGAGACAGACAGGAATAGAAAGAGAAATATTATTAAATGTTAGGAAGTGTTAAAACAGAAACAAAAAAAACTGTCTCAACATCAGCAAAACAAAGGAGCTGATCGTCAAGTAGAAAACAGGCCGCCCTGCCCATCTGAGACTATAGTGTAGAGAGGTGCTTCCATATTTCCTCTGAACTCTTTACCTTACAATATTTGCACTACTTTTAAGACGTATATTTATTTCACTAGTTTAGCGCTATTTGGGTTTTGCTTGTGTAATATCTTGAACCTGGCTTCAAGGCAGCACATGACCAAGGTATTTCATTGCCAGCAACTGATAAATGGAATTGTTTTGCCTATGACAACAAAGTCTTGAATGTTGAAAACCTTGCGGATGACAGGATCGTCAGTGGTGGTGACAGTGTGGAAGATCCTCTTGATGCTTTTCAGCTGCTTTTCATTGCGGGTGGTGATTCGGTCAAAAGCCTTATCATAGTACTCCAAGGCACCGCAGCACTCGCTGGAAAAGTAAACAACACTGTCAGCGTCTGCAATTTACCTGTAGTACGCTTTTAAAAGAGTGAATAGTAAAGAAATCACTGTTACTTACATGTCAACTGGATCAGCTACCTCCATGTACCTCATCTTCATCAGTCTGGGGAAGTCCATCTCCTCCTTCACCTCCCAGTCACTCCTAACCTCCACAGAGGAGTCTCTTGGCTTCAGCTGCGCCTGTATGAACATGGCTTTGGTTTAGTGACGAGTGATGGAATAGTCTTCTATATAATCACTGAATACAGTGGAGGACAGGGTGACAATTTTAACTAATCTAAAATTTTAAGATGAAGACAGATGATTTTCAAAATAGTTGCTGGTTTATAGTCTATTTGTTGTCTCTCATATCTGGAAACAAAATGGAGGGACGAATGCGCACCTGGGATTTCTGGTCCCACTTCTGACGGACACCAAACTGCTTCTGGAATTTCTTCTGCAGGCGCATACGATCCCTAAGAGGAAAAAAAAACTCAAGCTTAAAGTGATGACTGAACAATATAGCACACTGTGATCGCATGCTGGGATACTTCTCTCCTTTGTGTGGAGAAATCCCTCAAATTTCCCTCAGGATCTCACCTCTCCTTCTGCTTGGCGCTCTTTGGGAGCGTCTGCATGTTGAACTGGGTCAGGTTCCTCCGGTCCTTGTCCCTGCGCAGATTCCTCTGTTGAAATAGACATCATGCTGTCAAGGTCCGAACATAAATATACAAACACTTCTATCAAGAAAACTTCAATGACTTTAAAAGCAAACTTGATCTGTAGCTGTTAAGGATCTTCAGACACCGGATAACATTCAGTATTGTATTGAAAAAGTGTTTCTGTGTCATCTCTGCCTCACCTGAGCAAACCTCATGCGGTTCCTCTGATAGGCCGTCTTCTGGGTCTTGGCCGTGTCCACCAGCTGGAAGCTTGTCTCATCTTCCTCATGAAAGTAGGCGTACTGACTCCCACCTCCAAACTGAGAGGAATACTTATCTGGAGACAAGATATATACATAACCCTGTCAGAAATCAACTTGAACCAATGCAGTAATCAGCATTTCTTACATTCACTTATCTAATGAATGTTCAACACTTCCATACAGCTATAAAGACTATGTACACAACTACACATTAAACAGCTATCTCACTCACTTGTGTATCTCTTGTCTTGGTAAGTTGCTCCAGTCCAGTCAGCAACCTGAAAAAAGTCCAATATGAGAAAAACTGAGGAAAAAATTCTTCTTTCAGTCCAGAACTTTGGACGTGTCTAAAGAGATTGAACAAACCTTTCCCAGACGGTCTCCTTTGCTGAATGGCTGATAGGGCATGTCTTTAAACTTCTCTGGAACTGCACATGGACCCCATCCGGAGGGATTGTCCTGGATCACAGGGGCGTTGAACTTCGCCATGTCCTGAGGTCAGAGAGAAAAAAAGAAGAGGTTTCCGTGACCAAAGTGAGAATACTTCCATAAAACTGAGAACGAGCGTGTGGGATTAAAACATAGAGGAATGTATGTAGTCATGCACAGGGTCTCAGGTAATAAGCAGCACTGAATTCATCAATGTACCAAATAAATAGGCACCAATCAGTTTGCGCAGTGGGCTAGTCATCACTGACCCGTGAACACATCCTCCGCTGGTTGAACTGAAGCTTACTTAAAACACAACGCTCAAAGACACATAACCCAAAAACTGAGGTAGGTGCAAAGGCAAAGCACATAAAGAGGTAATTGTAAGTGTGCAACAACGGCTTAACAAATTAAACTTGTCTCTTTGATTTCATTATAAAGTGCAACTGGCATGTAGTCTGTATTTAATCAGCAATAATTATATATTCCGGCATTTTTTCAATTAATAACAGTAATTGCTGGTTCCTGATACTGAGATGCGAAAAAGATGAGTCTCTTTGTTGTATTAATTCGAAAATGAAGATCTCTTTATGTTCTAAACATGAAGATGGCTCTTACTCTGTACAATATCTCTGCATGAAAGATGGTAACTTAGTGAGACATGCATCACCACTGTTGGTTGAATCTACATTATTATTCGCCATTTCACAATCAAATATAATTTTATTTAGCCTTTTTAGAAACTGCAGAGTATTTAGAGTATTTTGAAACGTACTTCATTGCTTCAACGACATGTGTAAGCAATTAGGTATCTACAATGTATAATGTCATGTGACAGGCTGTCTGCCTATGTGTAGAAAACGCATCTACGTATTTCACTGGATTCCCAATTGAACATGATTCTTGATTTACAAAAACTGACTAACAATATAGGAATATAGACAGAGGCACAAAACCTGACTCCTCGGGGGTTGCCTAAAATGCCTTTTGGGTCGAGGATTGCGACTAAATCATTCCATCACGGCCATGTTTTAATAATAAGTGTGAGTCGGTTAGCTAATGGTGGCTAACGCTAACGCTAGTCATCCTGCCAGGTGGCCGCCCTAGCATGGCTAAGCTAACTGGGCGGCTAACACTCTGACGGCTCTCTAGAGTTTACATTCACATAACAGACCGAGAACAAGACGTTTTCAGCCGTGTTTAGATGTTGTGCTGTGGTCTCACCGTGGGGGCCGTGACACCGAACCAAGCAGTTAAATCCTCCCGGTGCTCACGCGGACTCAAAGCCGACGACACACAGAGACCAAAGGAAGTCGACGACTGCTGCCGCAAAGCAAGACGAGGTTGTTCCGGCCGTATTACGAGTAGAACTGTCGTAATGGTATTGAAGTTCACTAACCGTGTTATTCAGATAAAAGAAATATAAATCATCATCATGAAATTATGGTAAGAAAAGAATTATAATGTATTTCACTGAAATAAATATAAATACATTTTATCATGCACTACAATTACTGACAACGTGACAATATGTATTTGTTTGTTTGTTTTAGCAGTGTTTCAGGAAAAGGTTGGTTTAAATTGTTTATTTGATTCAGACAGAAAAACTGCTGGCAGATGAATTAACACACACACACCTCTAAAACATCAACATCAAGTATAGGTTCACAGCCTATAATGACGGCCGTTTGTGTGTCAGACATTAGTGTGACCCCTGTAACTTACAATGTGAAACCAAAACTGTCCAGAGATCAAGATAAGAAAGAAACCTTTCAGGTGTAAAAATGCTGTTTGGCACCTTGGGCCAGGATCAGGCTGAAACGTCAACTCCTGTGTTTTGATTTGGATCACAGAAGCACAGAATGCTTCCATCTAGCTCAGCATTCACCAAAACACATTTACAAGCCAAGCTTACTTAATTTTTTATTTGATTGTACATGAACATAATACAGATTATGCATAATACAGATTGTCCCTGTAATTGGGATCAGTGTAGAATTATTCTGAATTAATTCAAATCAATAATTGAAAATGATGCAACATTCACATTCAACAATGACATAAAAAATAAAGCTTATTTGATGTATATACTTGGTCTAGAGCAAAACGTAGAAAAGAGTATCACAATACTGATTCTGGATTAAAATACATTTCAACCATTAGATTTTTCTCCTCTAACTAAATCATTTCAAAATGTTGAGTATGTAAATCAAAGTTGTTTCTCAGAACTGAAGAAGCCCTTCGGATTAAGGATGCAACATCTTCAACTCCAAGAAAGAAGTCCAGTTGCCTCAACTAAATGATCACCTGATTGTTTGGGGATAAAAAAAATCATTGATCTCTAACTCTAACTCTTTAACAGGTTGAAATCACATCACAACCTAAACATAAAAAGTCAAAACAAATAGGGGAATCTGAGAAGAGTGACAACCCTAAAACAAAGCAATATAGATATATATGAAATGTCATTTGACCTGAGCACTTCAGTGTTCACCAAAACATTTCATCCATTTCTTCTATTTACTCCTTCTCATCCAGCTCTGGATAAAATGGTGTTTCCAGAATAACTTTCTTTTTGTCTGATGTTGCCTCGCCCTCACAGAGGGAGTCGTGGATCTCCTGCCATGAATCCATCTCTGACCTCCACAAAGAAGCTCTGGCCCTGACAAACTGTGAGAAGTCGGTCTCGTTGCCTTTGGCCAGACTGATGCTGTCCTTACAGATGAAGAAAATATCCATGCCAAGGAAGAGAGCATTGACTGCAATGAAACCTGCCCTGGCTGACTTGGAGAGAGCGAGAGGCCCTTTGGCGACTGCCTGACCAATATCTGGGATGTCTGCAGCCACTCTGGGCACGTTGCGCAATGCTTTACCTTCCTCAGCCACCACCTTTCCAACACCTGCAATCACCTCTTCACTTTTCAACAACTTCAAAGCAGAGGCAGCATCAGCTGCTGCATCAATACCTTTTCCAATAGCCCCAACTTTACCAAGAACCTTACCAACACCCAGAGCCACCTCAGTGGCACTTGTTTCCATTTTGGAATTGGCCTGATGGGACACCTTGTCCAGATGTTCCTGGAGCCTCTGCACATCCTCCATGAAGCTCTGGAAAGCATCTCTAGCTTTTTTCTGTTGTGTAGAATTTACTGTAATCTCAGTGACAGTGGTGACTGCACTGTTGACTCCACTGGTGATTCCCAGACCTATCCCTGTTGCTGTGAGAATAAGAGACACCCCTGCTGTCACAGGCATTAACGCCAGGCCAACAATGGAGAGCACACCTCCAGCTGCCCCCACCGAGCTGCCTGCCACGCTGGAGATCTTTGCCCCCATATTCATCCTGTCGAGTTGAGTAGCACTCATCTCTAGCTCGTCAAGAAATGTCAGCATCTTGGGCTTTCGCAGGCTAAAGTCATCTCTGAAGTCACACCATGATTCTTCTTGAAACAGGAACACCATCCTGAAGTTCTTGTTCTTCCTAAATAAGAAAATACATTTTTTAAACAAAAAAAGAAACAAGAACAACAAAAATCTGTTCAGGATATTCATATATATGTAACTACTTTTTTAACTGACGTAAACTTTGTTCCAAACCAGAACTTAAACTATAAACCAAACTTACAGTACCTGCTCTCATCCAGCTGATTGATGTGATCAAGCATCCTCTGCATGTCATCTCTGGACAGATCCACATCAGAGTTCAATGTTTCTGCCTTGATCTCTGAATGAAACTCACTGAGGGAGCTGTGAAAGACAGTGGAACACTTACTTCCTGCGGCAAATGTTTCTTATTGTCAAATGCGTCACGTTGTTGTTGAAACCTCACCTCTTAGTTAACTTGTCACAGATTTTCTGCATGGTCTGTATGTACTTGTCCAACTCATACGACAGCACCTCCACATTTGGAAGTCTGGGCAGGAAGAAGACTTGTGCATCTCTTTTGAACTGGAGGAGGAGAGGGCAGATGTCCCGCGCCGCAGTAATGACAACCTGAATGCAATCAAAGGTGATCCCTGTGGGCAGACTTATCGTCTGGTTCTCCATAAACACGTGGAGCGAAGTGACGGCCAGGTTTTCCACTGCATCCAGGAAGGACTCGAGCTTTACCAGGCCAACCAAAGTGTCCTCGAGCACAGCATCCAGCTCCTTCTGCAGCTCTGCACGCCTGCTGTCTGCGGTCACTTGGGTCACCTTGCTTTTCAAATATTCCCAAAAAGCCCTACCTTTGCTCTGTGACTGGGAGACATGCGTGATGTCCAGGTCAATTCTGTCAGCCCTCTCTTTGATATCTATCATCATGTGTAATTCCATCTCCC
Source organism: Pseudorhombus dupliciocellatus (assembly GCA_016785235.1). NCBI lineage: Eukaryota > Metazoa > Chordata > Actinopteri > Pleuronectiformes > Paralichthyidae > Pseudorhombus > Pseudorhombus dupliciocellatus. The sequence continues at coordinate 1,298,080 of JAFBJW010000042.1, read as the reverse complement.
TACTGAGCTTCCATTTAGAGAAGTTCTCACAGAATCCTCTTACAGTGTTGATGTAGATGAGGGTGTCTGTGACATAACGGCCCAAATCCTGCTCTAGCTCTTTTCTGCAATGAGATAAAGCATAATATATTTTATGTTAGGCATTTCATATGTTTTGTTGAACTTTTTCTTTTGTTTGATTCATTGGCCAGTGGCAAATTGCATTACTCAATCTTTGTGGTTGTTTTGGCAAAGATCCAAATCAAACATTGAAGGGATCACTGGGGAACAGGAAAAAAGAGCAAAGAATACAACCAAGATGACACTGAAAACAGACGTTGACGAGTAAAAGACAATAAACTGACAAAGACAAATACGTAGAAGCAAGGAGGCATGGACGACTGAACAAAGGTGGAAGGATGAGGAAGGGCAGTCGATCACGGGAGAGGCAGGAAATAAAGCAAAATGCACGACAAGCAGATTTCCAAAATGAAGTTAGAAATGCAAAACTACCAGAACAAATCTGAACAAACAAGGAAAAATAATGTGAGGAAAAGTTTTAGAAAAGCACAATAATTTGACTCGAAAAGATAACTTGAATAAATGAACTTAGGCTGTTTCACTTTTTGTTTGACACAATAAAGACAAACTCCGAAGGAACAACTTCAACATGTATCCAGATAAAGTTACTTAAAATAATGTTTTTCTGTCTTTTCTGCACTAAAGTCACTCTTTACCTTACAGAAGACATTTTCCCCGTCTGCCTTCACTTCTTCCCTGGTTGCAACTGAATCACCAGCAGGTGAAACACGGTGTTGCTGTTTGGTTTCGGTTTCCCTTCTCCACATCAGCAGGATGGGCCACACCTAGTCCCGCACTTAACTCATTCATTCCTGAAACCAAGTTTGTTTGCAGAGTACAAATGAATAAATAACTAAATAAATATATATATGTAGGGTGGATTTGGGAGTCTTGGGGTTGTGTGGGACACCTACGTTTGAGTTTTATCATTTCATATTAAGAAAAACACGACTTTATTGTGGTCAATCATTATCACCCCAGAAATGTTTGACACAATAAAGAAAAACTCAACTTCAATATGTATCAAGAAAAAGTTACTTGAAATGATGTTTTTCTCTGGTCACCAGTTTCTTCACTTGTATTGGATGCTGCTCTAACAAGGTTTTTACCTGAGACTTGTATTGGAAAATGTTCTCATGACTTTAGCTTGAACTCTTTTATGTCTGAACAACGCGCATGTGCTGTGGTCAACAATAACCCACGTAAGAAACACAGTTGTGCTGGCATGCGAGGAACTGTCTGGCGTACGTGCAACCCTGAGTGTGACTAAACCTCAAACCTCATGTCTCTCTTGGTGATGATCCGAGCTGGGTAGCTAGCAAACTTCCTTTCTTATGCACAATCAAGACTGCACATCTTTCTGCAATAACTAGACCACAGCAAGCTTCTGGTTTTTATGCTGTTTCTTGGAAACGGTTGCCTCTTCTATTTCCTGCTAATCTAATTGTATAAAGCCCTTCTCATTTGACTATAGGTGTTCCACTCTGAGCATCTGTGTGTGAAACCCTCGGCAGAGCTCTAAGAGAACCACTTCCACCAGACTCAAACACTTGCACAGTATTTGCAAAGCGTTTCTATTTTTTGCTTTTAATGGTGACTGGGGAGACACTGGGACAATACGTCCAGGAAGAAAGAATATGATGACCCTACAACTATTAGGTTTTTATTTAAGTCGATAAACCCACTGTTTTTGTTTGTTTGTTTGTTTTGTTTGATTTATTTTGGGGAAATTCGATCAGTTGTGATGAAGCTGTTTGAACAACAGGGGGCGACAGACTTCAGAGAGGCAGAGCAGAGACGAGGGGAGCTGTCCTTTCAGCACCACACAGTCGTGTCTCCACAGCTTCAGGGGACATCACATAGACTCTGATGTCCTGGAGACTCAAACTACTCAAACACTGACCATGGTACGCAACCCTAGCCCTAAGTTAAACCTAGCCTTAAAAATCTTCACCTAGCCCTCAAACAAACAAACAACCCTTTAGAAAAACGTGGGGGCCGGATGCAACGTCCGCACTTCGTAAGGTCTGTGCCGAAAATACTCACAAGTACATAAGTACAAAAAAACATGAAAATATAAGTAGCAGGGTGCACAGCAGCAGGGTCAATGGGGGCGTGCGTAAAAGACGCGCCGCAACATTTGAACAGTAAGAAGAAGCCATACACGCACGAATCTCCGCCTGTGTGCGCACAAATGCATGTGGGTAGTCCTCCATCCATCTATGGAGCGAGCGAGAGAGAGAGAGAGAGAGAGAGAGCAGCGCTACACCCCCTCCTTCCGCCCCCTCCACTCACAGAAACGGAATTTAAAAAAATCTTTAATATCTTTCCAGCAACGAGCCTCCGTTGCTGCAGCGCAGCGCGCGCGCACATTCGCACACACACGCGCGCACACATGCACACACAAATACACTGTGTGGCCTTTGAAAGCGTCGCCGGTCAGGAGGAAAACTTGTCCGCAGAATTTATGGACGCGTCTTCACACTGATATAACAACAGATAGAGAGGGGGGAGGCTATAACCTGGACGCCTTTGAATGTGGCCTGTGGAACCGCAGCTGACATCGTGACCAGCTCCGTGTGTCTGTGGAGCTGTGCAAGTCCTGGTTGTGTAATATCTTTTTTTTCCTCTCGTCTTCCCGCAAAGCGACCAAACCTGCAGCCGAGAGCGCACGGGTAGAGAGGAGCAGAAGAAGAAGAAGAAGAGGAGGAGGAGGAGGAAGAGGAAGAAGAAGAAGAGGAGGAAGAGGGGGAGAGGAAAAACGGCAGGATTGCAACGTTCATCAGAATTTATTTTGTGTCCTATTACATGGCGCAAGGGCTAAACAAACGGGACCGTCCTGGGTGTGAAAGTGCCACGGTGAATTTGGATATTCAAGCCTCAGCAGCAGCATCATCCTCCTCCATCCGCGGAGGAAGAGGGAGAAGCATCCTCGGCTGCGGCGGCGCGCTCACCGACACCTCGTCCCCCTCCTGCCGGCTCTATGTCGAGTGATGGTCGGCTTGCCTTGTTGGATGCTCCCCGCTCTCTCCAGATCGTCGACGACCGAACCTCCTCTGACCGCAGACCCCCATTTTCGGCGGAAACCCTCCCAGAGCGATAGGGCTACATATGGAAACTGGGGACCAAAATTTTAGGAAGAAGGAAAATCTAAGCGGTTGATTTCATTTATTAGTAGAGTCATTCTTTTCAGGTTTCTCTCGTTTCTGTGTGAGCTCATTTCTTTTAACGCCTGCTGATTAATGAGTCGATCGGTTGAGCCGATATTTCCTCATGCCATCGGGCTGATTTGTGAGCAGCCAGCCGAATATTGTCCTCACAGTAGGTCGTTATAAAACCGCTTTTATTTCCTCTCGTTAGGACTCGGATCCGTCCATTTGTTTATGTTCCCTCTGATATGAGGCTTCCCTGCTGTCCTTCGTTTCCCTTCCGAGTTTACTCTTACCTCTCAGCTTTGCCTCTATTTTGACTCAAGTAAAACATTAGAAATATAACATTTATAGCTATTAAGAGTCATTAGGATAATCTTCTTATTCCTTACTGGCCTCTAACTGAAGTAAACGGTAACTCACTGTAAGAGACATATTGAACTGTTGTACTGTAAGCCTGCCATTACTCCAACATCCCTCAGTCCGTCTCTCTGGTCCCTTGGACCTCATGTAAATTCAGCTGTAACCTCAACAAGTCAAGAAACGGGTTGTTTTTGTTGCGTTAACCACTTTGGTTAATCTGTCCTGCAGCCCCTCAGACGTCTTTAACCCTGCACAGCTCCTGTTTGCAGAGTGGCTGCTGTGTGGGTTGAATCTGCAGCTGCAGGCCTGCTGAGCTGATCTCTCATCTTTATTTGTGGGGGTCTCAAAGTAAGAACAAACAGAGAGGAGAGACACAACTGCGTCTTCCTCATCGTTCCTCCCCTCCTAACAAAAAAAAAACCCTCAGATTTTTTTTCTCTTGTTTTGGTCCTCACCCAAACGCAACCATAAGGTTCCTACCGCATCCTCCTCCTCCTTCTTCCCTCTCCTTCCGCTCGAGTATATCCCGGTTTTTCGGTTTGGTGTGGTCCCGCAAATTTTCAAATATTTACTTCCTGTACATCAAGAGGAAAGGGGGTCCCCCTTTCATGGAATGCGGAAACATGGGTCTGTTCGACCGCGGAGTCCAGATGCTGCTGACCACGGTTGGAGCATTCGCGGCCTTCAGCCTCATGACCATCGCAGTCGGCACGGACTACTGGCTGTACTCCCGCGGCGTCTGCAGGTCCAAGTCCATGAGCGAGAACGAGACCAGCAAGAAGAACGAGGAGGTGATGACCCACTCGGGCCTGTGGAGAACGTGCTGCTTAGAAGGTAAGAGCAAAGACATTTTCTTGCTTTTCCCAGAAGTGGTCTTGTCTGTTTCGGGGCACGTCCCTCATCCATGACACTAGAAGTTTAAAAATGCTTGAGGCCTTCCCATGAGTGCGACAGAAGCTGGAGTCCGAAGGCCTGAATGTTGACCAGCACCACCACCTCCATGGGTTGCAAGATAAATATGAAGCATCACCACATTCTTAGTTTTACTTTATTTCTGGAGCTTAAAAGTTGATCCAGTGATCTGGTCGAGGCCCAGAAAAGATGATTGATCACTTTTTCAGTGGCACGAAACAATGCTTTTGCAGGGTTGTGCTCAGAAGGTCAGGCGTGTTGTTTGTATTTGATTACTTTAAGGGTGCAAGTATAATGTTTATGTTCCAAACCACCCCAGTCTCAGTCTGCTTGACGAATAATGAAATCTGCTTATAAACCACAAAACTCTTCGATGAAATCCCAGCTGCTGAGCTCCAGCAGTGAGCGGGAGGCAGTTGCTCTCATGCTAACTCTGCAACGGTTGCACCAGTCAGTTATAAGAATCTAAATCATGAAATAATAACATATTCACACGCAGCAGTTAGGGTGGGACCCGCGTCGTATATATCACCCTGATATACTGGCAAATCAATACTGTGGTCTCACCCCAATTAAGGGAAGCTGCAAGGGAGCTGTCCCTTTAAAGAAGACGTGACTTTGGACCAGCAGGTTGGACAGGGTGTTTGTTTTCATCCTGAAAAGTCACGGCAGCAGAGGTGCAGCTGTTTCTGAGTCGACCTCCTCGACACCCTTGATAATGACAGGGGCCGCTCGTCGTGTGACCTTTCACCTGTTCAGCGATCTCTGAGGTGTCAAACGGCCTGACCTCTGGAGCCGGCGCCTGCCCGGCAGAGGCACTGTAACCTTGTGACTTCACACCCTCACTGCACCTTCTGTTCAAAGCTCACGACCTGGTTTGAAGTAACGTGTCATTTAATGCAGCTGTAATCAATACGACAATAACAACACAGCAACCCAAAGTTGGAAGACAACGTCAAAGACAAGGCCCACAGAAGAAGTCCGAGTCAGATATTTCTTTGGATCAACATCAAACTACACGGTCCTCTTAATTTGCCAGATTTCGTTTTTCATCAACAGCCATGAATTATTCTCCAAGAAATCAACAAAAAATTGGGATGGGATTAGCGTGTGGGGCTTTGTGTCTGCACAATGAGCCTCCTGCCTCGAAAGGATCAAAATGGCAGGAAATAAACCCGCGATTGTCATTTGTGATTCACGAGTGATCCGCGCCGCAGAAAGAGCAGGCGAGTGGAAGAAAAGGAGGCCACTGCATTTCATTATGGGGGTCAGGTTCATTTAAATTCTAATTCAGATGACTTCCTGCACAGGAAATTGGGTTTTAAAAGCTAGTACATTTAATTATAGGCAGTTTGTACATTTTAAACCAAAATATCGGGAGGGAAATTGAAAAATTAAAAAGTGGGGAGAGGATGCAGCTGTGGGAGAGGCAGAGATAAGCAGCCTTGTTTCAGCACAGAGTCAGGAGGAGCGATATCAAGTTTTACATTTCAGATGTTAATTAGGCCTTGGTTTGCAGCTCGGCTCCATTAATTCAGAGTGCCAAGACGACTAGTATTCATCTCTCCCCCAGCTCGGCTCAGATGAAGTCTTCCTGGTGATCAGGCACCGGCTGTGGCTGTGATCGCTGCGTCCTATTCACAGCAGAGAGCGTAAACTGAGTATTTGGCAGAACACACACTCACACACATGCACGCGCACGTACACGCACACACAGAGCTGGCAGAGTGGACACGGTGGATTTGTGTTGGTGTGACCAGTTGCCTGGAGAGAGGAACCTGTGAGGAAGGAGGAGACACACTGGGCTCTCACACTCTGACCTCCCCTTCACTAATGATCTGGAGGGGACGTGCAGTATGTGAGAATGTTAGTGGGGAAATGTCTAGAAATCTCCCAGTGGAACGTGTGGATGATGCATGAGACGTGGCTGACGTGAAACTGAAAGAATGCAAATCTCTCAGGATGAAAAAAATATAAATGAGGAGGCATAGAGAACACTAACTCTGCTGTCAAGGAGATGTAAACAAGAATACAAGGTCAGAATTTAGAATTTATCACTAACTTCCTGCCTCCTGTATGACTAGACCCCCCCCCCCCAAACTAAATGTCCAGGACATTTTCTTATTGTTGCGTCTGGGCTGTAAATTTACCTGCTGTGAATCGGCTGCTCTGCACTCGGTGCACTGTGCCGCATTTGCCACTAACCTGGGGCGTCTGGGGCCTATGCTGTCTCTGATGCCTCCTCTTTTATTACCTGTTGGTTAAAGAAATGGGTCTTTTCAGGCAAGAACTGCAGAGATATGGGTCTTGAGATTAGTGTTGTTGTTGTTGCTTCTCTTGTTTAAATTTTTTAACAACGCGCGGCTGCCACTTCAGTGTGGCCTCCGCCAGCTCTAGTCACTCGGTCCACAGTTCACACTTCCTGCCTCATGAGTTTATGTATGAGCATGTCGGAGTCACAGTGCAGTGTACGTTGCATGTGTGTGTGTGTGTTCTCTGCAGCAGAGAGGCAGGTTGAGATAAAAAGCAGATAACTGAGTGGCAGAGGAGAGCGGGATTAGTCTCATAGTTCTGTCAGGTAAGGATTACTCAGCTGGAGTTAGCCCAGACCGGCTAACGTCCCGTCTCTTAAGTGGCATTATGCTGCATTAAGACACCCAGATGCATGGGCCAGGGGATCGTTTCACACGAGTTGAGGGCAGTGTGGATGGGAGCGTATGCCGGGCCACTTGTTGAGGCAGAAACAGCCCCCCCCCCCACTCCATCAGCATGGTGTCACTACTCTGGGCATACCAGCCCCTCATCTGATTACTGCCTGCATAAAGTGACTGAGCTCTATTGCTCTGCACTGTCACTCTGCCCTGCAGCCGGCGATGGATGGGATTCATTTAGCCTTTCGCTGGAGCTCTGGGGAGACTGCAGACGGTCTCAGTCCAGCACAACTGTTTTATTGGTCTCCACCTCACCCTCTCTAGTGCCGACAAAGGCAGAATCACGGGGCCAGACATCGCGGATTCAGGCTGAGGCCAGCGACAGTCCAGGGACGGCGCAGGACACACAGCCCTGTGGGAGCAGGGTATCAGTTCAGAGGCTATTGATTGTGTGTGAGTGCAGCCTCAGGTCTGTTATGCAGGTTTGATAACAGTGCTGCCGTGATGAAACAGCTGCAACCAAGACATGTATTTTTTGACTTGTATGTCAGACCAGAAAATAATTCATCTTGACGGGAAAACAGATCATTTAGGAAACCGATCCATGAGTGCAAGAAATTTGGGGAAATTTATTGGAATGTAAGTGGACTGAGGGGCTTGAGTATGTGCTGTACTGACTAATATTATAGTTTTTATTGTATTTTTTATTAAGTTATGAAGTTTTATTACATTATTAAGTTGAAATCCTTCAATGTTTGAGGGGGAAAGACGCTCAGTCTCCTGGAAAACCCTCCTCAATAGTGTGACTGATATTTCCTCATCGTGACATCACGATGCCTCATATGTTGCACGGCTGCTAACAAATCCAGGTGAGAGATGGGGCAGACATTTCCCACATGAAGCGGCTGACCAATCACAACAGAGCGAGCCAGCTGGCCAATCAGAGAGGCTGGACTGGACAGAGACAGAGGGTTAAAGTGCCAGGAATGTGCTTCAAGAACATTCAACCATACACATCCTTTCAAGAATTAACACAAATGAAAATTGTGAACCTGTAGAATATGAGTCCTTGAAGTCACACTATATTCCACAGTGCCAACCTCCAACTGAATGAAATGCAAAGACTTAATTTCCGATGAAGTTCTTTACATATAACAGCCACTCAGTACATGTAATGGCTCTCATGTTGGCGTGTTTCTTTTCCCTCAGTGTGTACTAGGTGCAGACCTCTAAACGTACTCAGTGTATCTAGTATTGGGTGTGAGACGCCCCTCAGGCCTCAGAGTGCATGCAGGACACATTATCATGATATGCTGGTATTGTGTCGAAGTAATTAAACAGCAACTACACAATGTTTTTTTTATTCAAATAATTGTATGCATGTGCAATATTATAAATAGCTGGGATAAAAACATTTTTTTAAAGGATCTTATATGAAACTTCGACGGTTTTTAGGGCTGCTGTTGTTTGAAAACTTTTACTAGCAGATCATCATGTGTCATTCAGTTATATGCAATTCCTACAATAGTTAGTGTAATCCTGCACCACTAAGAAAAGAGAAAATCCTCAGAATTACCGCTGGACATTGAAAATTAAAGTACACACGTGATGACCCTTGTGTATTAATAGTCACGCTGGCCCGTCCCACCGTAGCCTCAGAGACGAGATGGACGGCAGACGGGTGTGATGGCACCGTAATTGGTTTAGCGAATGATTAATGGCTCAGGTGGCGTTGATCGATGGGAGAAGGCAGTAAACTTTGGTGGCCCTCTCTCCATAAACGCTGTCACCTGCTCTGCCTCTGAAACCCCCGACAACAGCTTCTCCCTGCCCAGAACGCTGTGATTGTAAATTAGAAAATACAAACAGAAGAATGGGCCTTAAAGAGAACCATTGTTCAAGTAAATCCAAAACAATTATCCTCTCTGACCCCTGACACATCATAAGAGCCAGCAGGACTGCATGTGTGTGTGTGTGTCTAGCCCTGATTTATTTATTTATTTTTAGCTGGACTCGATGCTGCTGGGTGGGATCTATCTTTATCCGACATGACCGGAGAACAAATCAATAAAAAAACCTACCCTGGACCAGTCTCTGTGATCACACTCGGTGTCACCACAGCACGATACTGGTAGAATGGACTGCTAACCCCCCCCCCCCCCCCCCCCCCCCCTCAACATGTTTCCATTTGATTCTGGCATAAGAAAGGCATTTATGAACCTCGGCTTGGACTGTGTTAAAATATAACAGGCACCTTTTAGTTTCCAGCATTTACATTCCAACAAAACTGTCTGGTTGTCAATAAACATTAAATGAAGAGTATAAGTTTTAGGTGCAGGTTTAATTTCCCTTTGACTGAAGGGTAAAAAAAATAAACAGATTAACATGAAGGGAGTTTCCAGCCACTGCAGTTCTCAGAGGTCAGAGGTCAAGAGCAAAAGAAGAGAAATCATTCCGGCCTATAGCTGCTGCCATGTGTCGCTCGCGGCTTTTGTTTATCAAACAAATGTTGCCCACTTGAAAATGTTACGTTTCCAGGTTGAAGTGGTTTGAATAAGCACTCGATTTTCAGTAAGATTGCACCCTGATTACGTAGAATTGATCCTCTTACAATGAAAGTGTAATTACCAGCAGGCCAATCTCCGACTGCATCGCAGCAGAGCTTCTCTCCGTTCCACTCCAGCAGCCATATCCTTAAGCTGTGCAAACATCCCAGAGAGACCCTGTAGTAAATGATAATTAACTGCAAATACAATCCATTCATTTTAAGGAGGTGCGATTCACTCCCCTCTATTTATTTATTTGTTTATTTTTTTTCAATAGCGCAGAGAAAGTATGGCAATCTGCCTTTTGATTAATTGGCGGTGTCTGTGGCGCAGTTCATTTGCAATCTATTACACCGTGTTTGCTTTGTGTCAGAACGCAGCCCAAACACAATGCATCATCTCAGAGGTGGGGGAGGGGACGGAGCACAGGCCCATTGGAGGCTTTGCCCCTGGCTGAATGTGCAACTGTCTGCTAACAATGCTAATAACAATAATAATAATACCAACAACAACAACAATTAAAATGATATTTACTCGATCTGAGGTAAAACTAGATGCACAATATCAACCTCACTGACAATTAATGAGGGCGGGCAGTTCAGCAGTGAAGGAGGGAAACCAGACAAAGACAGGAAGTGAGAAAGACACGCTAGATGTTTCAAAGTAAAACAGGAAATGATTAACTCAAGGTGCAAGATAAGGGAATTCCAAAAATCCGAACAGATTAAAGATCAACTCGGACTCAAAAATGAGTCCAAACAACAGAGAGCCTTTCAGCAGACGTCTCTCTGAAAGGGTCAGCCCACTTCAAGACATGCATTTTATGATTTACCAATAAAACAATTTGTACTTGCAGCTCAATATTTGGAGTCAATTTTCAACCAAAGAACCAGAATCAAACGGAGGCATCAAAGACGTTTGCACCCCTTGACCCCAGGCGAGAGAGCACTGCTGACAGTTCTACAGGGCTGGCGGAAGGCAAATACCTGCCCAGACTGAGACTCTCAGGCCTGGGCCGAGTTGCAGATGAAGGTTTCTGTAGTGCGAGTGAGGGTCAGCGCCCGTGGCTGGGTGGAGGAAAGAGAAGCGAGGCTGGAGGTGTATGAGGAGGACTGATGGAGGAGAGAGAGCACAGGGCAAATGAAGGTGCTCGGTCCAGATGGCTCAGGGTAGAGTGCGTGTGTGTGTGTGTGTGTGTGTGTGTGTTTGCTTGGATGCAACACAAACACGAAGCTCTCGAAATTAGGTGTCAGATATCCTGGGTATTTGACGTCAGATGTGATTTATGTGTTGTCTGTACAACAAGGCAAAGAAAGCAGACAGTGCAGTAATTTCAGACAGACGCGTAATCCGACAACATTGATTCTTGTTTTTATATAATTCAAGGGTCAGCCTTGCCGGACAGAGAAATGAACAGGTCGTGTTTGCAGCCTCCATCTTTGCCTTGCTTGATATAAAGATATGAAAAAACTCCAAACCTACACAATAAAAAACCCAGAAATATTTGACCCACCATAACACGAAGGACACTGGTGATTGATTGGTCGGCTGCTGCGCTCTGGTGTCACTGGCCGGCCAGTGCCACTGTGGAAACGCAGGAGGATAATTGTACATATAACTCGCAGCCCCTCCCACTCAGCATGTAAAGGTAGTTATGACCCGCCTGTTGTTTCTTTCAGTGGAGGACACATCATGCCCTTATGTGTTTACATGACTATGGGGGGCCTCCTGTCCATCTCTGAGGACGTTCATGCCGCCTGTCCGTGCGACGTTGCTCAGATGGTCGTGTTTGCGGCGCTTCCAGAGCGAGTATTTACTGCAGCCGACAGGGCTGGCAGACCCCACTGTCACAGCAAATGGTGCTGTTGGGAAAACAAACAGTTGTAATGAGACTGTTTCTGTCAGACGGGGCTGGTGAAAACCGCTTCGATTCAAGACACGCGAGTCAAAGATGGAGACGGGTGAGAGGTGGTCGAAGTCACAGAGGAGGTTCATGCAAAAGCAGCTTGAAATCTCAGTTTGGTTCTTTCTGGCGCACATCGGGAGGAAGCCCGAACGTAGGCCTGTAGAATTCTTTTTTGATTCCAGCAAATGCTGAATGTGACCTAACTTTAATTGATTTTGACTCTGTTTGTTCTGCCGCTCACACGTCTCCGTGGTGCGGCTTGATGGAGCGAGCTGGGTGCTTAACCTGAAGGATGATGATTTAATAGGCTTCCTACAGGAAATGATGTAAACCTGGTGTCTGGGAAAGGCTGACACTCGATTATTCATGTCTGGTGGCGGGACGCATTCTGGGACCGTGGCTGCTGAGAAAAAGCGCGGGGCCAAAATGCTGACGACGCCGCTGATTGTTGCCGGGATAAAAAAGACAGTGGCGCTCGAATCTGCAGATCAGAGCAAAACGGGGGAATTTGTCAAAATGAAGCCGCTGCCGTTATCGCCGCTACATCCTGATGTAGGCGAGGATAAGGTGCTTCTGAATCCACTGAGGGGGATGATGTAATTTCCAGTCGAGCATGATGCTGCTCTCCTCCCCCTCTCCTCATCCCCTGTTTGTGTATGTGTACGCCGTGTGTGTGTGTGCAGGCATGTATGTGAGTGTTCACCTTCACATCTCTGTGTTTCTGTGAGCAGTGAGGAACAGGATGAATTTTTAATGAGCAGCAGCGTGGCTTCCCCTTGCTCTCTCAGATCGCTTTCCAGGACACGGAGTCTCTCATGATCACAGCAGCACACACACACACACACACACACACACACACACACACACACACACACACGTGCACGCACGTACGCATGCACACACACGTGCAACAAACACATTTTCACCTGGAAATGAGTGCAGATGTCACATTTCTCTCTTCCCAGCCATGTGGACGTGAGCGAGTGTGACACCGGCGCTGCTGTGACATTTTCTCGAGCCTTACAGTTGTGTGTCCCTCCTCAGCTCCGTTTTGTGCGTGTGTATGTGTCATGCATTACATCATCACACACACACACACACACACACACACGTGCACGCACGTACGCATGCACACACACATGCAACAAACACATTTTCACCTGGAAATGAGTGCAGATGTCACATTTCTCTCTTCCCAGCCATGTGGACGTGAGCGAGTGTGACACCGGCGCTGCTGTGACATTTTCTCGAGCCTTACAGTTGTGTGTCCCTCCTCAGCTCCGTTTTGTGCGTGTGTATGTGTCATGCATTACATCATCATGGTGAGGCCCTGCACTGTGCCGGTCATTGGGATGACTCGAGCAAGTGGAGAGAATCAATCACTCATTTACCCACAGTGCTCTCCGTGCCCCTCGCTCTGGGGCGGCGTGGCCACAGCGTCGTCAGCGTGTCTGGGGAAAAATCGGAGGCTACAGAAGCTCCTGAACTCATGTCTAAATGGAGGGTTGAATATAAATATAGAGCACTTCACATTGTTGTCTCAAAAACAAATGGAAGGTTGATTTCTCACATGAAGGATAAGGTGACAAGTGGGTCTTGATCTCACTGTCTGTAATAGTCTGCTGTGTGTAAAACATTTTTGGAATCAACTTTTTGCAGCTGCAGTTGGTTTAATCCGTGTGGGAAATTATTTACTAAGGCTGGAGGTAAATGTTTTGTTTCTCTAATGAGGCAGAGGTTTGGTTTCCATATTTTTCACCCTTTGAATTATTTGTTGAGTGGAAGACAAATGCCTCAAAAAGTATTTGGGCTGATGGATCTTTTTGAATGAGTCAGAGTCAGAGTGGAGCATGGCCCAAGAAAGAACCTATTTAAGTCTTGAGCGGATCAGGGTCAGATCCGGGAATGTTTTGTTTTCTATTTAATTTCTAGTCTGAATTAGAGCAGATGTAGTAATGCCTTGTATGTACTGAAGCTGGTCTGTGTGCAGTCATCGTAAATGATGATGCTTTGTGATGAGCTATGAAATGTCTTTTATATTTTCATTATTGTGTTCTTGTATTTAGCTCAGCAGAGTAAAAATCCCATTCGTGATCAGAACAGAGATTTAAAATCAGCCATAATGTTGGAACCAGGCTTATCACCAACTGCAAAACTGGATGAGAATCGCACAATCCTCAGGTGTAATCGCGACATCTTTGATTGATGGAGCTTGCTGTGAAAAATCCTGTCGGCTACCATCAGGCCGCTCAGCCTTCCATTACATTGATCACAAAGCACACGACTTCCTTTTTAACACCGCGCTATTTTCAGCAATTAAACTAAAAGTTGGTTCCAGGCTGTCAACTCTTTAAATAAGGATAAGCATACTACAGGAACCAGAGCTGTAACTGTTAGTGTGAACTGGGTGCTGTGGCTTTGTCATCGCTCGTCATCTGGAAGATTCCGACCCTGTGATTCACACGTGGTATTGAACTTGTATACATTTCATCAGCAGCTGTGTCGGTGCCCTTGAAAGGTCGCTTGACAAAAAACATTTGCTGATCACTGGACATATTTCATTCCTTGCATTAACTATATGTCATGGAATGTGTGTGTGTGTGTGTGCGTGCGTGTGTGGTGAATGTAGGTCACACTCTTCTCCAAACGTCATCTGTCAAAAATGTGTTTGTAGCACGCAGAGGGACACGCTTGTCACCGTGAACGCTAACCGCTAATTAAAATGATTATCCAATGGAATTAAGTCCCGATCACATGGTCTGTCATCTCCTCTATCCCGACCTCTGCCCCCCCCCCACCCCCATTTTTCCAGAGGACGATATTAAAGTTCTTTCGATGCTGCATGGGGGATATAACGGAAGAAAAGAAAGAATTAAAAGATGCGTGGATGAATTGACCAGGAGAGGACAATGTGTGTGTGGGAGTGGGGGGGGCGGGGTAGTTGGGGGATGAGGGTCCGACACACACACACACACACATACAAATACATTCAAAGCACATCCCCGGCAGTTTTTTATGTACATGCAATGGGACTGAGAAACGGATGAATGCATGACTCCATCCATCTAGTCATCTTGCCTGCCCTCACTTAAATACCACCCCCTCCTCCTCCTCCCAGCATGCCGTGCTGCTCGCCGCTGCAGCAGGGCAAGAGATGACATGTGGACACTCAGTGAATTGCCAATCGCCACCGACAGAGAGAGGGAGCGAGAGGAGGGGAGGGGAGAGAGAGAGGGAGAGACGAAGGGGAGGTGGTTTGACGCATCCCGACTGCAACCATTGGCTTTTTTTTTCCTACATTAAAGATTAGAGAAAAAAAAGAACTGCAGAGGAGCACTACACTGAATACTGGATGTACCCCCCCCCAACACACACACACACACACACACACTTTCAGTTAGAAAGAGAAATCAATAGTCACAAATTAATCACTCTGCCCCCAGGCCGTTGAAAGGGGGGAGGTGAGGGGGGTGCGGGGCCACAGAGCGGCGCTCTCACAGAGCTAACCTGTAACCGAACCTGGTCGCTCTCACCTCCTTTCGCCCAGTTCAGGGTCAAAAACCTGGCTCTCGACGGTGACGCCAAGGTGCTGGGGGCGGGGCTTATTATGACCAACAAGACCAACGAGAACAAACAAATTGTGGTGACCACCGCTCTTTAAAGCTAGGAGCAACACTTGAGACGAGAGTACGCCGTTGTGCAGGATGCTGGGAAATGGCTCCAACCCGTGGAACAGCAAATTACACGTGCAAGCGCGAATTGGTCCCTGAGTCTGAAGAAATTAATATGCAACCTCCCGCCCAGAGTCAGCTGGGATTGCCCCACCTCTGGACGGACGGACGGATGAGTCAGCTCGTCTTTTCTACCACAACCCCGAGCGTAAGCGCTCGGCAGTCAATCTTCATTTCAGTTTTTCCAAAGCACTTCCATTTTACGACACGGCGTTTGGTATATTTTCAAATGAGGGCTGAGACTTCATAAAATAAAAGTGAGTAACTCTGCGTTTTAGTGTTCAGATGTATTATACTGCCTCAGACAATTCAATTTGTAATCCCGGGCACACAGCAGCTGCCTCGCAGTGCAGGGGTCTGTCTCTGCTGCTGATGTGTGATTTCGGGCCGAGCCACAGTTTTGCACCTCGGAGAACACGCTGTTATTGGCAGCGGTTTTTAAAAAGGGGGGTGACTTTGACAGCATGCACGTGTACTTTTCTGATTCCAAGTGTTATCAGTGTTTTTAAAAATGGAGCTTGACTTTGGTGGAAAAGCTCAAACGTCCTCTGAAGGAGAGGTCGCAACGCTGTTGAAGAAGCTGCACGAATTCATGATCAGACCCTTGGCACAGAGAGAGAGAGAGAGAGAGAGAGAGAGAGAGAGAGAGGTTCACAATCACATTTATTGATCTGCCTGTCCAAAGCTGTGGGAATCATGTGAATTTGTAAACTGACCTGAGTAATGTTTCCACTTGAGAGACATCCAATAGTTTCCAACACGGGACAAGATTTGTAACGTTGGCATGAGATATTGTGTTTACGGCACCCTGGAATCAGTCACTCGTCCAGGCTCACCCCCCCCTCCCCCTCCCCCGGCCGCCATCATATTCATCACCACCCGATCGGAACTGCAGTCACCTCACTTCACCTTTGCTGGAAATTGCTGCTCTGAGTTTGTCTTACTGCAAAGACTTTCGTTATCTCTCCTCAATAACCTTATCTCGCAGACTGCTGGAGTGTTGCTGAGGTCGGCAAATCTCAGGAACAAGAGGACACTGATGGAATTATTTAAATCCCCCCCCCCCCCCCCCCCCCCCCCGGCCGCCATCATATTCATCACCACCCGATCGGAACTGCAGTCACCTCACTTCACCTTTGCTGGAAATTGCTGCTCTGAGTTTGTCTTACTGCAAAGACTTTCGTTATCTCTCCTCAATAACCTTATCTCGCAGACTGCTGGAGTGTTGCTGAGGTCGGCAAATCTCAGGAACAAGAGGACACTGATGGAATTATTTAAATTGAGGGAAAACTCTGTTCAAATCTTTTTTGTGGGGGGGGGGGGGGGGTGTGAGGTGTTTTATGTCTTAGCTGAGCCTCTGGCTGCTGTCATCATCAAGTTTGACCCCTCGTTCGTTGTGAAGACACACGGTCTCAGTCTTAGCCTGAATTAGATGGTGCTGTATTAAACCACTGTCGGCTTCTGGAGGATAGTCTACCAGCTAATTAGCTTAGCATAAAGAAATGATTGGGAGCAGCACGTGACTCTAAAGCTCTGCAGTTTTATATGAGTGTGACCTCTGTGGTGTTTGTTGGGAACACGGTCCTTGTTTCAAATTCTTTGTACACTGCAGTGAATAGACTTTAAACTTCCTGGTCATCCTGTCCATTCTTCCCCATATTGAGCGACTGTAACTCTGACTTGTGCGTTGGCAGCGTGTGACTCCTCCTCGACTTATCATTCCATGTGTGTTAGCGAGAGGTCGAATACAAAACATACTGTTTCCACTGCAAAGAAAGACTGACATGTGAACATGGAGTGAGTCACAATCACTGTAAATGCATCTCTCACTGCGCCGCTCAGAGACCAGGATTATGGCCCTAACATTCAGGAGATGCCGTGTGTGTGTTCGTGTTCTTGGAGAGCTGTGTTATCTGACCCTGACATCGTCCAGAAGGAACACAAACCATCTCAATGTGGAGCGGTGAGATTCCGATCAGGTGGCGTGCCTTGGCTCTGGATGCTGTGTTGGTATAACCTGATCCACTATTGGTGCAACTGCTGGCAGATGTCTGCTGCCAGCTGCTCTACTGTACTATAGCACTAGTACCACTGTTGGGTGCGTGTGTGTGTGTGTGTGTGTGTGCGTTTTACAAGTATCTCTTAAGTGAACAACATGCAATGACCCTGATTCCAGATCAGTTCTTGATATGGTCAGTTAAATCTATATATATGGTCATGGCATAAATCACTTTTTTTTTTTCATTTGTTCAAGCTTCGGATGTGTTTGGTTTTGATTGGGTATTTGACGCCATAAAGCTGGGCGATTGGCAGCTGAGGGGACATGACTGTATTAACAGTACCTTGAAACTGCAGCTTTACCTTTTTTTTTCCTGTCGAAACTGTAAAAAGGGGGGATTCGAAGATGTTCCATCACTTTCAAATACTGAGCAAAATGATTAAAGGATTAAATGGGAACATAATTGTCAGATAAGTTGCCAATGAAACCCCCCCTTCCCCCCTCCCCTTCATCAGACTGTCGATAAGAGAACAGGCGAACAGTGAGTTTCATTAACTGCAAAGTTAATGAAAATATTTGCCAAAGAACAAAGGACACACCCGCTCAGTGTCCTGCATCTTTCTTCTCCAGCCCATGTGTCTGTGTGCGGCTCAAACACTAATCATTATCATCTAGTTTCATCGAGTGCCTGTGATTTGTGATTTTTTTTTTCTTTATAGACTCCAGTAAATGTAACTCCCTCGGCCCCCCCATCTCTGATCTGTCCTCAAGTGTTCCTGCTGTTATTAATGGGAATCCAGGTGATTTGAATAGGAGTAGCACGCTGAAAAGATCCTTGGGTTACTGTTTTAAGCCGAGATTTATGACGTCTGTGTGCACACATTTTGTGCCGCTTCCGTGTGCTTCCTTGACTCGCTTCCTTCAAGCGTGAATCACGTAAATCACAGAGAACAGGTCGGAGGTGGGGTCAAACCATTTAGGGTTTTATGATGGCCAGCTACAGCTTCATCACCCGACCGCCTGGCTCAGAGGGCTGAACCATCCACAGGCAAACTGAGTGTGATGTTTGCCAGGCTGAGGATATAACGCGCGCGTGAGAATTCAACACGCTCGCATTGTCGCATCTCGACGTCTCTCTGTGACTCTGTGTCTGACAACGCCAAACATCTGATCAGCGTCAGTTCAGAAATGGACAAAAAAAAGATGCTGGTTTTGTTCAGAGACAAACACGAGATGCATGAATACACAACAACCTCCCGAGTGTGTATCCCTGCCTGCTACATCCGCCGAGGACGCATGTGAACGCTTACATCTGTTGCAGTTGGAGGACTTCCGTGATGTCCCCCGTCTCAGGCTGCAGCGTCAACACGAGATAAAAGCTCAAGTTTATCAAAACAAAAGCTGAACATGTGCAAAAGTAAAGGGAACTATGTTGTTTTTTCAACCGACAGCTAAAATCACAGAGTAAAAACCGCTAACTTAAAAGTCTGCTAACATAGAGGAGGCGTGGCTTATCTCAGAGGACTGCAGATGAGCTGAGATCTCATGTGTTCACATTATAATTGGTGATTTTAGCTGACATCACCATCCTCATGAGTCAGTGTTCAGTTCAGTTCCGGGCACACCAATCCTGAGACTCGCCATCACTTTATACACACTGACAGAAGAAGGGAATGTCACTGAATTTCACTGCTACAGTAAAAAAAAAAAAAAAAGTACCTGCAGAAGGTTACTTCTGTTTTCTGATTCTCTCCAGGGAGAAAAAGTCACAGGCACTTACCCACCAGCTGTCAGACAGACCAGTTTTAAACTGGAGTCACTTCCTGTTTGACTTGTTTTACTTTACCCTCAGCAGTGTGGATTATAGACTGTACACAGGACACATGCCCTGATATCCAGAAATTGGAACATTTATTCCAAGCTAGCTTTCATTCTTTTCTTTGGTTTTCCTCCCATTAAGGAGGAGGGCTGTACTGCAGGCAGCCACCAGGGGGCAGCTGAGAGGCTCTGGCTTCACTTTTTAAGTGGAAGAACTCACAGGGCGGTGATTCTCGTTTCTGACCTTGTGGGAGAAAGTGACAATACTTCAGATATGAGAAGAAACTTTTTGTATTCTACTCCACCAAAAAACATAATGCCAATATTCATTGTATTTTGAAGTATAACTGACAAAGCTGTACTTGTATGTCCCCTTCCCAGTAGTATTGGAGGGAAAAAATGTGTTCCCTTATCCATCAATTGTCACAGTTGCTTGATCGCTTCTGAGAGTTTCTGTTGCGCCGATGCAGACATTAAATAATAGGGGATTTGAAGAGAAGAGAAAGTTTGGTCCGTCCTTCCCACAGGGTTGCTGCTCCTTTGGTTGTGTATCAGTTTCTTCCACCCATCATCTCAGGAACAAACAGACCCACACGGTGCAGCTTCAGCTCACAGACAGACGCAGACGTCCCACCGTTCAGGGCAAAGAGGTTCCGGCTTTGTTGGGGAAGCGCTCGGAGCCGAGCTGCAGGAGGTCAAACGACTGTCAGTTGTCCTGTGACGAGCCGATAGCTGACAGCGCCTCGCTGCCTGCTTTATTCTCATTCTCACATCACCTGCAGCTACAGCTGCTGCGTTACGTACCTGCCGACTTCAGCTGTGAAACTGCAAACATATTCTACAGGCTCTCTTGTTTTTATGATAGATCCAATACGAACAAAGGGAATCTTCTTACAGACCCTGAAACCTTAAAAAAAACAATAAAGGGAATCTGCCACCCTCTGTGACCTTTGAAACATCAAATACAGTATTTAGTCCGGTGCCGTCTCTTTTTTTGGAAAGCAGAAGTAACCAAATCTGGAGGAATGAGGGGCGGAGCAAGTTTAAAATCTCAAGGATACCTCACGCCCACCTACACCTGCCGCCAGCACCCGGCAGATGGTCACTAGCTGTCAATCACATCATGATATTAAAACAGGAACATCATGGGCTGGGGCGTGAAAAACTGTGATTGAATTTCCTGGAGTATATTCACCCCCTTTTCCATGCTCTGATTCAATCATGCTGGTGGAGAGGGAGGTGTGGGTGGAGGCAAACAGCCGAACAGCCGTTGCTCTGAGGTCCGGCCCAGAACTAGATTTGATGCGACGGCTCCCCGAAAATTATAGCCTGTCCACATATTCCAGTTCACTTTGAGGTGGCTGAGCTGAAGATGCTGCGACTGTCATTTCACTGTGTCTTTAAGTCTTCACACAGCAGCTCTGCTCTGGTGTTGACATGAAAAAAGCCTGTTTTCACAGCCTGAGATGCCCCACTACATCTGTGTGTGTGTGTGATAGCAGAGGGAGAGACCCTGCACGCAGGCCTCTCTGCCTTCTTCATGGGGTCATTACCAAGATGAATATAGTGATTATAAGGATGAATAAGGTGTGATTATGAAGATGAATAAGGCGATTAGGGCTCTTGTCACTGCAGCTCGGGCGCCTGTTCGTTAGGCAAGAGAAGATGTCAGCGTGTAACATGCGTGAACCCATTACCTTCCCATCCACAGGGGATTTATAAGCTCATACCTATACATGCATGCATGCACATGAGAGAGCTGCGGCGCCGTAACGCCCGACCAGAGGAGACCATTTGTATTCATTTGTGCGGTTCAACGACCCATGTGTGCAATATATCTCTTTCCAGTGGCTGTTCAGCGCAGTAATCCCGCTTATGCGTTTGACCTGAGAGGACACGAACGCACCTGCTGCACGGAGCTTGCAGGCTGCTGGGCTGGTAACCGGACCAGCTGACTGGCTAACTTGCCAGAGGGGAAACGTGGAAGTGATGTAGCAGAGATCAGAAATGGTTGTATTTTGTAGGATCATACACAAGTCACATGTAAGATTTAAAAAAAGTAATATGTACATTAAAAAAAGGTCCTGGGTTCGAGTCCCAGTCAGGGCCTTCTCTCGCAAAGCAACAGATATTTTCCTTTTGACACGTTTAATATCTGTATCTACTAAAGCTCTCTCCATGTCGGAGCAGGCCCCTAAACCTGATCCAGCTCAGGGCCCCCTGACTCACAGGGTCCACGCTGGCTGCCGTGCTGTTGCAGGGGTTAATGACACCTCACCGGCGACGTCCATGCGATCTGGTACTGGGTGAGCTATCACCATGGCAACCCCATGTTAACAGTTCTGAGGTCCACATGGCAACGGCTGCCGTAGGGACTGAGGATGTGAGGACGGAGGTGGGAGGATGAGGAGGATGTGAGGGGAGTCCTGGACGCTGACGCACTTGGTGTCTGCCTGGAAAGTTTGATAGAATGCCGCCCACTGGCGAATCTGAATGTCTCTCTCTCTCTCTCTGTCTAAATTGCACCTCCTACTCAGTCAAGGGTCCTCCTGACCACCCACCCTCCCCCCTTCCGTGTTTGTGTCTCATCAAACGTTTGTGTCCGTCTGTGTCACAGCTGCACTGGTGCAAGGGTCTCGTGCGGGGGTGGGCTCGACCCGAATGTGTCTCTCCTCGGGCACTTGAGGGAAGGAGGGATTTGTCCGGTTCGGCTTTTTTCTTACTGCAATGAGGGACAGTGTGAGTACAGTGTTGGTCCTGCAGTGTTATTCATCCACCCTGAATAATTTAGGATTGCCTGGGTGGCTTGAGGTGCTGTGATTGACAGTGATCTCAGAAGCACGAAAAAGTGGCAGCACATTTCAGGTGATGTGGAGCTCACGTCCATTCTTTATATAATTCTGATTATTTGTAATAACAAGGACACACATGTGGTATGTGTTCAAAGCATGTCCATGTTTAGGTGACGGGTGCGAGCACGACTTGGGATGGGATGTTTAAATTCTGGTGAAATCAAAATAAATGAACATTTTTTGCTGAGCTTCTCTTTTTTTTTTTTTTTTATTAATAATTGCATTCCTCCACTTTCACATCCGCTGAATGTCAGAAATGTCACCAAGCCCACTCACTGTGAATGTTCCAGACATTTTCCTGCTGTATTCTCACTTGTGTTTACATTCCCCTGCGTCATCACTGCGCTAGACACCAAGGATTTGCGTGAGAATGAGAACAACCCATCTCCTCTTCTTCTTCAAAAAGCGTCTTCATGACGAACTCTCTTGACTTTGTGGCCCCTTCGATTATTCAGATGCCCGCTGGAGGTGTGGGGGTGGAGAAATGGTTCTTAGTTGCCTCGATCTCTCGCAGACGTTTGCTAGAAACAGATCGGAAAATTGTCTTTCCACTCAAAAAGAAAAAATGTGGGTTTCCTCTCCCTGTTCCCGTCTAATGGAACCAGGTGTCTCTCCAGCTTTAACCAGCCAACACCTAAACATCGGAGCACTTCTACGTCACTGCACAGAGAGAGAGAGAGAGACACGTTCTCCAACAGAGCCTGAAAACAGGCTCGACACCGACTGGATGAACCCCACTCCCTTAGGAACAGTCTTGTTGGCTTGCTGTGGTGGGCAGCGATAAATCTCTATCCACCCAAACCCCGCCCCCACCTTTCCCTTTGCCACAGCGCACTCCGCTCCCGAGTGCTCCTGCATCTCTCCAGGCTCTGATAATGAAGTGCCTTATGGCCGCAGAGGAATGGAGAGGACGCAGGGGGCGCAGCGTCTGCCCATAACTCATTCACAGTATCCATGCAGTGACTGGACAACCCCCAGTCTAAACTAGACTCCCCAAACGAAAAACACATCACCAGGCCCCAGCAGACGGCTCCGGGCCTGTGGGGCAAAGGTTCAGTCCCACCAGGGGATCCTCTGATGATCTGGACTTCAGGCAACACCGTGTCAGGTTGGAAGAGAGCGTCATGACTCTGGATTAAGTTACTCCTCATGAAGAAAACCAACATATTTTACAAAGTTAATATTTGCCATGAATTCTAGTGTCAAAGTATTGTTGTCAACTTTGGAACAAATAACTATAAATACACAGTAAACAAAAATACAGTCAACTATGTCAAAAGTAATGAATTTCATCACATCATGCGATATTTTTTGGTACAAATCTTTGCCTACATCTGTGGCTTTAACCATGAACTGGAAAGTGTCGGTCTCTGTGTACTGGTGACTAACTGGCATGTTATACAACCACGGGAAGGGGCTTCAAGAGACCTGTGTATCATTGCACGTGGAGTAATCTCCTGGAACGGGAGGAGTAGTGATGAAACTGTTGAAAAAGAGATTTGCAGACGGGCCTGCGCTCGCGCTCACGTGGGGAGATCTCCGATATGAAAACACCATTACAAACCATTTACCGGCCTGCGGAGTTGTGCGTGTCGTACAAGAAAAGGAGCGCGCAGAGCGGTTCAGTGTCACATAAATCTTTCAACGGGCTAATTGAAGTGGTTCCCCCAATAGGCCACTCTCCGCAGCTGCTGTTACAAATAACACAACTGCGAATGGGACGGCCAGCTGTAAACCAAATCTTACACCCGCTGGCTAATGCCACACACACACACACACACACACACTGCTCTGTGGGTTGCTGCTGCTAGTTTGCTCAGACAGCTCCATTGGGAGCGTGCAATGTAGTCATATGTAAACACAAGTCATCTTTCAGTGAAATACGCTCTGAGAGGACACACAAACGACTGCGCCCCCACCCACCTCTCTCTCTCTCTCTCTCTCTCCTCTCCCACATCCACGGTGTATTTAAAGCTTTTTTGAGCGGGCAACTTGAAGAGGAGCACGTTGTTATTTCCAGCAGCAGCCTGGGGGAGTAGTTGCAGGAAGCGGCGGGGTTACACCTACATCGTGCACCAGCTCACTTCTCAAAGCTTCCGAGCATCGCTCACCTCCAGCTCCATGCTATAGTCTCACGCTAGTTTAACAGAGATCACCTTGCAGCTGAATAAACCCGGCCCTAATCCCGCAGGCCGCCGCTGAAGGAGGAGCTTCATGTGATATCCGAGCCTCCACTTCAGAACTTTGCAGGTCTGTTAAACTCTGGAGGGCTTTTTCATGCCCCAGCAATTACCCTAAACTGTGACTCTTAAACTTGATATATTCCACCTCCTGTTCGCCGTCCTTCAAAAACAGTCTGTTCCCTGCCTGTCTTATATTTACTTCCCCCATCTTTATGTCCCACCCCCTCTGGGTCTCTCTCTCACCCTAACGGCCACAGAACCTGTTGATGAAAGTCCATACTGGATTGTGACCGTTTAAATTTAGCGTCTAACACTCGCTCAGACGCTCTCTCTAATGTCTGAGTGGCCGTCACCAGAGGGGTTTTCCCCTCTCTCTCTCTCCGCTGTGTGTGGGCCATTCACAAAGTAATAACCGCACCCCACTGTGCCCATCACGCCTCGCTGCCAAGACTTCCTTGTGAAACACCTGGCACCATGGTAACCAACACCTGTTCCCCTAATTAGAGGGACCCTGGAGGGAGAGGAGATGAAGAAGTTAACGAAACGCTAATCTGGTCCAATCAAACGCCTCGGCATCTGCCTCCCGTGCGCGGCAGCGGGTCACTGTAATGGACGCCTTATGGGCACCTCCCCAGCCGTGCCACCTTGAGTTGACCTCGAAGGGGCCGCAGATAGAGGAGGAGGGGACATGGGGAAGAGGAGGGGGAAGTCGGAGTGATGCCTCCTGGATGGAGACGCTGGACAGCGAGGTGTCAGCCAAATGAACAAGCATTAAGCGATGAGGTTCCCTGTGCACAGCCGCTGGAGCAGCTCCAGGCTGCAGCAGCTGCACCGCCCTTGTTTAGGAGCTGCCACCACAAACTGTCTTAGGACTCATGGATCTCCTTGAACGCGTCACAGTAAAAAGGCTGCTGCTGTTTTGATTGTTTGATGTGTGTCAGCAGGATAATGAAAGGATTTTTTTCAATATATCTTGATGTAAAAAAAATCTAACATTGAGCAGACTGATATCTGTGCCGGTCGACTGAATTGCAGTTTGAGCCCTGAGGGAGATTCTAGTGTTGCATCTATTTGTGGTGTTTTGCGTCTGTTCTGGGATCCATTTTCAGCTCTTTGTCGTCTTTGGATGAGTCGGTGTCCTCCGGCGGCTCAGGTCCACGGGCACTGACCACACTGACCTCTACGCCCTGAGGCCCTGCCCCATAGGAGACCCCGCTGTGGCGGGAATGATTTCATTTTTGCTCGACAAATTACTTGAATGACTCATGAAAAATCAAAATGACGGAATGATTAATTTTGTGTTCGTTGACTAAATCATTAATCCACTAATTATTTCAGCTCTAAAAAATACAAATGCGCAGATCAGCAGTTTCTATTGTGCCGTGTGAACTCAGCTGAACTCTCCGTCTCTGTCTCTCTTTTCGCCCACAGGAAACTTAAAGGGGATGTGCAAACAGATAGACCACTTTCCAGAGGAGACAGATTACGAAGCGGACCCATCTGAATACTTCTTACGTGAGTATTTCACATACATTGAAAGTCCTGAGCAGGCGTTCAGTATCAGTGTGTGTTTCTCCTCATATTCGACATCACCACCAGGGGGAAATTAAATCTCTCCAGGACTCCCTTTGCTTGTCGTCTTGATTCTCGCTCATACTTTTTGAAACGCGTCCCACTATTTGCGGCGTCTCAGACCCGAGCCCGTAGCCAGTAACAGCTCTTGGCCCATGTGTCACTGCCCGGCCCTTTAGCGTGAGGGCGGCCCTGGCTGAGCTGTGCCAAGCAGCTCGTCTGCTTTTACTGCCTGGCTGTGTGTAACATAACGTGCAGTGTTACAGTCGGCTGTGTACCCTGTAAACACAGCCCATTGATTTCTGCTCTCTTTTCCTTTGTGCGAGCAAGACCAACACCTGTTGTACTCATTTGTCTGCTAATCCTAAAAAGGCGCATGATGCACTGTAGCGTCGTTAGCTCGATACCCTGACCACTTCAAATAGGTTGTCGCATATTTTCCTGTGTTTTCAGTTTCCCTGAAATTTCCACTGCGGCTAAATACGAGAACAAAATTGACCAACTCAGTAAAATATTGAATTAATATTCATGGGCATGTTTCTGACATGTGATGGATGTAAACCGACTAACTGAAATACCTCAGGATGAAACTTTGAAAGATGACCAGTGAGATAGATTTCAGTGGTTAGTTCCAACATTAGCGCTGCAAACAAAAACCCTGTGCTCTCAACAACAGAACAGGTGTTAGACTTTACACCGTCCCATCCATGGGTACAAGAAAAAATGCTCATGATGACGGCTCAGGTTGGGATAACAACCAGGCTGCTCCCCCGCTCTGGCCCTCGGACCACCCACGCCACATGTGTGCAAGTTGACCTCTTCCCGTGCTGTGATTGGAGGAGAAGGCCGCAGTACTCCCAGTGGCTTGCCAATTAGGACACTCACATCCATAAATATTTCAGCCTCCTTCTTATATGGGTCAGGCGCTCTCTGTCGCCGTATCCGTCCCATTCTCCTCACCCTCACACCCGTAATGTCTCGTGTCAGGAGTAGACGTTGAGGTGCACGACGAGGTCACAACAACATACTAAACCCCAGCCATGTGTATTTTGTGGACACACACCTGGGCATCATAAGGCGTTTCACAGCGCCTGTGGGCGACCAGAGACAGTAGAGCTGCCTCTGTTCACACATGCAGGCGATTGAGATGCTTGGGGGGGGGGGGGGGGTTGTTATGCAATAGACATTATGTCACTTCAGGTGAAGGCACAACGGAAGTGACATCAGCGGTGGGGGATGCTTGCCGGTCCAAAAAATTGAAGGGGACACGCCGGTGACGTCACCAGACAGCGTGGAGGGGAGGAGGAGGAGGAGTATTAGGTGCCATGGTTGCCAAGCAGAAAACAGACAAATCTGACCATAAACATGCACCCCCGCTTTATCACACACACGCACTGATCTTCTGTCCTCATGCACACACACACACACACACACACACACACACACCACATATCAGTAGCTTCGCTGTGTGTGTTCCATGAGTCTGCAGCTCTCCCAATAGCGAAGCAGTTTGCACATCCACACAGGGTTATATAAGCCAGCTGAGGCACAGTAAAGCGCCAGTGGGTTTTTAGATCATGTCGTGTCGGAGCTCCCATCATCCACTGCTCCACTGGGCGCTAAGCAGCTGAGAGAGGAAAGCTGGGAAGAAAACGCCCAGTTACACAAGCTAATATTACAAAACTGAAACACACCATTTCACTGTAGCACAGAGAGGAGGGGTCATCTGAGGGGAGCGAGGGAGCGTGATTCATCCCGGCTCAGAGCTGAAACAATACGTCAATCAGTCGATTCGCCTAAAGATGAGATTAACAATTATTCAATTCAGTGATCAATCGTCATCATTTTCTATGCGAATCAGTTTCTATTAAATGTCAGAAAACAATGATAAATGTGCCTCAGGAGGTGGTGGAGTCAACTCTGATTCCTCATCTTCCCCAGCAGAATAAATATACACATTCTCCCAAAACTAAATATGTGGGTTAGGGTTATAAGTGTTTCAGTCCACAAAACACTCTTGGATTTCAAGTGTAAACTGTGTTGCAACCAAACCCAATGTGAGTGAACTGGTGATTGACATCAAATCCAAAAACAGAGATTCCTCTATACATGTGTCATCCAAGTGTCCAGCCATGTTTTAAGTGTTCCCACTGATATCCTTGAGGCTGCGTTCGTGTTCACGCACACAGTGGAAACACTACACCCAAGGGCGCTACTTACGATAGAGGACATTTGGGCTAAAAAACGTGGGCATAAATTACGCGGTTTCACGTTGAACATGAATGTCGGATCTTCCGGACACTGGGATGACACCACAGCAGCAGTATGGAGGCATGTTATGTTTTATTACATCTGAAGAAGTCTCCCCCAGTTACTTCAGCTGTTAAACACCAAAAGGGTTTGTGCCCCCACCCATCCATCAGCACGGTGCCGAGAACATAATGAGTGATTTTATTCATTTCTCTGTGAACTATGCCTTTAATGTTTTACGTCACGCTCAAGCGGCTAAAAATGTAAAGCCATACAGTATTTCCAGGGACTTGCTTTGTCATACATGACCTTATTGAAAGATTAACCACATATTCAAGTGCATTCAATTCATTTCTCTTTATGAAGCACGCCATACTCCGAGTCAGTGCCTAGCGTGTAATTAGGGCACAGCACTGGCCAAACTGAAGTGGGCTGCAGGAAAGTAGTTTCAAAACTAACAACTCTGTGAAAAAAAAAACATGCAAAAAACATTTCAATAAGCGTACTACTGCTAATTATGAGGTAATTTTACTCCCCTTGTTTAATCTCTACATGAACTTTCCCGGGTGTTTTCGCCCCGAGCCGGTGTTAATCCCTGACCTGCCGCTTGCTTGCTTGCATGCGTTGATCTGAGAGTATTCACTGACATTGGTGACAGAAGGGCAGGCCTGTCACAGCCTGTGTCACCCTGGGGCCTCGCGGCAGACTGGACGCTGGCCTGAACTGGCTTTGGTGTCGCCCGATAAAATCAATGGGTCTGGGGCAGGACACGCAGAGGATTGTAGGGCAGAGCAGGGTGTGGCGACCGGTGCAGCAGCTCTCTAATGCCAGTATGCGGTGTGTGGGTGTGTGTGCCTGGTGGGGTGGGGGCTCGCCAGTGAGCTTTAATGTGATCACGTGAGCTGAGACGAGGTTGTCAGAAGGTTATGTTATGTATAAAATCTTGGCAGTGGCATTAAAATCTAGTTTGATTTAGCAGTTGGTCACCGTGACATTGAGCGCCCCGTTCTTCTCAGTATCCTAGGCAACAAATGAGGAATCCATCGACTGATATAAACGCGTGCGACACGCGGACATGGGCCAAATAAATTAAAAGCCAATCATTTTTGTCCTGGTTGACCGAGTGAGTGATAGCCTTCTAACTTTATATCATATTAACATCGGATATAAAGGCGGCGCAGCTTGTAAAACACACAGAGGTGAAAGAGTGTGTCCTCTTATTGAAGTGAGATCAGAAAACACAGGACAGGCCGCAGCGTTATTTACACACACACACACACACACACACACATTTACTCATAAACTCTGAGAAGAAATTCTCCGAATTGTCCAACCTTTGCAAGAGAAGGGGACAAATTATATAGTAGCGTCCTATTTTATCTCCAAACAGAAGGAAGCAAGGAGTCAGCTGTGACACTATTTATTCCAAACACATCCGAATGAGGCGAGCGGCAGTGATGCAGGCGCTTCTGCAGGCAATTAAAAGTTCAAAGACCTGCAGCTGCTTAACGTGAGGAAACAACTGTTTACATGTTTGTCTCCGTGATAAGTTCCTCTGTGTTAAAAGTTGTTTTGCATACTTCCACTTCTCACACCGACACATTTGGAGACGTGATTTTGTTTACCTGCAGGCCACCTTAGCCAGAAGCAAGATATTGTTCTCACCCGTGTGTGTGTGTGTGTGTTTGTACTGAATGGCTCTACACCTCCTGGACAAACTGTTATGAAACCTGATGGGAGGACAAGTAGGGAGGTTATCTACAGCTGATCTGTCAAAGGTCAAAGGTCAGCAGAAAAGGGCCTAAAAATAAAAAAATCTGACATGAATTAGAAAATAGCATATGATGTCACAAGACAAGTGAGATGTCAGGAGGAAGTCATAAAATGTCATAAATAGGTCAAAAATAACTCTGATATTTTCACATACAAGCTGAGTCTCGGGGGCAACAAGTGATTTTCCTCGACGCCTCCACAACAGCCAGTCACCTGATCACCTGATCACCTGATCTCATCTGGGAACAAGCATGCCTGATGCTTATTGGCTCAACAGAGACCCAATCAGGCTTAATCATATAACGATTATATCTTAATGACTCATATCAGCTGAGCAGCTCAGTGTTGAGTTTCACGTCCCTGCCGACGCTCTGCTGAGCGCTGCACATCAGTCACGTGATGTGGTTTCAATGTTACAAATGTTACCAGCTCCTATAGTGAAGAATCTGAGTGAACTGAGTCAAAGATCCTTATAAAACACTTGTCTGTTGAATGATGACTCAATGAGTCACTGAAATCTAAATGTCATCCCGATGACGAAGGTTGGAAAATGGATTTTAAAAAAAAACAGAGAGAATGTGGATAATGGGATGGAAACAAGTCAATGAATTCACAGAGGTGTCTTGAACGTCACATCTGAACAACTCAGCTTTTACTCCGGGGCCAGTTTATAAATGCCAGACAGTGAAACCTGCATTTATTCACCAATCAATTCAAGTCAGATTACATTCTGCCTGCGAGCAGTGTTGTCAACACACATACGTTTTCCGCTGCAGGACGGGAACGAAAGCATCTTCGTGAATTTAGCCAACAAAACTAATTTTCCTTTTTGGATGCACCTTGTTTCACACTGTGTATTTTACCACAAACAGCGACTGCCATCTTTTGTTTTTCCTGGACATGGAACCTGGACCAGGGTGGTGCAAGGGCTCAGTATTGAGGAAGAGGAGGAAGAGAAGGTGTAGAGGGGATTAATATGCGTTTGAAGTGTTAAATCAATGTGCCTGTGAGCTGAGGCACCTGATTAGCATGACCCCGTCCTGCACATCAGCACATTCAGGGCTGGAGGAGGCTGATTAACAGCCAATGCTAATTTCTGCTCAATCCTGTCAATGAAAAGAGAGAAAGAAAGAAAGAAAGAAAGGAAGGACAGAAGAGGCAAAGAGAGGACAGTGTGTGTGTGTTCACATGTACAGTGTACGAGCATTGTGTTGATGGGTCCACTGTACAAAGCAGCAGGTGTCCTCTGCATTAAAGTGACGCAGGGTGAGAAAAAAAAAAATCACTTTTAAGTATGGTACTTTTCTCAAGTGTACAGTGACGGTTTTACTTAATGACAAGCAGTTTTGTCGGATATGGGCGTAAACGTCATGTTTTTACTTCTTTTACATCTTTGTGGCTTGTGCGGTAACATTTCTCATCAGGGACATCTTAAAAAAGACAGCATTACATAAGTTAATGGTCAGTATAATTTTGTCCCCATTGATGTCTTGAGGAAGTAGATCTGGGATGCAGCGTATCCACGGCTACAACCACCCGACTCTATAAATATGAAATGATTGCTTTTCGCTGTAGCTCTGAATTCAGTGGATTGTCTGTCTCCTGTGTCTGTTTGTTTTTTTGAAATTAAAGCAACTGCCAGTCAACATGAGCTTCATTTGCCGTGTGTGAACCTGAGCCGCCGCGTCCCGAGATGCGGCTGTTCGGATGCCTCTAATATCGCGGCTATCTACCATTCGGTCGCATGCGTGGAGACACAGAGGAAGCCCGGCAGCTGAGGGCCTGCATGGATGCTGCGTCTCATTAAGTTGTTTGTCAGCCAGCTGAAGAGTGCCAGCGCTCGGACACCAGCCTGAGCCGCAGCTGTGCCAATCAATACAGTACTCACAGTATCTGCTTTCAGCCTGCGAGCAGGTTGGCACGCACGCTGGCAGGACGGCACGGCTACCCGGCCTCCACCGCCCTCCACCGCCCTCCACTACGCCTCCTGTCCCGGCGCAGCCTGCAGCAGCAGGCAGACACATCACTCAGTAACTCTAAACACAGCCAGTGTACTGTCAACATGTGTAGTAGAGGCTCAGAGGAACCAAAGAGTGAAGTACTCAGTGTTCCTTCTCAATAAAACCAAAGTTCATGAGATGTTCTCCAATCAAAGGAGGCGTCAGCTCTCTTTGTGGATAATGACAGACACAGCGCTGGCAAATCAAAAAAAAATAAAGCGAATCATCACAAGGGCAACATTCAGCACCAGCGTAAACAGAAATCAGAGTTTGAGGAAAGCACTCATTTTTGTTTGAATATGGACACACTTTGTAGTACAGCTCATAGAAAGTTTTAGCATGAATTATCTCCCAAAATTTCCTTTTAACAGGAATTTAACATTTTACGCAGTATTCTACAAAAGTAGGGCTCTACATTCGTCAGTGACATCAGAGCGCTATTCCAACTTTGTGCTGAAGCTACATTTTAACATGATTTCTGGTCAAAACTTTTATGTTTCTTGCAAATTAATTTTAATAGAAAGAGCCCAGAAAAGGCTCTTAAACATGCGCTTGTAGAATTTTATGGTGGAAATAAAAATCTCATTTCAATGTGAGTGAAATTGGCAGAGCCCGTGTTAATCTTAGGTAACTTCAGATTAAAGCTCACATATTTTTCTGAAGCGTTTTGCAGCCCATATAGCTAATCCCTTCACAATCTGAGGCTTACGTTTAAACGAGAGACAAAACTTCAGTCCTTTAAGTCCTCAAAATGTTCCTTGTATTTTTGAATTTTAAATGATCTGCCATGCTAATGGTAGCTCAGCTGTTGGTTATCAGAAGAGCGTTGAAGCAAACGTCGATGATATATTAAATAATAATAAAACTGCTTTAATTCAAAAGTCATCAGCAGAAAACATAAAAAATGAGAAAGTGTGTTAAGCTAGAACTGCTGAGTGTTCAGAGATTTGCGAGGGAAGGCGCCTGTAGTGTCTCAGACTAGATGATATAAGCTGTTTTCAGACATGACCAGCAGGTAAAATATGGCCTCAAAGTTTACCCAGAGTTTGCCTCTCGCACATGCACGACGCAGCGGGAGGGTTTCTGCACAGACGCGATCACAACAGCATCAGCTGAGAGCTGGAGCAGCCTCGTGCGGGCAGAAAGACACGTGTTGACTCGGCCGTGTAGATCACAGGGTTGTCTTGACAACACACAGATAGCGGGGTCGGCTCTTATCACCACAAACTTTCCCGACATCGCTCTCGCTATGTTCTGCGCGTCACTGCTTTATTCACGTGAGGAGTCACAAGGAAAAGAAACGGAAGATTCGCTGTGTGACCTCAACCCAAATCTGAATGGAGACCTCGGTGCTAATCACAGAACTCTCCAGGGGGCATGCTTTCACGTGGGCCGAGGCTAAAGCTTCAGAAACACAAGACGCTACAGAGGTGGCCGAGGTCATTGTTCTCCAGCAGCCGCAGATTGAAAGCTTTTTACCACAGAGGGAGCTTTCTCTCCCAAGTCTCCCAAGAGTCCTCTGTCAGACAATGTCACCCTGGCTGAGATGGTCTCTGCTCACCAGACCCCCCCCCCCACTGATGAACTATGAAGCAAATGAGCATCACTTTGGTTTGGGAAGGGGATGACGTCATGTCAGCGGTGTCTCAGTCAAAACAAGTTGTGGTTATAACCATGCTATGTTTCATTTTAAACCCTGATTCTTAAATACATTTCTTCTTATGCAAATAGCTCAAATCAAAACCATTCCAGAAAAAAACTTTTTTTAAATTGTTGGACCATCAACCAAGGTGTTTAAACATTTTTCGCCTTTGACATTACATTTCATTTATTTTAAAAAAGTCATGAAATATATTAAAGTGATAATACCTGCTGGACCGGAATAATCACTTTGTTTTTTTTTTAATTTGAGGGTTTTATGTGAGTCCGGTTAGTTCAATATGTCAGAGGTGGCTGACATTATTAGCCAACAGCTAATGTTTAAATAGAAGGTCAAACATCCATTCAGTATATCAACAAATCAATATATGTGTCTCGCCCTGTGCAGCACTACTAAACATGGTGTATCATGGACTTGTCCTTTTTCCTGCATTAGCCCGTCCACAGCAGAGACTCGTCCCTGTCTATCTGTCAGCCTCTCTCTCTCTCTCTCTCTCTCTCTCTCTCTCTCTCTCTCTCTCTCGGCCTCCCCCCGCGGCCGCTGCTGTGCTTAAACACCCCCCCAGGCGGGATCCGAAGCGCTGACAGGGGCTCTGCAGATCCTTAACCAAAATGAAGACGTGAAACCTCCAGAAAGTGGTGAGGGAGGATCGACTTTCAATAAGTGGCCTCTCAGACAGAGGCAGCTCCACCGCCCTGAGGCACAGCCGTTGCCACGTCTTCCCACGACATTCCCCATCGCTGGCCCTCACAGCAGACAACAAGCTGCTCGGAGACAGCTTTGCACGCGCGCTGCGTGGCCGCTCGGTGCTACGCAGCGGCGCAGAGTGCACTCTGGCATGAGAAAATGTGCAGGGACTTCAGCTTTTTCCTTGCGAGGTAGAGCACGGTCAGCCAAACCCAGGGGCACCTTGAGGCAGAAAACTGCAGCCCGAACCCAGGGACGGCCCAGCGTACGCTGGGAGGTCACTGTGAAGGTCACTGCACATTTAAACGCACTGATAAACATGGATGTTTATTCAGAGGACGCACATGTGGGAATGGAGAAGGAGAAACACTGCAGGCCAGCCAGTCCCTCCAAACCATGCAAATGAGCCTCTCGAATCCTGGAAAGTCCTGGAAAGCTCCGACACTGACTGGATTCAGGAAGATTTCAATCTGAGCGGTGGGGTCAGGACAACAGCTGCCACACATTGCTCTATCATTAGATATCATTAGTAGCAACTATGCAGTAGCAAATATTTAGCTTCTATAAATGCTCCCTACCTTTAAAAATGTCACCGACACTCTTCCTCCAGATTTGCTGTCACCTTGAGCTCCCACACTATGAAATAGGCCACTTGTCCCCAATCAGAGAATTTAGCTGGCCCTCCATCCCCCCTGTCTCTGGAAATGAAGCTGAGAGATGAAAAAGGGCTGAGTGCCCTCTCTCAGGTAATGGGCTGGGAATGACCATGTCAATACCTTCATGGTTAGCGGAGTGGCGGTGGGGTTTTTGGAAGAATGATCCATTTAGAGCGGGACACAGGAGCAGGGTCAGCTCTCAGGATAACTTAATATTTAATCAACCCACCACACAAGTAACCCTAAACCCCACAATCCCCTGCGGTGGAGCAAGGAGACATGTGGGAGAGGGGGTGGGAGGTCAGGAGGTCGGAACGCGGGAAAGACTGAGAGGAGAGAGAGAGAGAGGGCGAGACAACACTTTATCTTTCAAATTGTCTTGCACTTTGAGTGTGAGGTGAGCGAGCGAGAGATGTGGAAAAGAGAGAGAAAGATGAGACAGGGGGGGGGGCGGTGACAAAGACGACGAGACGGCCATGTGCAGCAGACGGGAGAAAAATGGAAGAGGGGTGAATAACGGTGCTGAAGTCGTCTCCATCACACAGCTCGGAGCTCAGTGGACGGGCAGTTCAGTGCAAGGTGAAAGAAAGATGGGGAATGGTGAATGGCAGCAGGTAGGGAGGCAGATGGGCCTCCAGGAGCCCCGGTGGGTCCCTGCAGAGATGCAGGTGGCCCGGTTCAGCATGGAGCCACCCGTCCCAACATCAGCACTTTGGGGAGAAGCTGGGAAAAGTGCTGAGTAGGCAGATGAGGTGAGGTGGTGAAAATCTACCCAGAGAGAGGGGGGCGGGGGGGTGAAGTCAGAGGCTAAAGGATGGCAGGAGGTGACTGAGGAAAAAATAAAGGCATCCTCTTCAAACAGTGACCCAACACCTTATCCCCTCCTCTAAATCCTGTCTTGACTGCTAAAGTCACATCACAGCTATTGTTCTGCTCCCTAACAATTAGCTGCAAGGACGCCGTTTGCTTTTCAAGGACGTGCCTCTGCACTGCAGCCTGGCTCGTATACATTCCAGAGCCCCGTGGCCCTTTTGTGGACCGCCGCTCAGATAGAGCAGCTAGGCGCTTAGCTCCGAGGTCTGCGGCGAAGTTTGCAGAGAGAGGGCGGGAGCGTGAAGCGGCGTGATTGCATAAGGTTGGATAACAGGCTCGCTGTGGGGACACACACTCACTAGACAGTGTTGATGGAGTCTTTCACAGGCCTGATGGGGTGTTGATTAGGATGTGTTCACACACGAGGAGCAGATGCTGAAATGAATTCTAATGTGCTTTTCTCTCCGTTTCCTCTCTTTCTGTGCGCCCCCCCCCCGGCCGCATGAACACCGATCACACCCCTACCGTCGCCCTCATCCCTCCTCACCGCTGTCCTCCGTTCTGGTTTCCAGGTGCCGTGCGAGCCTCCAGCATCTTCCCCATCCTCAGCGTCATCCTGCTCTTCATGGGAGGCCTGTGTATAGCTGCCAGTGAGTTCTACAAGTCACGCCACAACATCATCCTCAGCGCAGGGATCTTCTTTGTGTCTGCAGGTGAGTCAAACTCCCACTGAGTGACACAGAGGTGCCGGCACTTCAGTTCAATGGGCAGGAACGTCTTTGTGCAGCTCAGCTGTTACTAAAGGCTGAATACATCCTGGCACCAAGGAGCTGCAGCGCATGATTCATCATTCATTTTGCTGACTTACAGTGACTAAGAGGGGCAATTCAGGGTTCAATATCTTTCCCAAGGACACTCTGGCATGCAGATGGGAAGATCAAACCAACAACGTTCTGGTTGGGGGGGGGCGAACCCTCTGCCCCTAAGCCACACATCCCACCTGTAGTGCCAATAAGAGGTGATTAGATAGATTACAGCTTCCCATGAAAGCTGTAATCGCCCCCTGGTGGCAGGCTGCAGTCTAGGCCATATATTTCACCTCCTCCATGTTAACATATGGGACAAAGTGACAAGCCCCACTGGGATCTATCTCTAAAATATAATTTCTCTGACAACTTTGTTTTCTTTCTCTTTGCTCTTTCCTTCAACTCATCACCCATAATCCACTCCTCCCTCGCCCATGCTGCCCCCCCGCTCGTGTCAGGTCTGAGCAACATCATCGGGATCATCGTGTACATATCAGCCAACTCGGGGGACCCTTCAAAAAGTGACTCGAAGAAGAACAGTTATTCTTACGGCTGGTCCTTCTACTTCGGTGCCCTCTCCTTCATCATGGCTGAGATGGTTGGCGTCTTGGCCGTGCACATGTTCATCGACCGCCATCGACAGCTCCGAATAGGGGCGCGCGCAGCCGACTACCTCCAAGGCTCAGCCATAACGCGGATCCCCAGCTACCGCTACCGCTACAGACGTCGCTCGCGCTCCTCCTCCCGCTCCACAGACCCGTCACACTCCCGCGACAACTCGCCTGTGGGTCTCAAGGGCTTTAGCGCGCTGCCATCCACGGAGATCTCCATGTACACGTTGCCCCGGGACACTCTCAAGTCCTCTGGCACGCCCACCGCTACCTACAACTCTGAGAGGGACCACAACTTCCTGCAGGTCCACAACTGCATCCAGAAGGACCTGAAAGACTCGAGCCACACCAACACAGCGAACCGCCGCACCACGCCGGTATGAGTAAGACGACACAGGCCAGGCCAGGCCGGCCCGGCAGAGAGTGGAGACCAGGAGACACGGAAACCCCTGTGGGTGCAGTACGCCCCTGGAGAAGACGGATTTCCATGTTTATAGACATTTGTTCTTTTTGTTCAGGTGCATGACTTTTCCATTAGCATTGTTGAGAGTTTCAACAGGTCTGCTGAGTTCCTGGGTTGAAGCGCGAGTGCAGCTCAGGTTCGTACCGAGAAAGTGAGGTGTGCCATTTTTCTGCGCAGGGTGCGTTCGTGAGGTGTGGGGCACAGGAAGCGAGCGAGGGGAGGGGGCATTAATGAGACAAAGAGTTGATTTCATGATTTCATTGCCCTTTAGTTTGACAGTTTTGCTCCACAGTTTGTTGAGGAGCAACAGGTCAAGCTCCTCCTAAGCCAGCCCACCACCTCTTCTGTTTATTAACTTGTTTCTTCATTTTTTCTGCATTAAAACTGTGAATTGTTACAGTTTGGGATTCAGTACGAATTAGCCCAATCTGTAATCTCTAACAAAGGTACTATATATATATATAAATATATGTATTACTTTTTATAAATAAATTATGTTATTAATCAAGAGTTACAGACTTTACCGACGCAAAAAAGGAAAAAAAAAGTTAAACTAAACCAAGTGCTGTTGATAACACGAGAAAAGACTCTTTTAGTATCTGTTCATTTGAAGGTTGAGAACCAGCGAAGGGCCAGTCGGTCGCAGCAGTAGACGGCGACTGACGCCTCCAGAGGCAGACAGAACGGTAGAATAATATCTTTTCTTTTAACAGAACCTTCTCGTCTTTTTCCTCAGTCCCTGTTCACTTTCTTTTTCAGAGGGGTCGTAATGGGAGTACTGAACCCCTTAACAGAAAGAGCCAACAACAAAAGGGGTCAAAGGTCACAAAGACTCCAAATACGACTTCTGCAGAATAAAAAGGAAGGAGCAGAGGGGAAGGAAAAGAAGAGGACGTCAAACAAAAATAAAAACAAGTTAAATATGAAATAGTACAAGAAAAGTGACTCACACGTTCAGAAATTAAATGCATGCTATAAAATTACAGCAAATCTGCTCTTGAGAAACTTAAGTTTTAAAGGTCAGTAATTATAAGGGGAAAAAAGCAAAAGCGCTAAAGTTAAGTATAAATGTTTTCATGTGTATTTTTCTTTTTTTTTTTCTTTTTTAAATTTATGTAGTTCATTTTCTCTTATTGCTCTTGGTGAGACAAACCAAACAATCTACTCTGACAAAAAAATGTTTTTTTTTCAAAATGGTTTGGTTGATTTCTTTATGAATATATAAATATATGTTTGTATTTTATTTTTAAAACTCACACAGCCTTAGTCATTTATTTGTTTCTTTTTGATTTGAAATGTGTTGTTCAATTTGAAAATGAAATCTTTAAAAGGTGCCAAAACCGAATGATCCTATACTTGGATGCATCAAGTCCTGATGAATAAAATACGAACCCTAGGGGGAACAAATCACCATGTTTCACTGCGTTTCTCTCACACACATTTAATCCTTCAACTGTTTTTTTTTTTTTTTTGGTCAGTTATAGTCATAGACTGTGAAAAAATGTAAATTTGGTTTGAAAAGTGAAGCCAAAACAGAAGTGCCTTGTTCTCTCAAATGGCTAGCAGAGGGTGAATAAAAAGCAGCTAGAACTGACCAATGGTGTAGAGAGCCACAGAGGCCCCCTTGTGATTTTGGCATCAGCCACCATGAACCCATAAAAAGGTCTTAGTATAGTCATAGTATTCCTGAGAGGGAAACAAGTTTGCGGTAACATTTTTAAGGTAATAGAGAACACCCAACACCTTTCTACACCGCCACGCTAAAAGCATCGATTCTAGGGCCCAACATACTCCTGCTTCTGTAAAACTGCTCAGATTTGCTGCTGCAGCCAATAAACAAAGCGAGTCGACGTGAGAGACGAAAACCCGGCTTGTTCTGCAGGATGGTGTGTTTTCTGTGTGTGCTCAGAGGGGACAACATGCATGGTGGACAAGAAAGCTCCCCTAGAGGGCCCTGTCCCCCCCAAAAGACACCTATAATAAAGTATCTTCGTCACCCCCGGTGGCTCTGTATGGAATCAGTCCTTGGTGAGATGGGACATGAACCAAATGAATAGTTTGTCATTTTAAAATTTAGAAAGATCCTGGTTTACCATCAAGTCAGTTCACTGAAATTCTTTCATTGAATTTGAAGGAAAAACATTCATTTAACATTCATGTGCAGTCATATCACAAGCCTGGATTCTATCAAAGTGAAAATAGATTAGTGTGTGTGTGTGTGGAGGAGGCGCTCTAGCAGAGCAGCACCCGGCCCTGGTACAGCCGTCTGAATGTCAGATTTTTAATATGTTTTAGGAATGAATAAGTCAGTCTGTCGCTCCTCGTCTCTGGCACATCCTCAGCGTACTGTCTTCCCTCATTACCTTTTCAGTGCGCTGTCTTGTCACGTATTTTGCGGTGAGGAGGTTGTGCCTGGCCGACGATGGACTGAGAGCCATAAATGTCCGTGAAACAATACATCAACAGTGCTCTTGGGATGCGGAGGACAAATTCAGACCCCATTTCTAATTTAGAGGAGAAGCCAAGTTGTCAAATGTTTAAATCAAACTACTGTTTAAGATTGGGCTCTCCCAGGCCGCTGCATACACTCACATCAGTTTAGATGGATTTCTCCTTTTAATTTGAAATATTGTCCCTTTGACACCAATTTATGTGATTACATTTGTTTTGGGTTTTTTGCTAACTAGCTGAGGGTTATCCAAGTGGGTCCAGTTTATTTTTATGTAATTATTTTTATGCATGCTTAAATTGTGCCATTCTGGGTCTGGATGAACAAATTAGTACTTGTTACAAATCTTAACATTCAATAATTTTTTGAGAAAAAAAAAGGACTCAAAACCAAAAATCAAAGAAAACAAACTGATTCACCTTGTGTGACTTTTTATCACAGTAACTCATAATGCGACTCACTACTGTGCGTGACCCCCACGTGCCCGAACCAAACAACATCTGGGCCTGCTCCTGATGAGCTGGCAGATGGTGTTCCGGTGGAGCTCCTCCTAAACCTGGAGCAGGGCGTCAGCGAGCTCCTGCACAGTCTGGGGCGGCCCCTCAGCCTCAGATTAACCAAATCATGATGTTCCACAGGTGCTCAATTGGATTTAAGGTCAGAGTAAACTGAGCGCCACTCAGCGGCATCAACGCCTTCGTCCTCAACTGCTTATACACTCTGCCAACAAAATCATAATCTCCAGACTAAAACACATTTCCATCGCTGTTCTCACGTACCTGGCTCATTCTAAGTGACTCCTCCTCCTCCTCCTCCTCCTCCTCCTCCTCCTCACAGAGGTGCGCTGGAACCCAGAGAAGGCCAGGCATGCCCTTGAAGAGTCAACAGGATGACACAGTTGGACACTGCACAGAGATTCCAGGGAGGGTCAGGGCAGCAGCTCCAGAGCTAACGCTAATGATGGTTCCACCCACAGCTGCAGCCGCGTGGAGCCGGGGTGATTTCCAAGCTCCGTGTGCTGGAGGCCACAAAGTGCCATTTAAAATGGGGCACGGAGGTGGAGATGTTTCTAAAGGAAGTAGAGCAAAAAATATAGATTTTAGAACTTGTGTGAAGAGGAATAGTCTTTATTTTTCTATTTTGTCCATTTGGAAGCAGCAGAATCAAAATGTTAAGCACAATATCGACTTATCACTTTCAGTTTGTGTAGGTGGGAAACAAGACAACACACAAGCAACATATTAAAACATATAAACAAGCAAAATTAGCATCTGTTTACAAGCATGTTGATAAATCCAATTTCACTCGTTTATCTCTGCTGATCTCTATCAGGTGCTTATACACAGTCCATTGAATTATTGGCATTAGAACATTGATGACAACAGCCGTGTGTGCACCTCATTGATACTCATGACTCAGAATAAAGAAGCAGCCAGAGTCAATTGTGCCAAAATATACAGACTTTATTTAGAAGAAATAAAAACAGTTCAATCAGACAGCAGCAACAGCGGGGGGGGGGGCACAGTCAAGGACGGATGCAGCAACGAGCACAGGAGTTGAATTCTATGACATGAACAGATAAACGGTGTCACGGTTATCAATAAACCAACACATTCCTGGCGCTCAGAGTTTATTCACAACAAGTTAATGAGACTTGCCCCTTAACACATTAGAGCACACTCAAGATGGCTCCTCCACCTGTCAGCAGAAAATAAGCAACAAAACAGAAAGACTGGAAACACCTTCCCCAGGAGGAGACAGGTGGCTGGAATCTGCTTAGACGTCATGTTCATTTAAAAGACTAAAGATATATTTGATTGAACATCCCCTGTTACGTGACTGACAGGCCTCAGTCCCTCCAAGTGAAACACAAACCTGACAAAGCACATTTTAATACTTAGCTAGAAACCTTTGTTTAGTTTGGCACAAGGAGTTAAAACACATTTGTTCTTCTAAACATTTTATTTTATCTTAGTTTATTTAGGACAAAAGCTTACCACATGCTCTCTGTCCCTCATGTGGGCCTCGATGCAGGAAGAAGGCCTCAGATTAATGTCCCACCCCTTCATCTGACTTCCTGTGCTGGACTTCCTGTTACCTTTCCTTCCACATGAATCTGATTGGTTGCCCTGTTTACCACCTGATTGTCTGACTGCTCTTGGTTCTCCGGATCAGGATTTATGTGAACGAAATAAACTGTATTTAAATGTGTTTTAATTGTTTAATTTCCTATATTAATCTAATGAAATATTATTTATTTTTTATCTGTACTGTACTTTATATGATTACATTTTCGAGCACTTTTTAACCTTTTTAACCGATTTTTTTACAAACATGTTCACATTATTTTTTCAAATGTGACCATTAACAAATGGGGAGCTCATTGGCAGTAAAGGTCTCATCAGAAAGGAAACTGAAAATAAGCCCCAGACTGTGACATCTGCCTTAGTGTCGGAAACACACACACACTGTTCTCCTCCTCTTGCCTCCCTCTCTGGTTCCTACTGTGGTGATCAAAGCGTCTCCGCAGCGCTGTGTGACAGAGAGGGAGCTCAGTGGGAGAATGCAGGGGGGAGCCTGGTCATTGTTGGGGTGAGGTGAGGGGTCAGGAGAGGAGGCCCGAGGAACACACTGTCCCCTCCTGGCTGCGAATATGAAGCGCAAACTCACTGACTCTCCCTCTCTGCTTCTGTGTCTCTGGCGGCCTGCAAGGTTGCATAACCTTGCATCAATCTGACCAATGACCTTTGTCTGACTTTATACGATTTTCTGGGATGGAGAAGCCGGCGCCCATGGGAGCTGTGCGAGGGAGGGGATGGGGGGGGGGTCACCTGAAGACTCAGGAACAAAAACCTGACGTGGCTTGTGCTGAAGCTGCGGCGATTCATGGCCGATTCATGAGGATATCTGCTCCAGAAACTAAATGCAACATGAAATAAAGGACTTTTGAATGTGTGGATTTGTCTGCACAGAAATGCATGCATGCAAACATGAAATGTGTGTGTGAGAGGCCCATTGTTTGTGCTGACCGGAGAACAGTTGCTGACTGCGCTAACCCCAGGATATATTTGGGTCATGCAGAGTTGAGTGACAACAGAGAGCTTTAAGCATGTTTACCCAACTGAAAAAGAAAAAAAATGAATTGTCACAAAGATTGTCTGAGATGACACATGCACATGAGCCGCACTGCTGATACAAGCAGCTCGAAGCTTCATCATCTTCTGCACGGAATTCAGAATAAACAACAAATCATCTGCATCTTTTCAATCCGGCTCGGAATAGAGGGCAGCGTAAAGAAGAGATAAAGAGGAGAAACAGAAGCAGGCTGGAGCTCACACAAAGTGCTCTGGGATGCATGAAGCTGAATGGAACGCCACGCTGTGCCCTCTGGTGGTGCGAAGGGAGACGAGGGCGCAGTGCCTCTCTCAGCTCAGGGAACGCCGTGTCTGCAAACGGGCCCTGAATACTGATGCCACAGTGCAGGGGTGCAGGAGCTGCAGTCTGGCAGGCCCGAGACAAACGCTCAGATTCGCCGTCCTCCTCGCACCAAGGAGGACGACAGGTTCTCTGCGAGACCAGGGAGCCTCGGTGAGCAGCGTGTGTGGTACAGATGGACATTTGTAATTTTAGAAATGTTTTTAAAAATCCACATGAGAGAAGAATTCAAATTGTGTCTGTCTCGGCTTCTCCTGAGTTTAAGTGTTGAACCATCAGTTGGTTTTTAAACCCTTTTGTTTAGAATCTGGCAAAAAGAGCAAGGATCTAAAATGCAGGGTCCTGGTGTAGAGGCTGTTTGTCGGCGCAGCACAGAAAACATAAATCAAACATCTTCCACTGCTCCTCCACCCTGCAGCAACCTGTGGTGCATTTAATGTCACCCTGTAAAAACAAAAGACTTCCAGTGGGGCTCTGAGTGCACATTATGCTCAGTGCACCATTGAATCTGAGCACGGTGTTATTGATTGATCAATAAATCATCAGAGCTTCCAAAACCAAATCTGCAAAATGCGTATTTTATCGTAGAAACACTAAAAAACAAAGATGCTGTAAAAACAAAGAAGAGCGCATCCATT
Organism: Pseudorhombus dupliciocellatus; assembly: GCA_016785235.1. Classification (NCBI taxonomy): domain Eukaryota; kingdom Metazoa; phylum Chordata; class Actinopteri; order Pleuronectiformes; family Paralichthyidae; genus Pseudorhombus; species Pseudorhombus dupliciocellatus. The sequence goes on along the minus strand of JAFBJW010000042.1, from coordinate 1,254,097 downwards.
TTGTTTTTTTTCCCCTTTGACTTTTAAACCTCAGAAAAACTTACATTTTTCAGTATTTCTCTCGAGCCGTGAATGTGAAGGGTTTAAATTGGAAAAATCAATAAGTCAAATTTGTCCACTAACATCTCAATATGACAGATCGTCTCATACAAATGTGATTAGATGGACAGAGGCCAGCTAATGTCAGCAGACAACCACACAGATACGTCTGAAACATTGTGTTCTTGTGGAAGCCCTTTGCTCAGATTAACAAGATGATTGGGAGAACTTTGATTATTGATTGATTATCTGAACCTAATCACTTCAGATTCACATCCCACAGACAGCGGCCGTCGGATAGAGTCGCTGCAGGCCTGCAGCCTCCGTCCTGTGTAATAATGGCGCTACGTGTGCGGCCGTGTCTTCCAACAGGCCGTCCTCCTGTTGGACACCTCGACGCAGCAGCAGCGGCGCGGCGCGGCCACGTCCCTCGCTCTGCAGGACGGCTTGCCGCTGACTCGGTGCCAGGACACGCACCTACGTGCATGTGCGAGCAACAGCACACACTCTCACACTCTCACATAAATCAAACGCTTGGCTCTCCTCTCTGCCATCCCAGCATGCATCCCGGTTACCTGGCTGCTGTCCCACCAGCAGCAGCTGCTATACTCGGGACTGGAGGTTCCACTGCATGATTGCTCGTGCACACACACACACACACACACACACACACAAATGCAGTTATTAAGTGGTGGCAGACAGACAACTGGCTCCATCGCTCATATCTCTCAGGAGAACTCATTTTAAATGATGAAGGGCCGAGCTAATCTGATCAGAGGTCGTCAGCTTGTTCATATCATGGATGAAATACTGACCAGGTCTACTGGGCGCAGGTTCAGAGACCCTCCCCTGAACCTCTGGATGAAGTGACAGCCGTTCTAGTTTGGAGAGCAGACATGCACGAACACACGCCCTAGAGCCAAGGACCAAGGACATGGAATAAAACCCACATACTGAAACAAAAAAGGTTAAAAAAACGAGCCAAGAACAAGAGATGCAACATACAGTAAGTACACAAACAAGTAAATCAAGCATTGATTGATTCATGTTTACATACAGTGTTTTTTAACTTCCCCTCCTGCTGCTCCATCCGTCCTGTCCTGACCTCGTTGGAATGATGGAGGAGTGAACTAATGGTGCGTAATGACTCGGACAAAAAGTGCAGGGAGGCTGTTTGAGCAGATGCACAGGGTCATGAAGACGACGCCCACTGGGAGCCCAGACCTCACCTGACGGACGGAGGGAGCAATTAATGGCACATTTGTGGACCATTAACAGTAACTCGTAGCGGGAGGGAGGGGGGGGGGGGGTGGGGGGAGGAGGGGGGGGGGGGGGGGGGGGGGGGGGGGGGGGGGGGGGTCACAGGCCTCAGGAGGTTTTTTATGTAACAGCAGGCCCATCTCCATGATTGTCCCCTGGACACGGTGACACAGGGCATCACCCTGCAGCCTCCTCCTCTGCACACCGACAACAGAGACACAAAATGACGTCAGACTCCTTAGAAGTACCACACGACCACAAAGTCATGTGACATCACAACAGACATAAAACCACATAAAAATAAAACTACAACGCAATAACCACAGAGAAACAAAACCGCCACAGTCAGACACACAGCGACAACAAAGTGGCAACAAACTGATGCTCAGGACATTTTCTCTGGGGCTCACTTCCCCTGTGTGTCCTTCAGAGTATTTTCTCTCCCCTGTAGAACTGCTTTGGTGGAGAAAATGTCAAATAGTGGAAACGCTGCTGTCCTTCAACCCGCTGCACAGCAGGTTAATGGGAGCTAGGTGGGACCTTGAGCGGTGCAGGAAATCCACATTTCTGCTAAGAGCACTGAATATTAAGCAGAGACGTCTCACAGAGGAGTTTTCAGCAGGATGTCTAAGTGGCCCGCGGACCTCTCTCAGGGTCCCCCTCATTACCCGCTGAAGTGCAGCCTTTAGTTGTGGCAGTGATGAGTCAGAATGGATGATGTTGGGCCTTAATTACCACCCGGTGACTGCCGCACCTCTGATGTCAGCCGAATACAGGCGGCACGGCTCAAGGACACATATAGCCTTGTTAAAACATGCAGCGTTAGCTCCGCTGAGCGTCCGTCCATCAGTTCTGCAGAGGTGGCTGCTCTCGCCACAGCTGACGCCGACCTTTTCAGCCTGAGCAGAGGACTGGGCTCAGTGACTACACTTTCAACACATTTAGAAACTAGGTCCTTTGAAAGGTTCCACTGCATCAGTGATTCACTCCTCAAAGCTTACACAATCAGATGTAAGAACTATTTTGGAAACAAAACCAACAATTCAAGTTTATTGACTGGACTAATCCTCACAACTCAGTCAGATAAAGCTTATGTGGTTGTCCCTTTTCAACTCATTTATACCACAAAATAAATTGATTTACTTTTAAATAAATGACCCAAGGCTCCAAAATTCAACACTTGAGTTGGATCAATTTAGTAATTAATCATGCAGTCAAACATGGCAACCCAACACTATCAATGTGAAATGATTAAGTTAATACAGAGATCTTATAGAACTTTTTATTTACATATGTACAAGACTCAAAATTCATGTCTTTAGTTTTGAATCACCCCAGTTTCTCACACATATCTGCATTTAACCTGACTAGTAACAAAATACAAAGTCAAGGCATTGTGTTTGTTTTTTTATTAAATAGCTGCAGGACAGCGATGGTGGCAGTTAATGCAGCAGACACATGGTGCCTCGACAGGGACTTTAAGCCGTCTCCTCCTTGGCGATGCGATCCTTCTTGAGTGGTCCCTGGTAAAGAAATACAGAAGATGATCAGCTGCGGGTCAAACAGCTACAGCAGCAACTGTTTCCAGAGAGTGAACAGGGAGCGAGCACAAAAAGGCACTGCTCCCCTGCCTCACTGGAGTTCGCTATCGCACTGGAATGGAACCAGAGTCCACACTGAAGACTGAACCAGGTTACGAACAGTGCTGGGAAACAAGACCTGACAGAGCTCAGCGTCTGGAAATGAATTGGAAAATACAAAAAAAAAGGTTCTTACCATGAACACCTTCTTCTCCTCCACTGTCTGGAAGCGACCATGACCAAACTTGGAGGTGGTGTCGATGAACTTCAGGTCGATCTTCTCCAAAGCACGACGGCTGGTCTGCACCAGCAGAGACTGCAAGCAAGGACATGACGTTTGGACATTTTCTCAACATTGCTCACAATACAAGACTGACGTTACCCATTAAAATGCTGTGTCGTCCTCACCTTGCGCAGAGTGAGCACCCTCTTCTTGGTCCCCACAACACAGCCCTTCACCATGACAAAGTCGTTGGTCACATCTCCGTAGTGGACAAAACCACCCTTTGGGAGAAATACAGCAAGTGAGCGACAGCCACGCAGGACTTGAACCATTTACAAACTCATACAGGACTGTCACCTACCAGGGGGTTGATGCTCTTGTTGGACAGATCGTACTCAGTGGAGGCGTTGTTCTTCACCAGCTTTCCGTCCTTGGTGTGGTAGCCCTGACCAATCTTGTAGATCTTCTTGTTGATCTCAGTGCGGTGGAAGTAACCCTTCTGACCGGCACGGGCCACAGAGAAGGCCACACGGGCGGGATGCCAGGCACCGATACAGGCCACCTTACGCAGACCACGATGAGTCTTGCGGGGAAGCTTCTTGGTGTGCCAACGGCTGGTGACACCTTAAAGATAAACACATGTAACACTCAATACAAGTTCCGAGTCTGTAAAAGGTGAATGAGACAAAGAAATCCAGTTTTAAAGCTAGTCTTACCCTTGTATCCGTGACCCTTTGTGACTCCAATCACATCGATCATCTCATCCTGGGTGAAGACGGTGTTGATGGCCACGGCCTGCTCCAGCTTCTCACGGGCCCAGTCCACTTTATCGGAGATGGAGCCACCGTTCAGCTGCACCTCCATGAGGTGGGACTTCTTCTGCCTGATGGGCAGCAGACGCATCTGCACAGCAAACAAACACAGGTAAGTGCACTGAAATCAGAAACTTCAGGACATAAGCGTTGTGTGACAGCCGTGTGGTCTCAGAAGGAAGGCAGCATGGAAGATATCCTCATACGTGTCGGGCGCCATGCCTGACGCAAGATCCGTGGTCTCATCACTGACGAGCAGCAAACTAACTCTACCATCAGTTCAGAGAACAAAAGGTACTGACCTGTGTGTGGGCAATGACGCGGATGACCTCGCAGTACTTCTTCATGGTGGCAAAGTCCTTCTCCAGCTGCTTCTTTCCCTCATCATCCTGCCATTTCTTGCAGTATTTGGTGAAAGCCTTCTTCTTAGACTTGTACCTGAGAGATCCCAGCATGACGAGAAAGGACACATGGGTTGGCACAGGTCCCTCATAACCCCAAAGGGTCAGCGGAAGGACACTGGCCATAGCGGCTCGCCCCTGCCCCCATGTGAGTGGGGGTGGACTTGCTCAGCTTTAAGGTTTCGGCTCATGGCACAGTTTCTAAGAAGCACTTTCCACTGGCCAGAGGAGCCCGGAGCTCATCAGGGAACGAGTCGCCTGAGCGGAGCTGCCACGGGGGGGCACCGTGATGTTAGACTCACTCAGTGAAAACAGGTGTTGTCATTTTCCACTGGGCAACTAACATCTGCTTCAAAACTTGGATTAACTGACGTTAACTCACCAGTTCTTGTAGAACCGACGCTTGCACTCGTCGCTGACGTGCTCGGCAAAGATGGTCTTGAAGGAGCGCAGACCGTGGGGGGTGTTGACGTATCCGACGACGCCGACCACGATCATGGGAGGAGTCTCGACAATGGTCACAGCCTCCACCACTTCCTTCTTGTTCACCTCTGCAATGAAATACACATTTAGTTTGCATGTTGAAATCTATGGACATCCAACATTGGCACACACTGACTTCATGGTGTTAACTGCACTCAGTGCTCGACATTCAGCAAGGGATTGGACCCATTCTGTCCGCCCGTCGAGTGTATCATCACAGGCAGAACCACCACACACTGACCCATTAATGCAGGTGAATACACCACACAAGGTCATAAATCAAGTCCCCTTAAAAAGGGTAAAACCCACAGAGTCAACAGTTCAGGCGTGGGACTTTATCAATTCATTTTACATGGAAGATAAATGCCAAGGTTTTTACATTAAATGCAGTAATATTATCCTGCAGACATTTTTAAAAGAAGCTCATGTCCTGTGCAACACCCACTTGATCCAGGTCTGTCGACCTCGCGTACGATGTGGGTCATGCCGGCCTTGTAGCCCAGGAAGGCGGTCAGGTGCACGGGCTTGGAGGGGTCATCCTTGGGGAAGCTCTTGGCCTTACCGCGGTGGCGGCGACTCCTCTTGCGGGGCAGGAAGCCCAGAGACCCGTGGCGGGGAGCCGAAAACTTACGGTGGGACTGTTTGGAAAAGACGCGCTCGGTCAATCTATGACGGTGAAAAAGCTTCCGATCATTTAATTTGCACTGAGCACGCGGCGGTGTGCGCTACAGCTAACGAGGGCCTAGCGGTCACCACGATGTTAGCATGTTAGCTTCGTGAAATCAGCGCGGCACCAGACTCAAGCTCAATATTAAACAACACAGATTAAATGGCACGTTCGGGCTTAATGTTAATTTACAGTTTGAGAGAACATAAGGGGATTCAACAAGTCAGTAAAAACGTGTTAGGAGTGGCAAGTGTCCAGCAGCCATTTTGGCCGGCGTTGCAGTCCAAAGTTCCACGTCAAATTTAAAAGACATCTTCGTAATAATCAGGAGGGGACGATGAGGAGGGAATGGTGAACCTGTCAAAGTATCTGAGGTGAACTGACAGCAGCGGATGGTTCGGATAAACCACAGATTGCGTGCACAGAAAAATAACACTCACCATGTTGTCTCCAGTCCGAATTCAAAGAGACCTGACTGCGGGCCGTTCACTCATTTATAACCCGGGACATCTCGCGAGACTGTCCTCTGAGAGGCCCCGCCCCGCCGCTCACCCTCCTGGTGCATTACACTCAGCAGCCGCTAGATGCCGCAGTTTCACTTTGTAGAAGTATTATTGTATTTCACTTTGTAGAAATACAATAATACTTTTAATAAATAATAAGCATTACAATTCAAATCATCTACATTTCAAAGAGAGACAAAGATTGAACTTCAGTTTTACACAACTTAAACTAGATTCAGATTCAGAGGACTTATCCCCAGGGGCCAATTTAAGAAGAATTTATAACATCATCCAGTGAATTGAAATAATTAAATATATCTCTTTGGTTCTTGTGTATTTATTTATCACATACTAAATGCATCTTCTTAAACTAACCATAAACATGTAAATTACACAGCAGGAAACAAAGAAGCTGTATCAGCATTTATTACAATTTCATTCATGACAATAAAACAAATAACAGATGAACCATGACACCTTTAAGGTTAAGGCATCAGTATTTTTGCTTTATATTTCATGTCCAGTGATATAGAAAGTTTTTGAAAAGTATTTCACTGTGTGAACAGGTTTTCATTTATCTGAATACCAGCAGGTGAAAGTTTGAATTTTCTAAAAAAGAATTTCCAAAATGCAAAATAAGTATGTCTTCTAGTTGGCTTCAGTTCCTCAAGTGTCAACTGTCATTATACACTTTAAAATATTTAATAGTATAGCATACATAACCCATGCACCAAGGAAAAGAAATGACCAGGCCTCCTTGTGCATCTTTCATCTATTGCTGTCCTCCAGGTATGAAAACAGAAGAGGGGCACATTCAACAGAAATGAATGAACAACCTGAAGTAATTAATCAGTGATTCTTTTCACAGCTCTCGTGTTTCAAATATAAAGTGCTGTGGTAGCTTAAATTTACTCAGCACTGATTCGTAACTCAGCTACTCGCTGATTAATGTAGAACAGGAACAGGAATGCAGAGCAATGCAGTCAAGCGGATGCAGGATAGGAGCATATCCAGCTTCTGCACTGAATGCAGATGTACACACCATGCAGTTTGTCAGGAGATGCAGAATACAGGTAAGAAAATATTTTCCTCATCATCATGCTACAGTGCTGATGCAGATGAAGTCTTTAAGGTTTGGATCGCTCAGTAAGCCTCTTGAAAATGTGCACTGACGTTTGATTTGTGTCACACAGAGAAAGACAGAAAAAGAACATTCTCTGTTTAAACATGCCTGTGAGAAGTTTCCTCCACACAATCTAAGTCAAGTTTGTGAGGACCCCAGTGTCCCTCCTGGTCCAGGCTTGTAGAATATCAGAAATGTGGGTAGAGACACCCCTGAAGTCCTGTGTCCTCATAGTAATGTTTGCATGTACTTCTGCCTCTGAGAATCACCCAGTGCTGTACAAACAGCCTTTAGGCTGCCAGGCGCTCCTGATCCAGGTTAATCTTCTGGAAGAAGGCCTTTCCAAACTCATAGGTGCTTATCATGATTGCACAGGCTGGGGCCACTTTGATCACCCTCGGCATGAAACCTGGGGGGAAAAATCAAATATTTTTACTTCTGTACACAACATAAACTTGTATAATTACTTCACATTACAAGACAGTGTACCTGCAAAAAGCCCCCTGTAGCCCAGCTCAACCCAAATCTTCTTCATCATGTGCCACGTGGAGGCGGTTTTCTTCAAGGGACCTAGAGGAGATGGGAATGAGATGCAGTTTTAAAACATTTTAAAAACTCCACATTGCACTTGATTGAGATCAATCTCAAACCAGACATCACCATGCATGAGCACACACCTCCTAGAGAATCCATCTCTCCCAGCTGGATCTGCCTCCGAGTCTTCACCACGTCAAAAGGCAGCGTGACGATCCCAGCGATCTAAACACCATCACAAAAACAGTCCAGAACATAGAACCTAATTAAAGATTCTCGACTACAACCAAAGATGGATGACACATTTCAACTTCTTCCCAAGAAAGTCAGAGCAGAAGATGCATTTCATTACTGGCTGTTTTCATTTTATTGTATCAAGAGGTCAACAGACGACTGGCATGTGTTAGGAGCTGCAGCAGAGTGTACATGTACTCACAGCTCCAGAGACAGCTCCTGCAGTAAAGCTGATGGGGAAGTTGGCCTGAGACCTTCCAAACTCTTCACATAACTGGGCCTTCACCAGTTCATAGTTAAACCAATAAACACCTGCAAGGACACAAAAACACAGTGTTGGTCTGCCAGTCCACACTTTTAACATGTTTGTTTTTTATTGTTGTAGTTCATTTCAGCAGTATTTTTGAAAAAACGCATGCGTTTCCGCAGGGTCCTGAATTGACAGAGGATGACATTCAGTTACTGTATGAGCAGGAGCCTTACAGGAGAAGGGGACATCTCTGAGGATGGTGGGTGCCCAGCCCCTCCACAGGGACAGCAGCCCGTCCTGGGCCACGGCAGAGCGGATACACGCTCGCAGCTCGCTGTACGACTGCCGGCGGGACTGCATCTTCGTCCTGATCAGCTCAAGAGGACTGATGACCGTCACGGCCCCCACTACACAACAATCATGGTGCAAGTTGAGTACGTGCACGCACCTTAAGAAATGATTTCCAACACTGTGAACACATTACAGTTTCTTACATCTGGCCACACCCCCAGCCACGAGAGGAACATAGCTGCCCTGAAAACCCAGGCCGTATGTCAGGAAGTCTCGCAGCTGGTCATAGCAGGTGAAGTAGATGACGGTGGCAGGGACCGCCATGACCCTACAAACACACCCACAACAAAACAAGCATTCACTATCCAGCAATAACGAGGAAAAGTATATTTAATCATCCAAAAACTGTAACCAGCAACAGGGAGGAATGCAGCCCTTTGTGCTGGAATAATGAGTTGATTTGTCAAAGGATATAGAAAAATAGACGTGACGTTACTTCAAGTAATTTTTGTGATTCCAGTCAATTTTTTTTTTCTCATCACTGGAAGTTATATATTTTTCCAATTATACTGTTATTTTAAAAATAAGTTGAGGTTGACTGCCAGGAGCATTTCTTCAGTTTTCAATTGATGGATGACCAAATAATTAAGTGATATTTGATTTTCTTGAGGATAGGTTAGAAGCTTACAGTGTTGGTGGTAGTCCACTCCACAAAGACCGGAGTCCCTCATGTCGAGTGATTTTCACAAAAGCGTCCTGTGGCACAAACAAACACAATGAAACTTCATTTGTTTATGAGGAGGGCAAATGCAAAAGGTAAAGCAGCCATGTGACCAGTACTCACTAAGGTTCCGCTGAACTGTGTCGGAGCTTTGTACCAGACACTGCAAGTGGTTCTGTTCTGACAAATGTAGATGTGATCCATCAGTCCATTACAATACAGGAAACATTTCCCTGGAAGGCAGAACAAGCAGCAGTCAGCAGAGTCCAAGTACAAGATGGCTCCAGCCTTAACAGAACGTATAGCCATGCAAGAGACTCTAAAAAGCAAGCCATTAATGAAAGTAGCCGTTTGCAATATTAGTGCATTAGCGCTGGTTCCGTTTCCATGTTTTGCAAATCAAGGTCAAACATCCTGTACAGAGGAGAGAACAGGAGACTAAAAATAACACATGTGAGGGCAACAGCCACAGAGCCACTCAGGAGATAACGTTTAACGATAAGTTTGGGCTCCGTCTGTTTGTTTAGAGCCGATTCCACCGTGGTTGATTGAAAAGTTTTAATCAAACTCTCAATAAGTATAGTTTCACCACCAACAGCACAGGAAAAAGGAACAATGCAGAGAATCTCACAGAAGGGAACGTTTTTTTCTGTGGATACTCACACTTGGAAGGACGGATGACACCGCCCCTCGGGGGGGACTCGCAGACTGAGGCTGTGAAAGGAAACACAGAGGAGGACAGAGAAAAGACAAGAAGCGCAGCAAATCAGAAGGCAAAGACCAGGTTAGGTAGGTTAGGTTAGAAAAGCCCGCGTCAATGAGCAGCTGATTAAGAACAAATCAGGGTTTTGGTTCAAAAAGCAATGAGGTGATACCTTTGTGGAATGGTGCTTGCTGAGCCTGCAGCCGGATCTTCACAACGTCCAGCGGTGTGACTGCAAAAAACAAACAATTCACATGATTTCCAGGAAACGTAAAAGCAAGTGGGTCAAATGAAAAGGAGATAATAGACGGGTGAACAATCGTCTCGTCTCTAATTTATAGAGAAATAACCATCAGTTAGTGTGAAGGAACAGACTGAATGAAAACTTGAACAGACATGTTAAGTTGATATTTCTAGCATCTGCATGACTCACCAAATAAAGATGTGAGGAGGGCTCCGGTTCCAGAGGCCAGCATCTGCTGCACCGGAGAGATCGCAGCCTCGGGGCCGCGGACGGTCCGGTCCCCCATACTGTCCACCTGTCAGTTAAAAAGAGACAGCACAGCACGTCAGCCTGTAACTTCACAAACTCTCTGCTTCCTGACAGCCACCTATTTGTTATATTCATGACACACAGGATCAGCAGGGCTGGCAACAGGTTTTTCCACCTACTCAAATTTTGCGAATACTGTGTAGGTTTTACTGAGCAACTCCAACCTGCAGCCACATGGTGATTAAATCAGTTGGACCGTTTTATGAGAGATTAAGTGGTTCCACATACAGCGTAAACAAAGCCTATCCATGTGTGGACAAGAGATCATACTCTGAGCTATAACTCAACTATAACAGCTGAATATTACCCATGTTCCCCAGATTCCAGAACCAGAAGAGCAGCTGAGGAAACCATTGAGGGTATTTTTCAGATGAAGATAAATTACTAACAATCTTCAGATTAACATATAATGAACAGTAAATGACACATGCAACTGTAAAACACAGAGCAGATGTTCATACAAGATGGATGCGTTGAGGTGGAGTTCTTTTAATGGGGTAAAAGAAACATTAGGATAGCTTATCTATGAGGTGCATGTCTCCAATCTACCCAGCCAGTGAGAGTTCTATCTAATGACCCTCCTCTAAAGTAAGACATGAATGGCAGCCAATGAAAGCTAAAACAAAACACTTCTTTTAAAAGTGTTTTTAAGAGTTTCCTACCAGTTTGGTTGCTGTTAGTCACCACTCATTGTTGTCCTATTTCTGGTCCCAAATACACTTTAGTGTGACAGCTACACCCGCTTGCCCCTCTGGGTTTCTCTACACGATAATCTGCTCAGCCTAGAGATGTTTGCTCTGAACTAACTAGAGGAAATGTTAAAGGCAAACACTGAGGCAAATGTGTGTTTTAAAATTTACAAGAGATTTCTTCCTGTCACCTTCACCTATAAGTACATATTACTACACCAAACAAGATATTTAATCGTTTAACCTCGTGTTTAGTGATACTTCTTTTGCCTGATCTGGCCGAATTGAAATAAACTTTATTGCCACTTCTAACAAACAAACAGGATATAAGGACTGAAATGCAGTTTGTCTCTGATCCCATAAGAAAACATAAGGAGACAAAAATATAAGTACACAACATAGTAACTACTCAAAACATAGTACTACTAAATATACAGTCAAAAGACACAATGTGCAGGGAGTGAGTAGCACTGACCAGAATACTGCAAAACTGTATTCATAAGTTCTAAAGTATTTCATGGAAAGTAATGTCCAGAATGTAGTAAAATGGCAGTAGTTGCAGAATGACGACAGCAAATTAGTACAACAATGGATCATTCACTCACATAAGAATAGTATTCATGATGTTTCCAGTGAGTTTTAGTTCAAATGAATGATGAAACGTTTCACAAGTTGGGCCACCGCCGACCACAAGCTACACAGGCTACATTAAATATTGGATTTCAGACCTAAATACACTGTCCCTGTGTCTTTGTACAGGGTCTCTGTACAGGTGTTGTGTAAGCTTGTCACTCCTGTAGATGTTTGATGACAGCCTAAAGGTCACCGCGAGGAACTGTTACATGACGTTCTCTTTACGAAGCCATTAGCCGCTAACGTATCTGTTTACACCAATACTTTGTTGTTCCAATCACGGTCGAGCAGAGGAGGAAGATGTTGGTTTCAGTGAAACGACCACAAGCATCGCGTTGCTAGTGCTAGTGTGTGAACTGTTGCCAAGTCCCCGTCAGCCTCTGACTGCGGTTTAGCTTCCTGGCTAGCTTAGCTTCGTCTTAGCACTCCGCGTGGGGTAGACGCTAGCAAGATAGCCACCGCTGCTCACCTCTACTTCAGCTGCCGCTGTCCTATGGGGCCGTCGTTGTCTTCGTCCATGGCACCTGGGTGTAGCATCACGATGCTACACGGAGGAGCTAACCCCACGACGAGGGACAGATGAGGAGATAAACCCAGCTTGTTTTCGGGGGTTGAGCGCGTGTCCGGGGAGTTACGCCAGAGATTCTGCGCGCACACGTGACAGATCGCCACAACAACACGCGAGGGGGCGGCAGAGAGGCCGGTGCGCGTGAAGATTTAGACGATGAATTGGAGATAAAATAACCACATTTAAGCGTATAAAGTGTTGTTTTATCTGTTTTTACAGTAGTAAATATTTAATAAACGAGGGCTGCCACAGGTTCTCTAACATGCTTCTAAAGGGGTGAGGTGAGAGGTATTTACAGACAACATTTTTAAAATTTTTAAGATTTCAAGATTTTTAGGTACATGCTCTGGGTTTGTAAAATCAGTCAAATTTACCTTTAGTGCTTTATTACTAACAGACTCATGGCTTCTTGTTGACCTGTTGACCAAGTCCAGAAACAATCATCATCATCATCATCATCATCATCATCCAAACATTCCAAATGGAATCTTACTTCACAGTCATGCACTGCAGCTGCTGGGTGAAAACATGTCTGAGGAACTGTGTGAGCAATGGAGGAAATGGGAGGGCACCCACTTTCTATCTTTTTTGTGTGGGCGTGATTTTAGGAGAGTGCATGTCTGCCACCTGTGTGACTCTGGTGAGATACTCATGAGACACCCGACTGCTCACAACAGCTCTTCAGTCCTTTGAAAAGGTAAGAGCAGAAGAAAAAAGCAAACAGACTGACATCATTTGGACGAGTGACAGTTTCAAAACTCATTCACGTTTTTATAGGCTGAACGAAATGTTACAAAATTATTATTTCATGTCATTATAAATTATAATCTTAAAAGTTAGTTGTGTTTGACTTGCCTTTTTTTTGCAACATTCAAAATCAGGAAGCAGCTTGTCAAGCAACAGTGAGTTCAGCTAATAAGTGAAAACACTTTAACTCTCCCTGCTTGTGTTGTTTCTTCTCTGTGTGCAGATGCTGAGGTGTGTTGTGCTCTGCTGGGCTCTCCTTGCCCTGGCTGCTGCTAACGCGTGTCCGGATGGAGGGAGCTGTGGACAAGGTCAAACTTGCTGCACCGACCCTGCATACGGCTACGAATGCTGCCCAATGGAGCAGGTAGCTAGAAGAGATTGTGCCACTTACATGATCTGCTCCAAACTTTGGGATTACATACTTTTAGAACCAAACACTATGTTCACAGTAAAGTTGAATAATAATGATTATTATTAATCATATGTTATGCAGCAGCCTGTCACCTATTGGTCTTCATCTTGCACACAATGTAGTTTTAAGGCCATAAGAATGTATATATGAATATATTTAATAGCATGTGATACAGCAAGAACAGCAACAAACCAAATCCTAATCTGGCTAAACAGAAACTAGCCCAGTTACAGCTAGCAGGGGACTTAGATACCCATATAGTCTGTATTGTCAGCTCACATGAATACTAATAAACCATTCAAACTTCAAAGCCTTCAGTACCTCAGAATGAACACCTCAGGGAGATAAACCTGAAGTCATAGTAGCTCCAGTGAAACACATTCTTCCCTTGTCTATAGTGAAATGTAAATACTGTATGAGATAACCACTGTCTTGTACTCTTACAAGACTTGGAGCGGTACAGTGGGACTATTCATCCTCTGTGTTGTTTAAAGTCAGATAAAAGCTCAGGCCTCATTGAGCCTGTGTGATAGCGGCTTTGTAGCTTTGGTAGTCAAAGTGATTCTACTTGTGTCTCCATAGGCTGAATGCTGTGGGGACCACACACATTGCTGTCCAGCAGACACAATCTGCAATTTAGCCACATCCAGCTGTGTCAACGCCACTGTGTCCATCCCTTGGGTGGAGAGAACCACTGCTGATCAACTTAGACTCTCCAAAGTAAGAATAACGGACATCTGCTGCTCCCCTCATGAACTCTACTGTCACACAGAGAGTAGTGAGACTGTCCTTCTTCCTCACTTCTGTCCCTGCAGTCCTTCAGGATGATCAAGACGTACATGGGGGAGGAACATGAAAACATCTGTCCCGATCAGTCCCGATGTCCAGCAGAGTTTTCCTGCCTGAAGGCCCTAACGAGGTTTGGCTGCTGCCCCCTAGCTCAGGTAATCAGACACCGTCCAACAGCAAACATGCAACATGTACAGAAACTCAATTATTCATATGTCATCATTGTGTATTATGTAAGTAAAAAGCTGCACTAACCACGACAAGATACCTCACTTCTTCATAAAAAATGCATCTGTTCTCGATTTTCTGACCCCCAACAGGGAGTCTCCTGTCCTGATGGCAAACACTGCTGTCCAGAGAGCCACCAGTGCAGTGAAGACAGCAGCTCCTGCATCAGGAACGGTGAGACTCTTTCAGTCGATAAAACAACATGTAACCAGACACATAGGATTCCTGTCTGGGTCTTATCAGTTCAGCTCCACAGAAATATGCGGAGTACCTCAGGGCTCCAATCTGTGACCTCTTCTTCTGACATTGCTTACGTGTTGCTGCAGATGCTGTGACTACTGTTTTGTGCAGTGATGGAGTGTCTGAGTGTCCCGAACAAACAACCTGCTGTGAGGGCCCAGAAGGTGCATGGGGATGCTGCCCCATGCCAAAGGTACAAAGTGACTGTGTCATCTTTGAAATGCTAATTCTTCCCAATAGCATACGTTGGCCTTGTTATCATGACTTTATGGTTTCTTGTCTGCTTTGGTTCTAAGGTAAAACTCAGTGTTTGGCTCTGTGGTCTCAACAGGCTGTTTGCTGTGAGGACATGCTGCACTGCTGCCCTGAAGGGTCCACATGTGATGTCCAAAACTCCAAATGTATTTCCTCATCCACCAAAAAAGTGACACCAATGTGGGCCAAACTCCCTGCCAGGATCATAGCAGAGTGGGAGAACAGGACAGGTTGGACAGGGGTTGTTTGTCTGTAGACAACAAACAAACCTTATATATTAATTATTCAAATCCCTGTGCTTGCATGTGTGTTTCCACTCTCAGAAGTTGTGACCGCTGAGGCAGCCAATAATGAAACTTCACAAGAAGCGTACACGGTTCCCCCTTCAGAGCAGGAAGCATTTGAGCCATCTGTCACTGAAGGGGTTGGAGGTGAGGTTTTTTTGATCATGCACCAGAGGATCCAGCAGTGACCACACCTACAACAAGAGTATCACAGGAACATGACACCAGATGCTTAAGTTCATTAACCACTGAGCCACTGAGGTTCACCAACAGACTTGCTAACCAATAAAGCGGTTGGATAATATCATTGCAGAGGGTTGATGTTGATGTTGATCTACCAGGGAATTGTTCATAAATAAAACAGGATTTTATTTCCTCAACATTATTATTTAAATGTATTCCAGGTTATGATGTCCTGTGCAGTGACACAGCAGCCTGTAGAGACGGCACAACATGCTGTGAAGACAAAGACGACGGCTGGGCGTGCTGTCCTCTACCAGAGGTACAGCAAAAGTGCATATTTAGAAATCTAACTACTGTGATCTGAATGATACCAGTGGCGCATTGATGCTTCCCTTTCACTTGCAGGCTGTGTGCTGTTTGGATTTCATTCACTGCTGCCCAAAAGGTAAGACGTGTAACCTGACCACCCAGACCTGCGATGACAGCACATGCTCTGTACCGATGCTCAAGAAGATGCCCGCCATCCCAAGACACAGCCCACAGGTGGAGGATATTATATGCGACTCCAACACCACTTGTGAAGATGACAACACGTGCTGTAAAAACAAAGAGGGCGACTGGTCGTGCTGTCCTCTGCCTCAGGTATAAGCACACAGAGCAACATGAACACTGAGTTTCTACAATAAAAGTGTTGCTGTGTTAGTTTGACTTCAAGGAGAATTCAGACCCCAAGAGAAGAGAGCCCTTAGGGATTCGTCAGAAGCACTCAATGTTTGAGACTAAACGTTGCATTTTTGTACAAAAGGCAGTCTGCTGTGACGACCTCTTGCACTGCTGTCCCAGAGGCAGCACCTGCGACCTCACCACATTCACCTGTGAGGGCCCCGTTGGCTCCACACCCATGACGCAGAAGATTCCTGCATTTGCCACTCCGGCTCCCACTCCAGCAGCAACTACAACGCCAAGTCTGGTACCAAGCTCAACGCAAGCAGAGGAGGAGGCACCTGAGGAGGAACCAGAGGAGGAACCAGAGGAGGAACCTGAGGAGGAACCTGAAGAAGAACCTGAGGACGAACCTGAGGAGGAACCAGAGGAGGAACCAGAGGAGGAACCAGAGGAGGAACCTGAAGAGGAACCAGAAGAGGAACCAGAGGAGGAACCTGAGGAAGAACCTGAGGAAGAACCTGAGGAAGAACCTGGGGAAGAACCTGGGGAAGACCCAGAGGTGGATGAGAGCCCAACAGCACAAGAGGAGAAGCATAAAAAAGTGAAGAGCATGACTCAGTGTGACCCCCTCACCAGCTGCCCTCAGCACATGTCCTGCTGCTTCATCGCCAGGTCAAAACAGTGGGGCTGCTGCCCACTGCCAGAGGTCAGCCTCACATTATCATCATCATGTATTTTAGAATATTCTCATATTTAATCATTGAAGCGTGACACAGTTTTTAGCATCTGAGTTTAACGTTTCACTGTTTTCTTACTTAACAGGAAGTAAGAAAACAGGTTTAGAATCATGAAATTAGCACTTCCTCTCTCACTTCCCTCCAGGCTGTATGCTGTGACGATGGGGAGCACTGCTGCCCAACCCGCTACAGATGTGACGAGAGTCGGACGTCCTGCATCAAAGAAGAGCTGGCGATCCCATGGTACACCAAGCTCGCAGCTGCCACCACCAGCAGCAGCGTCCAGACTGATTCTGGCACCGTGCAGTGCGACACTCTGAATCAGTGCCCTGAACACACCACCTGCTGTCAGCTCCTGACGGGCGAGTGGGGCTGCTGCCCACTGGAGAACGTGAGTGTGTGTGTGTGTGAGAGTTAACACACGGTACAATGTTGGAGAAGACAACCAGTCAGCTCAGCAGTAAAAGCAATGGCACAAGAATGAAAAATATACAGTGAGAAATAAGAAAGATTAAAAATTAATCTAAACAAAAATAAAAGATGAAGTAAAAATCAGATAATCAAAAAGTAAAATACTATATAAAAACTGATGTGAATGTAATTAAAAGCCTGATGACCTGGTGATAAAAACTGAAGGAAAGGAGCAGCTTCTCTCACAAGAAAGTACAATGTCTCTCTATCAGTGTACTGTCTTGCTTTGCTTATGTAAAATAAGGGCGGTAACGCCCGCCCACCCTCTGTGTGCAGGCTGTGTGCTGCCCAGATAAGGAGCACTGCTGCCCACAGGGCTACAGCTGCCACATCAGCTCCAGGTCCTGTCACAAGCTCATCACGTTGCAGCTGGAGAGCGTCCCGCTGACGCCCGTCTACAGGCCCGAGCGTCGCCCCCAGCTCTGGCGTGTGGAGCAGACAGACGTCCACTGTGATGACCAGACCACCTGCAAGGACGGAATGACCTGCTGCAGGATGACTCCCATAACATGGGGCTGCTGTCCATATCCTGATGTATGAACTCCAGTAAAAAGTTTCACTAGAAGTCTTTGTTGAAGCAGAAGTTTCAAGTGTTTGTTGGTTCAGTTGATCTTATTTATCACCACTACTCAAGTCATCCAACTTTAACTTTGGGATGTAGCGGCATCCAGTGGTGAGGTTGCAAATTACAACAAATTCAAAACCTCCAGTGGCCATCAGGTTTCCAACAAATGCAGAAAGTCCACTTTTGTAGAAGCGTGGCCAGCGTGCTAGAGGTAGAAATGTGATCTATGCCCTTATCAAAACTAAATTATGAGGATGGATCCGTTTTCATGTGACACACAACAGTGAAGCTGAACACCTCACTTTCTTCTGCCTACGTTATACTACTAGAATAAAATGGATGAGACATGTTAGAAACACCCTTAAGTAAAAGAGAAGTCATTGTTTGTATTTTAACGACTTGATTTTTTTCCCCACCCTCCCACAGGCAGTTTGCTGCAGCGACATGGTCCACTGCTGTCCCCAAAACCACACGTGCATCGAAGGCGTCTGCAGCCAAAACTTTGGGCTTCAGTGGGACGACTGGCACATGTTCCTGTTCAACAGGAAGAGAGCCGTGATTGTGTGACAATGTCCCAGCACTAAATGATAACATGAAGGGTTGTTTGAAGGAATTTTACAAATCAGTTCTTATGGAGTGGTGAATCGAGCTCACAGTTGCTCGTTTCTATCAAGTGTCTGTTTCAGGTCTGCCTGTTCACAAAACCTTAAAAACAGAATCCAAGTACTCCTTATAGCTCATCAGTAAAAATAAAATGAAACATTTCTAGTGTATTTTCTTTCAATCCTGTCATTGTCTCAAGTATAACCTCATGTGACCCCTTGAACAAATACAAGCTAGTTTCAGTCCAACATGCTCACACATGATTTCTGATGTTTTCAGATGATTTCATGGCATCTGCAACGACTCAGGGAGTAGCACATTGATGGTGAATTAACACCAAACTGTTGTTAGCAGAGGCAGACGAGATCATGGTAGATAATCTAAGTGCATAGTAAAACCACCTGTGACCAGACAAACAGATAAACATCAAGCTTAGTTTAGAGAAAACCAGCTCAATCATAGATCTATCATTTCAATGTTTAGAAATGATAGATCTGTGATTGAGCTGTTTTCCTCCTGCTTTGTCTTTAAGCTTCATAAGAACATGTTTGTTACAATGAATAGGTACATTTGAATAGTTTACACTTGAATAGACACAAACACACAACACACAATTCATTTTTAAACATTTATTTGTGAAACCGAGTGAATTTAGAATCTGAGCTTCTGGAAGAACCACTTGTTCTTGCCCGTCTTGTACCTAGGAAAAAAAACAAAAACTTATTCTAGATATTGCTCAGCTGGATACTGCAGCTGTTTATATGCAACGCATCTTTAGAACCAACAACCCACCACACGCGTCACCATTGACATGACGCAGAAACTCCACAATATTCATTTGATACTTGAAGAATCCCAGACTGAGAGACTCACCTCTCCTCAAACTTGATCTTGGCCTCCCGCCTGGCTTTGCGCTTGAGAGCAGGATCCCTGAAGACATCCTTGTTGACTACAGTTTTGTCCAGAGGAATATCCACAGAGTATCTGATAGAGAGAAAAAGGGCTACATGACGACAAGCTGTCTGCAAGGCCACACTGAGCTCGACAACCCATGCTCACATTCAAAGAACTCAGAAGTGCTCTCACAGCAGGGCACTTTGGACAAGCTAAAACCCTGAGCATTATTTCATCATGCTGCTATTTTAATATGACCAACCGTGAACATCAGATAATCAACTTGTAAGTCTAAGCAAGTGTCTGTTCAGTCCACATCTGATGCAGAGAACACATTTGACTTAACCAGGAAGCGAAAGACAAATGGTCACTGGAGGAGTTCATTGCTGAGTGACCAAAACTAATTCACCCACATTGTCTTTTTAATGCATCATCAGACCCACACTCCTCAACTAAGTTCAATATAATTTACAAGCAAACTGAACCAACATGACAGAAATCCCTGTCTTTTCCTATAGGAGGAAATCTCCCCCTACAGACAAGCTGGTAAGCAGACCCTGCTCTCTCACCAACACCAGTTCTCTGAATATATGTTGAGAGAGAAAAACCACAAACACATCTATGAAACACTAGTTTGATGTTCAAAGTTCACATAATGAGAAAGTAACTGAAAATAAAACTTGTCTAATGCAGTTTTGAGAACAATGAAATGCTCACCACAGGTAAACATGGCAAGTGACACAAGACCAAGAGTTTAGTGCCATGGAGAAAACAAAATGCAGCTCAATCTTAAGGTCAGCAATGGGAGGTTTCTTAATAAAAACCAGTGTATCCATCAGACACAATATAGCCAAAACAAAATCTTCACCACACTAATGTAATGTGTCACCACTGATGAGCAGAATTTTCTTCAGACACTGACCTGGTGGGCATGAGGTGGTTGTAGTTGAACACCTTGACAAAGGCCTTGATCTTTGACCTCTTGGCGATCTTCTTCTTGCCCATGGTTGTGGTCACCTTACGGGGATAGCGGTCGATGCCTGCAACCAGAGCGTGGCTGTAAGGGCGGTCGGTGGTGCCATCGTCAATGTTCTGAAAAGACAGGTTCACAGAGATGGTGTGAAGAACTGCAGATAACGTCAACACGAATCAGTGGTGGTAGTAAAGTGCAATTTAACAGATAGTTACTACATTCATTAGATTCTAATGCTTTGACTGGCTGATGTCCATGACAACATGGCTTATATACAAGTTATGGAAGA
This sequence comes from Pseudorhombus dupliciocellatus, assembly GCA_016785235.1. NCBI lineage: Eukaryota > Metazoa > Chordata > Actinopteri > Pleuronectiformes > Paralichthyidae > Pseudorhombus > Pseudorhombus dupliciocellatus. The sequence continues at coordinate 1,233,494 of JAFBJW010000042.1, read as the reverse complement.
ACTATGTGAAGATGCAACAGTCCTGTCGAATTCATGATCTTTCTAACAACAGATGCGAGACGGGATGTAAATATCTCGGACTGAAAAGGTAGCAGCCACTGTCGGAGAGGCTATGATAAACTTGGACGAAAAGGGATGTCGCTCATGCCAATTCTCATCATTGAAATAATTTGAGATGGACTCGAGCACGGAATGGCCCGTGTTTCCTGGTGTCACACGCTCTTACCTTGACGATGACAGCTTTGCGCCCGGCGTAGCGTCCAGCAAGGACCATCACCACCTTCCCAGGCTTCATAAACTTGCCCATTCCTGCCACAGAGAGAAGAGGGTTAAATTCAGGGATGCTACAGAGTAATCAACACGTTACACATGACAACGCCGGGGAATCAAAGGTTTGGACCACATGAACCTTGATTAGCATTTGCTGTCCTGATGCTATGCTAGCGTTAGCCGAAAGCTAGCACCACGTAGAGCGAATGAGGACTACACCTTTAATTCTAACTCTCTCACACAGGCAGGGAGAAACGCACAATCCAGAGTTAAACAAACATGTGACCAGAGGGGGGACAATGACAGAGTGCACGCGGGGCATGAGCTCTTTGAACGAGCAGTTCACGTGAAAACCTAAGTCGCCATGTTGGAATCAGAGGGAAGGAGGCGAAGCCCCGAAATAAGTATTCCTCTTATTTGTCTCAGCCGGGTAACTAACACGGAAATATTAACAGCTTCTCAGCTGCAGGACTTTATAACACCCGCGTGGAGCCATTAAAACCATCATCGTGTCCGGATTACAGACGATGGCGGAGGATTGCTGGAAGAGAAGTTTCACTCACTGATGCTGTTCTACCGCCGCCGCTACCAGGAAAGGAAGTTCGTCGGCTTTTTCTCAACTTTGACCCCACCAAGCTGCACGTCACTTCCGGAAACATTTTATTTCCAACCGGATCGATTTTTGTTATATTGTTTTCGCGATGGCAGCACAAAAAATAATTTTAATAATAATTATCTGCTGTTGGGTCATTTAAACTCTTATATATACATAATATTGTGATAATCAACAACATTCAAGAGATATTTACTGACATTGTTACACTAGTTAAGCTTTCACCATAATGTGGCTTAGGATGGATGTACCAACCATGGATGAGTATATTCCCCCTGGAATGGAGAGAGGAACATTTAGAATAAGAACACAAGCAGACGATTTTGAGGACAATAAGCCACAGACCTCACCTTTTAATTAAAGGTATCCATATTAATAGTAGTATGCCCAAGCTTCAAAAATGTTTTGCTCACCTTTCTTGTAAGTTAGATGTTTAGACCTGAGACTTTGGGATAGTAAGATAGGAATTAGGGTTTAAGAAAGGGGAAGCCCTTTTTCTTTTTGTATGTGTTTGTTGTATTAAAACCCAATAAAAGACATACCTGAAAACTACAATGAAAAACATAGTTATACTTCAAAAACAGACACTTCAAAGACTGATAAATATTGCAGTAGTTTAATGTGTTAACAGGTGTGGTTATAATTAAACATGATAAAAATGTAAGACATATCTCCCAATATATTACTTCTCATTACAGTAATTAAATAAAAATACATAATACAAATAATGCAGTGTTTCTATGGTCCCCGCATTGACCAGCTACAGGACAGCAGAAATATTAGTGTTCTGATATGTTCTCATCTACTTCAGTATTGAGATAAAATATATATAACATAAATACATAAAACACAACTAAATGTGGAAAAAAGAAAGGTGATTATTGAATTGCACAGTAGGTACTGAACACAGCCCAGAAGAGAATAGTTAATAGTCCATAAAAATAAACAAGATAAAATATGCAGTGTACGCCAGTCACAGAGCGCACCAATATGGAGTCAGGATTTTATCTCAGGAAATACAAATGTGGTGAGCTTTTATCATCATGCCTTCATCACAGGTTTGACACACACACATACGTACATGTGAGCCCAGGAACACTGATGTCTGATTCCCATTAACAGAAAGAAAAAGTACAGCACATTTAAACTACCTGCAGTTCAATAGCATCTGTGGTTTCTACATTCAGGATTCAAGGTTATGATTCGTGCAACTCAGCTGTCTCATGAAGACAAATTTCAGTGATACACAAACTGGAAATAAAATGTCACTTTTACAGCCCTACAATCACGTTGAGGTCATAAAATGAACACTACGACGTCAGACATCTGGAACGAGAAGAGCAGCAGTTCATACAGGGTCTAAATGTTGTTCGCACATCTGGAAAGCAGCATGCAAACAACTAATAACAGCTTCGGAGATTTCAAATGGATTAGAGAGCAGTAGGTCGATAACTGCGTAATTGAAGGCAATGTTACTCAACTCTTTGACTCTACGCCCCAATGGACACTGTGAGATATTTCTCACTTCAGGTCGACACGAGTGCTGTTGTTCAGCGTCACGATCAACCAGTTTGCTACATGTGAATCACCAGATCATTTCAAGGGAGCAGAACAAACAGAGACACCAGGAGCAGGGCATCGCCACAGTATCAGGACATGCTTCTGCTCACTCATTTTCTCCCTGGATTGTCTAACTTGTAACCACATAGCAGTAATAATTACTGTAAGAATCCAACACTCCCTTTGCACAATAGGCCAACAAGGAGCACAGGTCAGGAAGGCTTTACTAAAGATGAGGAAATCTCAGTCTCCACTCTAAGGCAGGGCTACAGTCCAAGCAGCATGGTCTTCTTGTCATTTGGCAACTTAAACCTGGTGAAGATGATGATTATCTCGTGCTTCGTGCTGCAGGTTTTAGATTGGTGGCTGCTTGAATGACAGAAGCACAAAAACAAGCTCTGGAATGCAGGTAGGAACTGTGTGGTTTTACTGATGGGATACTTGAAATCTGACACTGTCACTTCTCTATTGTAGATCTCTATGTTGCCATATCAGAAAGCGTCTTTGATGTTCTTCAGCTGCCGGACGGCAAGGTCCACGGGGAGGTTGAATTTGAGGTGGCTGATGCGGCCCAGGATGCGCAGGGCTCCTTCAAAGCCGGTCTGAGCCATGTAGCTCCAGGACTGGTAGTGCGGGTGGATCAGAGTCTCTGACTTACACAGCAGGTTGAGCCACGACACCAGCCGCTGCTCGTTCAGAGCCATGCACACCAGGGCTTTGAATTCTGTGTCCGGTCCTCTCTTGTAGCGACCGTGCTCCTTCAGCACAGTGTGGATGGCCCACAGCAGGGACTGTTTAGGGGTTACAGTCACTGGTCCGCCCCCTACAGGCAGTCTGAAGGAATGTGAAAGCTGGCGGGCCGGGGTCTCCACAAAGGCCTTGCCGTTTTTGGAGTGGTAGTATTTGACAAAAAGGTCCCAGGGGTGCATGGTCTGTGGCTCTTGTCTGTAAGGCAGCAGGCAGGAGATGGGCGCCAGCACTAAGCTCATGGTCTGAGACGGCGAGAAGAGGCCATGAGCCAACAGGTCTTTCAGAGCAATCGCCAGCTCCTTCCTCACAGACGTCGTCAGCTCATCCCGGGGGCCCAGGGCCATGTTGCTGGTGTAGTTGACCACGTGTTCCAGGGATGGATGTCTGTGTGAGCCGAGCACTCGCACCTTATCTACAACTACCTCCAGGTGCTGCAGCAGGGGCCCGTAGTCCTGCGCTGCGGACTCCTGGGGCCACATGCTCTGGGGAAGGCGCCCGGTCGCACAGCCGAACTGGCTCGCAGCGAAGATCTGCAGCACGGCAAGTGCCTTCTGGATCAGCTGCAGCCCAGTCTCTCGCATCTTCTGTGCCTGCTGGGGGTCCACTGCAGTGACACATGAGAACGTGCTTGCATTAAACAGCGTAGATGCCGGCTGGTTCTGAACAACACCTCCAGTAAAAACGCCTCTTAGAAAGTGATTCTGAAAATATTTTTAATGAATACATTGTAATGCACTTGACTTACCTTTCCTCTTCACCCCTGAGGTTCTGGCGTTGGCCCCTGCTGCTTGTGGCTGCTGGCTGAGTCCATCACTCAGGAGCGGATTCCCCACCTCATCTTTTCGAAGAAAGTACAAAGGCATCCAAGGGATTTACTAAACTAAAATGCATCTTGCAAATGCAAACACATGTATGAGCATATACCCCGACTGTACGTAGGTTTGTGTACCTTGGATGAAGTTAATGAACATCTCCAGGTCCCTGATCTGGGTTTTGAGCTGCTCCACCAGCTGCTCTTTGACACGGGCGGGGTTCACTATCTGAGCAATGGCAGCGTCGACTCTCTGCCGAAGCTCTTCGGGCGACAGGTTCCCGATGTCCTCATTCAGGTTCACGTCCAGCTTTTTGATCAACTCGTCAATGATGACCTGGAGAAAGGGAAACAGGTTAAAGGTCCCCACCGCCTCCTGAGGTAAACAACTACTCAACTCTCTAAATAGACATCTTCACTGGAATTTGTCTACACGATGCCCGAAGCATTCAGAGACTCGTCGTGCCTGATCTGAAACAGGTTAATTATGTCCTCAGGACAACAAACACACACATAGGGAGATTAGTTTGGGATGATATTGAGGAAACCATGTCAGAGGCCCCACCTTCTGTCTCTCCATGACGATAGACTGCGGCAGCGAGTCGTAGCTGCCCTCCTGGTAGGCGAAGCGCTCCAGATCGTCCAGCTGTGTCTTCAGCTGGAAAATGAGATCCTTCTGTTTTTCCCTCTGGGCCTCCAGGCGCTCCCTCTTCTCCCTCTCAGTCTGACGAGAGAAGACAAGCAGCGATGTTAATCGTTACAGACATAGTGTGAAGTGACCACAGCCACACAGCTGCTACTGGATGTTGACCGTGTGAGATTTCTGCTACTGATACAAATATCAATTTCAGTTCCTTATTCTGTTTTCTTTGGTTTTATATTGAGGATGCATACGACTTTATTTGGTGCAGATTCCAATCTTTCACAGTGTTTTTCTACATTTTCACTGATCTCCCATTGCTGTTTAGTGAACTGATACTTGAGTGTATTTATTTATTTGTCAGATCCAAATAATTATAATACAAATCTGGTTAATTGTGGTTTAATAAGGGAATGTTGGGCTTTGGCAGAGCTACCCACTCTCCCAATGGACATTCAGTAGTGTGCAGTAGTGAGATGATTTACACACTGAGAGGAAGAGATGGGACAGGACCATAAAATCTGCTGCACTTTTATCACCTGTGTGACAAGATACAAAAACACGCAAACCTAACCCTGTACATCAAGTCAGGTGTCGTAGTCACCCGATCCCCCTGAGGGTGGAGCGTGAGATAACAAGGGATAAATAAATAATGCTTTAAGTTGATACGTGATGAGAAATCATGTCACACGTTTAGGACGACTCCCCGAGGCCAAGCCTTTGCTTCAGTTAGGACTAAACAAAAAGAGGCTGAGAGCAAACAATATCAGGAACAAGGCAGGTTGCTTCAACACTGCTGTGTACACACAGGCCGGTATTGAACAGATAGGGAGCTGCCACAGTCATGTTCATTCAGCCTGCAGAGCTGTGAGTCACCCACTTGTGACAGGGAGCAAACCTTTTCCACCAGAGATTAGAAACCGCTGGGAACAAAACAGTGGCACCGCCGCCTCGAGTGTGACGCAACAGGCTGCGCACATAAATCAGCTTAGTTCAGGAACGTCACAGAGAATCATTTCAATGTCTGTGGCCCCGACTGTGCGTGCATGTGACATGTAAGTCAGACCTGGGTATCCACATCTGCACAACTGACAGCTGAGGATAATCTGACATGTATTTACACAAATCATAAATGGAATAAATAGATTTAGAAAACCAGAGTCCATTGAACATTTCCCCTGTAAATAACTGGCGACCAGTCAGTTGAATCACACAGCATAATAAAGATTAGCGTGGAGAACCCCTTCCAGGTCCAGGCTTAGGTAGGGACAGTTCATATTTCTAGTTGTAAAATCTCAAGTTGGCAAAACAACCAAAGACAGACTCTAAGTAAACACATGGTGTCTCTGTCAGTGTTGGGGCTCTACATGGGGGCTGTGGGGCCTTTTTCCTCTCAGTGCCCAGGGGTCTATTTTCTCATATTCCGCCCATGACATAAGAAAGATTAAATATCGGATCATAGTGTGATGGCATGCTCCTTCGAGCTGTCAGGGCTTTGTTGTGGTTCGTGCTGGGGGGGCTCACCGAGTTCTCCAGCTGCTGGGGGTCCTCGGCTCTGCAGCCCACCACATGCGGGCAGCCCCTGAAGGCGAACTCCTCCAGCTCGGCCAGCATCCGCTCCTTCTCGTCGGTCTGCGCGTGAACGATCTGCTTCAGTCGGAACTGGACCTGCGCGAAGTGGGAGGTGAGGGCGAGCAGAGAGGAGTTCAGCAGGTCCTGCTCCTCTTCCAGCCTCCTCAGCTGGGAAGCCATGTCCTCCTCCGTGCCCGAGGACGAGCCCCTCTGCTTCGGCTGACCAGCGCGGACGCTCCCGCTCTCATCCTCGGGACTGGCCACAGCGCCGACCGGTGCCCATCGCTCCCCTGCGCCGGCTAACATGGCCTCGCTGTCCGAGGTCGACAGCTCCTCTGTGGACATGTCGACTTCTCTCCCGCTGCTTCAGCCCGCCGACACTTCAGGAAGGAGAGGTTTCACTGTCGTTCAGATGCGCTGCAAACAGGGAGCATCAGTGTCGGTGGAACAGGTGCGGCGCCATCTTGGGAAGAATGAATCATATGTCAAAACACCGGAAGTCACGCACTTTGTCTTTAAAATAAAAGCATTTCGATCACGTTATATTGCAGCCAAAATATTGTAATTATTAATTATTCTTACAAACATAAAGTTTTTTTGCTGCTTCAAAACATCCTTGTTTGGGATAATTTAACCCCTGTAGTTAAGGAATCTATTATGTTTAAAAACGGTCTGACAATTAACAATGAGCAGTGACGCTATTGACCTTTTCCTATTCATCAAATTCAGATTTTCACTTTTAATCTAACTCTAAGATATTAAAGTGATTATTATTCATGTATTATTTACTGCCAATAGCAGAATCGTGAAGTTTTATTTTGAATGAAATAACAGGAAGTTACAGTAGTTCACTGTCAGCCTGTAAAGTTGGATTTTACAGCACGCAATTTATGTAGGAGACAGCAATTTAACAGTTATTGGGGCACATAAACAAAGCTCACAATCTGCTATCAGACAAACAATTAAAAAGAAAAAGGTTAATTCAACTGTTAATGTTACTATGCTAGTTTCGACAGCAACAAATACTGAAAAACTATTGATCTGTCCCCATGGAAGCCAGTTGCAACACCCGGTTTATTTAAATGAATATAGGAGATGATTTGTCATAATTAAACAGTTTGCGATCATATAGTAAATTAGTAGACTGATGCGAGTTGAAGACAGTTGAACATATACACATTTGGTCGGTCTAGTCCAAAGACTTGACAAATGCAAACAACAAAGCTTTATTTAATGACAAATATCCCCACCGTGCTGGGGATGCACCTGAACGCAGCAACGCCTCTTCAGCGCCCCCCGATGGGATAAGACGTTCAGGGATTTCTGCTGCAGAGAAACAGAAAGTGAAAGAATAAGGATTCAGAGAAGTGAACTGAAGGACCGGATCAGAGGTGAGTTTAAACCATGCTGTTTTTAAAAAGACAATTAAAATAAATGGTTCAGTACAGTTTAACACAGCAGAAGCGAAGGTGGAACACGGTTTGACTGATTTAAATTCGTGTGAGCTCGTTGACGATTTGTTGGGTCACTGGTGTGTTTAAATCGAAGCAGATCCATTTATAAATTGATTAATTCTTTAAATTGTGTCTCTCGTGTCTTTATAAGTTATTGTGTATCTTTAAGAGTCTGGGAATTTAAAAAGAAACCTCTACTACTATGTCTTCAGATGAGGTGAGACATCTTGTTTCTCCATGTGAACAAGTCGTTCTTGTGTAACTTGTTGATATGAACACACACACACACACACACACACACACACACACACATATATATATATATACGTATATAGTGTTTTGTTTTGATCCTCTGATCTCAGTGGTTTTGTTTTGCCTGTCATTTTTTAGGATTTCTCTCTCATCATGGAGAAGCCATCTGAGGAAACCTTAGAGGGAATCCAGACGTTAATCAACAACTACAAGGTTCACAGATGCTTATTCATTAATCTGACAGTTGAACACTGAGGCTTTCAATTGTTATTTTCAAATCAAAAATGTAAAAAAAAAAAAAACTGTTGCTGTTTCAGTTACAGTACAATCAGCTGGTTCAGGAGCAGAATGAATTGTCCACCATCATAAACGACAGTCAGGATATGAAACAGAAGTGCAGGATGCGCAGCAGCAAACTGGCCCAGAGTCTGCAAGAGGACCAGCAAGCCTACCAGAAGCAGATAGACAGTGAAATGGTTCGACTCTTCATTTATTTCCAGTGAATCAGGAATGACGTGGGATTTAATGGCAGGGTGTGTTTTTTGACATGTCAAAGAACTTAACTTGGTTGGTGTGTTTAACTGCACAGAATCTTAGGGAGAAAAACATTTGAGGTAAAATAAAGATAAAGACAAAATATAAAATCATGATGAAAGAATTAAATCAAATTCACTGTCTAACCTGTCTTGCAGGCGAAGATCAGTTTGCTTTCCCAGGAGGAGTTCAACCTCCTGAAGGAGATCCAGGAAGTGGAGGCTGCCCTGAAGCAGGAGGCGGTCTACAATGAGCACCTCAGACAGGAGACTGATGTACAATAATCTCCCAGCATGCACTGTCGTCTGACGCCAGATCTGTGATGGACAACCAGTCACCATGTATATACTGATTTTAGGTGTTCACCACTGTGCCAGAGAAGAAAGTCGTCTTCCTGGGGGAAACCACAGAAAAGGCCGACATGCAAAAATTTGAAATGACATCACGTATCACTTACCCGATGGAGGAGGGGACGGCGCTGATCACCTTTAAGGAGGAAGAGGGTGAGTTTACGAAATACCAGCCATGGTACCAACGAATGGATCTGCTTTTATTAAAAGTAGAAAACATTTTTTATTATGTTCACATAAATCAAAGACAATATTTAATAAAATAAATAAAATCAAGAATATTAAAAAAAACAAATCTGCACATGATTTAAATGAGGCACGGCCAAGCTGACGGGAGGATAAATCAAGTCAATAAAGCAAAAGACATTATAAATACACTGAATTTGTTATTAATTTAACACAAACCTCAGATTTTTGCAAATTTTGCAGAAACTGATATGTTTTTTTTTCTAACAAAAACAAACGTTTAGAGCATTGAAAATTCCTTCCGTGTTTTTTTTACTGTTTGTCTGGTGAAGAACTGTTTTATGTTTCCTCTGTCATCAGTGGCCAAGAGGATCCTGAGCATGAAGAAGCATCGTGTGAAGCTAGAAGAAGAGTGTCACATCACTGTGACGGCCCAGCCGGTCCAGCTGATGCTGCCAGGCCTGGTGGAGGTGACAGTGGAAAAACAATCAAAAAGCAACAGAATGAGCCTGAGACCCAGTTTCAGCTTCCTGTAACTGACCCATGCCTGTGTCTTTCCTGCAGATCAGCTCTGAAGTTTGCCCTCACTGTATAGCAGTCTCCAACCTGCCCAAAATGAACACGGAGACTCTGTTGAACCAGCTGGAGATCCACTTCCACCGGTCTAAACACGGAGGTGGAGAGGTGGAGGACATTGAATTCCTGCCCGACTCCAGGATTGTGGTCCTGACATTCATGGACAAAAACAGTGAGAGACTGATTCTACTTTCACGATCATACGTTTGGTTCCTGAAACAAACACGACCCCTGTCCTCAGTGTGTTAACATCAGAATATTGGTCCACTGCAGAAAACACACATCACATGTAGTGGTCTGCTTAGTCACAGAAAATAGAACCTTGTTAATGCCGCCTGGTTTTTGATCTGAACCTTCCACTTGCTGAACTCGGCAACAAAAGCCCTAGATCAGAGCCCAATTGTTGCTTTGGCTCCTTTCTTTGTGTGAACTCTCTAAACATGTGATCTGAGAGGCCTGACGCCACACAGGGACAGAACACCTGGAAAAACCTTAGACAACTACAGCAGGAAAAGGTCACCAGACAAACCAGTCTGGGGTTTCTCCTGGTTAAAGATCATGTGGGTGTTTCCAGTGAGTCATGTAATAAGAACTCACAATCACTGTGAGTCTCCTGATCACAACACAGGAAGTCGTATAGTCTGCATTGTCTCAGTTTCTTCCTGTCCAGAAACAACTCACAGGTTTTCCAGGAGTTATTACGTGTTCCAGAGCTCTGGAGTTGTGTAGCAGCCTGAAGTAAATACAGAGAAAGCGAAGTATTACGAGCCACAGCATTTAGCAAAATAAAACCAGTCCATGGATAAAAAACTTAGGTCCATGTTTTCAAAATCCTCATGAGTATAATAAAACGGTTTATTTGTAAACACACTTGCAAGAGAACTGTGGGTTCTCCTCTGACAGGGAGCAGAAGTTATGCTGCATTTGTGTCTGGATCTGCCACTAATGAAACTCTCTCTGTGGCAGTCGCCCAAGTTCTGACAGAGAAAGAGTTCCACGAAGTCGAACTACAAAAAAAGTTGCACACTGTGAGAGTGACGCCTTTTGTGAAAGGGACAGTTACAAAGCTACAGGTACGTATAAGCACAGGGGAGAAAACTGAGGCACTGCAGGTGTCTGTTTTTTGTAAATGTGGAAGAAGTCGCGCTCACCTGTTCCATCTTTGGTGATTCCCTTCCCAGACCAAGATGGTGGTGTGCCCTCGGACGGTGCTTCTGACCGGAGTCCCCCCAGTGGAGCACGAGAACCTGCAGGATCTGATGGAAATCCACTTCATGAGGAGCGGCAATGGTGGAGGAGATGTGGAAGCGTTTCTGTACAACCCGCTGGGTCAGCACGCCACAGCGCTGTTCGAGAGCACCCCCACAAAAAACTGAGCAGCATTCGGGAATTACCACTTATAACTTCTGCTGCCAGCCCCTGAGTAAATGTCAGGAAATGTTCTCAGTGGACCCATGTGAGGATACAGCAGGACAATGTCTGCTAAAATGAAAGATACACAGCAAATTGTCCTACCGTGTTCTTAACGTGAAAGAGGTCAAGTCTGACCAAAGCTTTCTAATCACTTGTGGTGGAAGTCAGGATATTATTTACCATGTATGACAGTGTTTAGGGTTTAAACCCCCAGTTATTTTTATAATTACTGCTGATTTTTTCCTTTCTTAAATATCTTGAGATGTCATATATTACGAGGAAGTAGTTTTACAGAACTTAAATATCTTTGTTAAAAAGTTTAAAAATTATTTAGTCAAAGCAAATCTTAATTGATCTATTGTCTATTGATCGATGAAAAGATGCAAGTTTCCTGTGTTGAAGGACTTTCTCTATAAAAGCTGATAAACAAAAATTCAAAAGGAAAAATAAATGGTCAGGTGGTTCATCTTTATTTAATTCTGACTTTCAAATATCAAAAATGTTAATTGTTGCTTGTGCTCCTTCAGTAAATCTATACATGCACGTAAGCACAGGACTTGAAAGGACGTGAAATTTTAAAAGTAGTATATACCTGAGAACATAATTAAATGTGTTCGCAGCACAAAAGGAATGAGACTGGGCACACCTCAGATCAGGTTTATTGTAAAAACAGCCAAGTAAAAGTAACAGCACCTTTAAAAAGGGAAAAAAAATCCACTGACTTTAGTTAAAAGAATCCAGCTAAAACTCCCAAGTGCAATAGGAAAAACAAGACAGCAGCTGACAGCTACGAGCAAACAGACCGAGGTCAGGCACTTGGACTGAAGAGAGGGACAGACAGGTGTATGGAAAAAATAAAAATACATTCAAAGAGGGACAGCGAGGGACCGGAAGCCAAGAATACAGCAAAAACACTGGTGACAGTACTTTGGAAGACGAGTCGACCTAATCTCACATCAATACACAGGAAAATCCAATAATTTAAAATCCTCAAGAATAACAGCCATCTATTTGTAACTAGAGATAGTTTTTTTTTATAGTGTTCACAGCAACTAGTGCAGGAGTAACTGCCGGCACCACAGCCCTCTACAGCCCTCGACCTGGCCTTTCATCATCCCTGTGCAGTGGTCGCACCCACGACAGAACAAAAACATTTAAAAACGCTGCTCGCTTTTCTGTTTCCTATACAGCCGAGTCTCGCTCAGATAACATACCCGTCATCACTCAAGGTCAGTGCAAACTCAAACTTAGTGTCAAAGTGACGACTGTACACTGTCAGATCATCATGTGCACGAACGCAGCAAAACCACATCTTGCTGATTTCATTTAGTCACATGTAACAGCTAAAACGTTCAGGAGGAAAACCCCAGAGGGCCGTTTGCGAATAGAACAGGTCTTTGTTAATAGAAGTATTTTCTGCTATGATGTTTTTTGTCACACTTTTGCCGATATACAGTTGTCACTAAAATGCCATCTAATGCTAAGTCCTAGGCAGCTAATACATTGCGGCTTTATTATTGCAAATAGTAAAACTCCTAGTTCTGAAATACATCAGTCTGTGCCAATTACAACTTAATTCTTGTAATGCTACCACTTTTGCTCCTTATGAATTTCTTCTCAAAGTTGACGATAACGAACATTTGTGCTCTTCTCTATGATCAAGTGAATACAAGGACAAACACTTGAACCTAACTGGATGCGTAGTGTAAAGACATCACCATCTCTCATCGTCTTTAGATTTTTGACTGATTTCTCTTAGATCATGAGTTTTTTTTTTTCCTCTTCCTCCATCTGCTGACTTCCTTGCTCTGTAGTTCAAACCTTGGTGAAGGGTAGTGAAGGGTAGTGTCAATACAGACATACTGCATATGGTTGTTAGCGTCGCTTCTTGTTACAATAAAACCGCAGTCTTCTGATGAGAGTTCGGAGAGAGAGGAACGTCTGTGAAAACGACGACGAGAACAGTATGTCTCCTCTGGTCCGGTGAAGAAGCAGCAGGAGTGCATTAATGGGTTGAAAGGAAAGGAGGGGTGAAAATAGTGTGGGGCTACTGGTCATCTAAACTGGAATTACGGGACATGTGCAAATTGGTTGCTTAAACAACAACTGGTGCCCATTCGCTTGCTTTGCGTCCATACTGGGTGAGGAAGGGAGTGAGAGAGAGAGAGAGAAAGGAATAGATTAATAAGGCCAATGGCCAATGGGAGTCATGGAGGAGTCACATCAGTGCACATACCTGAATATCAGTAAGCTCTTTGTAGAACCTCTTTGCCAGGTCTGGGCCATTCTTCATGGTCGGGATCTGGTACGTCTGAGAGAGGCGGACAAAAGGACATTCTTTAGTCCTTCAGACGGAATCTTTTATCATCAGTGCATCTGCCTTCATTTCTGGAACTGAATAACTGACGGTAGAACAGTAATCGATTGAAAGAATAAAAAGAAAAAAAAAAAGGTAATACTACAATCAACATGACACTAATTGAATACAAAGACTGACATCATCAAACCTGACTGTCCTGAATGCACGTGACTTCATAGATACAGCTGGGTGCCATCTATGTTACAGGACACGTATGTGGTGCTTTCTGATGATATTGCCAAAAGGAAGCACATGTAAAGTAAGAACTATGGTTGCTAAGGTCCCAGTACAGAACCTTGAGGAACTCCATAGGAAAGGTTTGTGTGCATGGAGGGAGTCGTTAATGTGCACAGGCGGCACTCCTGACCTTTCCTTTGTAGAGGAGGCTGCCGACAGGACACACCACGCAGGCAGTTCCTGCTCCGAACATCTCCTGGATCCGTCCAGCATCCAGAGCCCCGAGCAGCTCCTTCATGCCCATCGTACGCTCGGTCACCTTGAACTCACCCTGCAGCACAGACACCGACGAGCAATGAGATGAGGTGGAAAGGTTTAAGCTCTGCTTTTTCATATAAAAATGTGAACATGTTTCTGAAAACAGCCGTGTTGTCTGGGCCTCTCGGTGGTCATCTTACCCAGGATCTGGCCAGGTCCAGCAGAGATTGCCTGGTGACTCCAGGAAGAATGATGCCGTCCAGAGGAGGAGTCATCAACTCTTTCTCTGAAGAGACAAACACACATTCGTTAATGCCAACGTACAACAGAACTCAGCAATGCTTGAAAGGAACCTTAACGGGGCTGACCTCCTTTGTCGTTGGTCCACAAGATAAAGAGGTTCATGGTGCCGACCTCGGTGATCTCCTCATTTTCTCCATACAGCCACAGGACCTGCTGACAGCCTTGCTTCACCGCCTCGTTCTGCACCATAATGGTAGGGCCGTAGTTACTGGGTAAGGAGAAGGAAGGCAGTTAGATTAAACTACACACAGACAGACAAGATGAATACAACATCAAAACGAATGAATAGATGGATCAAAAAAAGTTGCTGGGTTTCAGAGATTTAAGAGGCTCCAGCCCCAAAAGATCAAATGATGCCAAAAGCACAAGATGGCAGCACCTGCCTTTTGAATATTTTGGTACAATGCAACCCATTCAGATGCTGCTCCTCAAAGGTTCTGATATTCTTCTTGTTGACTCATTAAAAGATAAATGAACGAACCAATCAATGACGATATTAGTAACACCTCAGCTTTGTGGTCTTAATTTACAGTTTTCCTTGCCTGTTCTACTCATATATATGGCAAGATTCGCCTCATGGCTTTTTCTTTGGTTCATAGCATCACAACTCTCAGTTAGATACCATAGATTTCCCTAAATATCTCAGTATAATTTGTTAATGTCACGATGAGCAACAGAAATTCAAGAAGGTGGAAGTATGTTTCTTGTGCCAGGTGTTTGTGCTGAGGAGGAAGGAATCTCTTCTTGCTTCCTTGACTGAATAAAACCTTATTGTTGCCAAGATGTTGATCGAGCATGAGTCCAGCATAAGAAAAAAGATCCTTGTGACTGACTGAGTCATTCACAGATGCAGAAATGTTTAATTTATCTCAGTGTGTTGCAACATTCAAACTGAATTTGTCAAATCATTGGTCACAGAGGAACACTCAACTCTGCCCTTTGATAAAGTTATGAGGGGTCATATGGGAGCATGTGCCGCCCATCATTTTATCTAAGATGGTGCTGTTTGTCGAGGCAGTCGAGTTAATCAGTAACAGTTTCTACAGGTTTTTATAAACTGAATTAAACCCCCAAACTTTGTTAGAGCAATTAAATAAACAAACTCACGATGGACAAAAAACCCCCACCATCGATTCTGCAGTCGTGTGACCACTGGCGCTCTATCGAGCTTAATAGCTGACATGTGACATACAGTTTGGCGGGACGGATTACATTTTGTTGGCTTAGTGAGTCGGGTGGGTGTTGGGTGGTGTTATGTAATCGCACTGGGTCTGAGCAGGTGCTAGTTGCTGCTAGGGAAGCCACAGTCATGTGGCACCAGGCCTGTGATTACAGACGATTACAGGATGGTCTGCAGAGCAAAAACTGGAGGGATCTGTGATTCAATAACCTCTGTTGAGTGAGGAAAGTAGGAGAGGAAAGCTTTTTCTTCTTGCCTTCGTCTTACTTCATCTCCTTGACTGTATTTAATTTTGAGGTGAAACGCAGCTCAATTACTTGCATGACGTTTCCTTATTATCTTGACTTCAACATTATACCTTCTGGGAAATTAAACATAATCTATAACAGATGCCTGATGATTGAAAAACTTGTCATTGCACCATCTTGTTTTCAGTAACACAATTCAGTCCCTTCTGTCCCAGGCTTCTAAAGCTACTTGAATTTGATGCTATAAACAAATATATTAATATTTTAGGGCATTTTCTGCATGCAAGAACCATTTATTTTTATGTCCCATTAATACTGTCAAAGACTTCCGGTGTCAAGGAAGCTAAACTCACCCTCCCATCTTGTACGCCCCGACGCCTCCTTTCCAAGCTCTGACATACATGGCGTCCGCCAGCAGAGACACAGGGTTAAAGGACCCTGTAGCGAAGTAGGGGCCCACTGGGCCGATGATGACGAAGAGCATGGCTTCTCCTGGCCGCGACACGCCAAGAGACGGCTGAACGAGGGGTTGGGAAGAGGAAAAAGTCGGGTTAATAGAAGCTGGAAGTCAATATGAAATATGAAAAGGCTTTATCACCACATGTTAACATTAACCAATTTAAATGACCTGGATGGAGATATGGGCAGAAAATGGACTCAACAGCACTTAACCTTTGCTAAATCTGATAGCTTGCTTATGAGCTGATAGTTCTTAAATACTGAGACATGACTGTGCTGTTCATGAAATACAGTTACACAGGTGCAGGTGCATATTGTTTTAACGCACTTTGTTCATTGATGCCAGAGCTCACCTCAGTTCCTACAAACGTGGGTCGGATGTAGAGGCTGGTGTCCTGGGAATGAGGGACCCAATCTTGGTCGATCTCCACCAGCTTCTTGATGCATTCCAGCAGTTCGCCTTTATCAAACAACTATCAAGAAAAAAAAGGGGGGGATTAGCTTGAGGCTACTTTTGGTGACAATCTGGCTCTAGACAAATATAACACCTTACTTCAGGTGGAGCAGGGCCGCTGCTTCCTGTGTGCTGCGAGACTTTACACCCAACATGAAAAGATTCTAATTTTTATTAGGATTGAAATATTATTAACCCTAACTTTTGAAGAGTTGTCCCTTGTAAAAAAAAAACTGAAAGAATAATTGCAGAACAAATCTTTACTCATTAACTGTCTATTTTTCTCATGTGACAGAGGAATGGATTCACGTGGCTTTAATCATTCATCTGTGTTTCTACTGTATCCTCGCTCTGGACCATGTATTAACTCTAAAATCAGGGCGGGGATGTGTGCAGTAAGCCACTAAAAAATGTTTGACAGCTTTGTCATTCGTACCATAACCTGCCCAACCCACTGGCTAAAAAGAATTTAAGGAATGTGAGACCAGAACGACGGGAACACTGGGTTGGTTTTAATGTGCTGTTTCAGGCACAGAGGAGAACACGTAAACACGAAGGTCTGTGTCAGTTCAGTCTTTCAGGTTTAAGAGGCACTTCAAACAGGCATCAGTCAGTATCGAGATTTAAGAATATTGAGTATTTCAATGCACACTTCTAATTAAAGTGCAGCAACAACTGATCCACAATAATGTGGAAATTATGGGTTAAAACTTTTCAAGCAGCTGGTCAAGTCTAAAAATACTTAACATAGTTTTAAAGGCAAACACAACACTTCCCTACATGTGAGTGTTTGTGAGGCTGAGCTGGGGACTCACCGGCAGGCAGCTTCTGTCAGCGCTCCTATGCATCCTTTCCATGTTCAGCATGGGTCTGAAGAGGCGGATGCGGTTGTCGGCTCCACGAAACGCCTTCATGCCCTCAAAGAGCTGCAGAAAAGACAGGTGGATGCACGGCACTTTACCTCCACAGAGGAAAACTTGATTTTTCGATATAAAGTAAGCATGAAGATGCGATGTTCATGTTTCATGTGGGCAGAGGCCTCCTCTCTCACCTCTATGGAGTAGTGCAGGGCCGAGCTTGCCGGGTGGAGCGACAGGTTCTGGAAAGGTTTGATCTGAGGAGCCGCCCAGCCACTCTTCTCCGACCAGTTGATGGTCAACATGTGATCGGAGAACTGTTTGCCGAACACCAGGGTGGAGGGGTCGGGCTTCGGCTTGCATTTCGTGTTGCGTTCGATGGTGAGATCTGCGGCCTGAGATGGACGGAGACGGACGAGCGACCCACAGAACGGCGGAGAAAGAGAAGCCGGCGGAACGGAGATAAAGCATGCCACGATACAACAAATGATTTTAACATGGTATTATTGACAGGACATGCTTTAACAGGAAAAACATTGGAGCTTTGCGAAGAGTCGGTCAAACAACTGATCAATTACACATGATTACGTTTAATTAAACTGAATTAAATAATTACAACAGGCAGACGGTGAGGGACAGACAGCACGAAAACACAAGTTTAAATTCTGGACAACTTGAACATAAGTCACTTCTGTCTTCATATAATGATTCCAGACACCAGGGACGCTCAGCTGGGCCGGTGTACAGCTCAGACTCGTTGGAGACGAGAAGCCTATGAGGAAGAAAATTTAAATATTTTCCGTGTTACCTTAAAGGAGCTGGTGAATCGCAGCGAGCCAATGGAGAAGGGGAGTGCCTGAACATGTCGTCCACAAAGTGCCTGTGAAAGACAGGTGACAAATCTTTTAGCACTACAGCACAGCATGGGTGGAGACCTACAGACAATCGGGAGCCAGTTTACAAGGAAATCCTTATTAAAGGAGTAACAAAAAGAAAACCTGTAGAAGCCTCTGGAGTGAGCCTTTCAAAGTAATGCAATCTAAACATAGTACTACTACTACTATTACATACTTCTGGGTCCATTGGGTAATAACATGCTTGCAGCCATCAGCTAGGGCCATAAATAGAATCAGGCACAAAGGCACAAGCAAGGTGACATGGGCAACGTCCAGGTGGAAAAAACCCAAATGCCCTAAAGGAATTGATGGGAAAGTGGCCCAGAGAACGGACAACCTGTCAACCAGGTCAGACGCCTGGTTTAGTAAAGCTTGATCTCACCTGGATTCTCTGAACAGTTCTTGTCATAACATGTGATTCAGATTGTCAATATAATGATTGATGGGCGTGGAATAATTGACTGTTGCATGGATTCCTCCATGCGGCGCGTTTCAACGGACCGGTCACATTTTCATCAAAACAAATGCAGCCACGTGCAGAGGACAGAGGGGGTCGTGTCTTGCAGCTCCGCTGCAGGAGCGACTCCATGAGTTGAATGGATGATGCAAGTTCTGCACGAGTTACAATCACGACTTTGAGCAGCTACATTCCTTTCGTCTGTGACGTGCACGAGTTTAACACGCGCACGGCGCTTTTACCCCGGCTGTGTGTATTTCTGAGCCGCTGTCTGGAGCTAAACTGGAATCGAATCAGCAAACGCTAGCGTTTTAAGCAGCTAGCATCTGAGCTAGCACAAGTTTGCTAACAAAGACTAAATACGCAACACACATGATGCAAGACATTGTAAGACTATGTGTACAATATGTTGCGCTGATATAAGTCTTAAATCCCCCATAAACAACTGGCCCCAATAGCCCGACATTCAGACTGCATTCATAAATATGGCGATTAAACGAATAACTGCTTCTGGCGGTGCTTGCACAGTCACACAGATCAAAAATTCGACCTGAGTTCGAATGATTGGGATTTACTTTTCAATTCGGCATACTACGTATCTCCTACAAATACATTTTTAAAAAAGTGAATCTCAATTCAGTTTGTCTACCACCATCCAAACTCATAACAACCATCTATTTGTTGAGACGCCGTCTGAAATCATGGACGATTTTCACATCGTAACTAGACGAGGCAGACTAGACCACGAGTTCTGTTCCCAGTGTTGCGCGTTTCTTTAAAACACGCGAGACACATAAAGTTTCCATTTTTCTGACTGAGGTTTGGTCTATGTCCTTTGCGCTGTTATGTCGTGGTGGGTCACAGCGGCTTCAGTCCGTGTGAAACAAAACTACTTCTTCTCCTAATCTCATGTCCCAGTGAATCATTTACAGACACAATCAACAGACACTTGATAAGCACTGACATCGGTCAGTGAACTCACCGTCCGCAGGGCTGCCATCTCCGCGACACGATGGCGATTAACCAGATTATGGGTTCGTGCGGAAACAAAAGTCAGACGCACACAGAGTTCCGCTTTGAAATATGAGACGCAGCTGAGGCGTCACAGAGCTCACAAAATGTCATTTGACCTGACCACAGAATACCTTGAAGTGTCTGGAAGAGGACTAGTGACACTGTGGAAGAAAGTGAGTTCTGACTATAAACTATAGAATTTTGAGTTCAAAGAAAGGAACTCTAAGATTAAAGTCAGAGCTCGGACTCAGACCACACTGCACTCTTTTTTTTAAGAGTATCACATTTATTTGTTTTCCCGGATCAGTGTTTTAACATGGTAAACACACACACACACACACACACACACACACAATGCATGGGAACCCGGTAAAAGCAGTTGTATTTAAATTAGATCTGGTTCCATGAGTTGTATTTATCATTCAGCCTAATTCAAAAAGTCACTGGGGGCGTCACTATATGCGTGACATCTCATTGGTGGACATCCTCAAACCCACATCCGGAGGTTACTGCGAGTCAAAGAGGAGGATGCTGATTGGTGGAAGAGGGGGGAGTGGACCAGGTCATTTGACACACCAGCAGAACAGAGATCCCTGGGGCAGTTGTCTTTTCCCTGGTTGACTTTATTTCACACACACACCTACACACAAACGCATATTCATTTTCAACATCCATTTCAGACAGAGAATAAACTCACATTGCGTGTATTAAATGTGCATTAAAAAATTAATCGGCTAAAACAGTAGCTCGTCCACAGCTGTGAGGTCGCTTTGGATAAAAGGATGATGGATAAATGTGAATGCAAGGTGACCCTGCAGAGCAGAGGGATCAAAGTCAAACTGGCATCTGACTCTTGAAGCCATAGTTGAGTTCAGCTCCTCCGCTGAGCAGCATTTCTACCCCAGTGCAAAACGTAGCGTCGGCGGCGAGATACAAGGCCATCAGTCCACACTCGGCCTCAGTCCCCATGCGACCCAGAAGCTGTTCAAGAAGAAAACCTTCTGTCATTCTTCATTCTTGCCTTGTTTGTGTGTTTGTACTAGTACAAATATCTTTGTTAGAACCATTTTGAGCCTACAACCTAAACCGAGGGAGGACATTTTGACACGTCCTCACTGTCTGACCAACATTTAACGAGCTGTGTGAGGTCCAAAAAATGCTTTTAGTTTTAAATGAGCTGTCTGAGGGTAACTGAGCGAAAACCAAGAGGTGGTGAGATAAATAACTGTCTGTTTACTTCTTTCCTCCATGAATAATGAAGTAGAAGGCGACACTCCCTGCAGGGCTTTCTGATTTATATCCCACGTGCACCCCCCCCAGTGCGTGGTGGTTTGAACTATTAACACGACAGTGCTGGAGGTTTTAACCATTAACACGACAATGTTGGAGGGGCTGCACCACAGTGACTTGGTCTTGTTCGGTCTTTGTGGTTGTGAGTGAGCAGCAGGGAGCAGCAGACAGAGAAGAACTGATCCCTGTTGTTAAAGGCACGATTCCACCTCGCAAATTCTTCTTTACAGACAACACCTAATTGGATTCATTCTCGCTGCTGGCTGCTTTTGTATTGTATTTCTATTATTATTTTTTATCTTTAAAATGTCATCTTTTTTTTGCTTTGACCCATTTTAATCTCTTTCTTTTTTTTAATTTTCATTTTAATGTATGGGCCCCATGATCCTCTGTGAGGTGAGAACCCACCTGACTGTTCTCTCCTGCTTTAATGGCGGCTTTCATGTCTGGAGTCTGTCCTGCTAAGTCCTCCCACAGAGGCGTCATCACATTACCTGGGGAGATGCTGCAACACAACACAAAGTGTAAAGAGACAATAAAGTGTGTTATTGGACCTGCAGACCATACATTTATTCAATATAATAAAATAAAATATGAATTGATTTCTAGGGACCAACACAATGTCCTTTAAAACAGACATCACAGAATTTAATTACACTGTATAACAAGTATATTGCATGTATACACGTTTGTTGGTTGGTGTGAAAGCTCAACGTTATGGTCTGACTCACCAGTTGACTCTCACATTGTAGCGACTCTCATCCACAGCCATGGCCTTTGTCATGGAGACTATCGCCCCCTTGTGGAGAACACACCGAATTACAGGACTCCCTTGTCTCCAGGTGACGTTCCAGGAATGATGCACTTCAGAGCAGCTGTTGTCTGGGCGATGAACTCACCTTGGTGGCCACATACGGCGCGGCATCCTTCTGCCCGATGGTCGCCACCAGACTGGAAACATTGATGATGTTGCCTTGACGCTGCCGCAGGTACGGCAGTGCATACTGCGGAGAGAGAGAGAGAGAGAGAGACTTCCAAGAGACCATTTTGATTTTACAGCAACGGAATTAACTCCAGAATTTTAACACACTAAATGTCTTAAATCTAATCTCTCATGAACTAATCCTCAAACACAGTGCGGACCTGTCATGAATAAATGCGGTAATTCAAAATTTGTATGTGATGTGTGTATGTAATAATTTGGTTTATAAAATTCTGAAGTCTAACGGAAGCTGCTGATGTTTTGTCTAACTATCTATATTTAGAATGGATGCAGTGATGTTTAATTCCATGACTCTGCAGTGGGATCTGATAGGAGTGAACAGAGTGACTGGTCAGATGAGCAGAGGTGAGAAAACACTCAGATATTTTAACATTTGTTACGCGACTCTTCGTGTAAACAACTAGAGGCAACAGTTTCAACGACTCTCAGTAGAAGTTGTGTGACAACATTTGTCTTGAGTACCTTCCAGTGTCCACACAGGAATCGTTCTATTATTTGCATAGTCAATAATGTTCACGAATGCACAGAGGAACAGGAAGTATTACTTTTGACGCTAAGAAGTAGCTGACGAGGTTCAAATTCAGCAAGTCTCTGAACTCCTCTGCTGTGGTGTCGTCAGTGGGTTTATGAGGTGGGTCTGAGGGAAAGGATCAAATAGATATTAAGCAACGTGAAGTTTCACCTTCATAAAACTAAAATAAAGAAGAAGCAAAGGAGAGTGACTCACGCCATCCAGCGTTGTTGACCAGGCAGTCGATCTGCCCATAATGCTCCACTGTGAACGCGATCAATCTCTGCAGAGCAAACACAGAAGCTGCATTTTTAACAG
The DNA here is from genome assembly GCA_016785235.1 of Pseudorhombus dupliciocellatus. Taxonomy (NCBI): domain Eukaryota; kingdom Metazoa; phylum Chordata; class Actinopteri; order Pleuronectiformes; family Paralichthyidae; genus Pseudorhombus; species Pseudorhombus dupliciocellatus. Next base: position 1,210,729 of record JAFBJW010000042.1, on the reverse strand, counting down.
CTAGGAACGCTCTCATTTTACAATTGTTAATTTATCCATTCTTATTATATCAGGTGTCCCATGTTTTGTCCATTCAGCCCAATGTTACCATTCTACCTCATTTTAACATCTTAGTTCCTTTATCACCTGTTCATTTGAATTGAAAACTTTTTAAAATATAATTTGTTATGCACTTGGCGCTTCCTTCAATATCAAATTGAAATATGAATAATGTCCACATTATTATTCAAACAATGGAAAGCAGGCAGGGCTGTTTCTCTGGTGTTACAAGTAAAAACAGATGACAGTGTTTAACATTGGCATGTGAGAAAAATCTAAATGAAAGGACATAAACTGTCTGTGATAAAGGAAGCAAACTTCAACGGCAGGCCCTGTTTTGAGGACAGCCTGCAGCAGGAGTGTACCTTGATGTCTTCCTCTTTGGACACGTCGCACGTGACAAATTTGGACTGTCCAGGTCCGGCTTTGTTCAGCTCCACCTCCAGAGACCCCCCCTCTGCACCTACAGCAGGGAACCAGACTCAGGGCTCAACCTTTTTCTCTGTTCAGCTTCAGCACGAATGCATTGGGTGCAGACTGAGGAAGTCTAAGGTAATTAGTCAAAAAAAATTCAAATATTACTCACGTTCTCTTGCACAGAACACCACTTTGGCACCGTTCTCCACTGGCAACAGAGAACAAACATCACATATTAGAATTACGATCTGATCACAGACTTATTCAAACTTTTTTTTTTTTTAATAAAAACCCTACCTAAGACCCTGGCGATGCCTCTGCCGATCCCCTTGGATCCTCCAGTGACAACGGCCACTTTGTTGATGTAGCGGAGCGACATCTTCTTCTCTCCGTTTAAAGATCAGCGATCGGAGCTGAGGCGGTCAGATGTGCACAGCTGGCGGAACACCGTCACGAGATGGTCCCGAGCAAAGTTGACAGTTAGGGTGCGAAACGCCGACACGTGATTGTCTGCACGCACCGAGGACACTTCCGCTTCTGCGGGGGGCAGAGGGGGGGTGGGGGGGGCAGAGGGGTGCAGAACTTTGTGACATCTAGTGTTGGAGCCACGCGCTGCAGCTGAACGCCCCTCGACGTGGAACAAAACCTTTGGACCCTCAGTTGCCATGACAACTCAAGATTTGTCTGGGTGAAAAACATGGCAGCCTCTGTGTGATATGTGTATATATATGCCTATGTGCCTATATGTGTGAATATATTACTTTTACCCATAGATAGATAAGATAAAAATTTTCCTTTGATGAAAACATGAGGATTACATTACATTTAACCTCTGCTAATAGATGCCTTTCACCCAAATCTTACACACCATTAAGTATTAGTGGAGCCTGAACCCTGAAATATACTTTATTGTTGTCTCAACCTAAACAATTTGATTTTGATAAAATGATAAAAGAATGAATGTCAAATCTTCTCTTTCAGTAAAAGTTTGGAATATATTTGTATGTTCATGACATAAATAGGTAGGCAAGCAGGTTTAAGGTTATTTTAAGATATAAATATGGTCTGTGAGGTCACGATTTGACCTGTGACCCACAACTTGTCTCCATTTCCTCCCACTATCCAATAATGACGCCACACTCGCAGGTACGATTGCTGCCGCCTGCACAGTAGCAAACGTGGGATTGAGGCACAGTAATGAGGTCCATGTCCCATCCACTAACATGCAGGAGACAGGGTTAATGACCTGTACTGCAGCCAGCCACCAGGTAGCGATCAAGACTAACTTTTGTGGAGTTATTCGTTTTGTGAACTGCTGCAGGTCAAACACTTGTGATTTATTTTCTAGTTGTTGGCTTCCAAATGTTGTTCTAAAGGTGTCAAGTTCATTGTTTGTCAGTAAAAGCAGCTGGACCATGTACAACTAAGACGTACTTTTGAGACAGAAACGTGAATTTACAAGGTGTAATTGAAGGCAACGGAATAGGCAGTTATGGGAACCAGGGTTTTACTGCACACCGGCGCCGCAAAGAGAAATGTGACTGTAGAGGGAAGGAAGGCGTCTAAAATAACCCCAGTCACTCAGATTTATGTTGAAAATAAAGTATAAAGTGTGGTGGGACAGGTCAAGTTTCTGGACACTTCTAATTCTGCACAAACCACAGTCAAATGTACTGATGTTCCAATCGAAAATAGATTATGACAGCAAAGTTTACAAGCACGCCGGGGAGAAGGAAGCGGGGAGAAAATACTTCCCACCGTAAATCATGACCACCAATCACTCTTTCCTGCTTTCTTGTATGCACACACGCATGCCAAACACGTACAGTATGTTTAAGAGAGAGCGGGGGGTGAGGAGGCTGACATTTTGGGGCAGGAAAGGTTGCCGGGGGCATTCGGAGGGCTCATGGAGGGAAGAGAGGGTCGCCGATTGAATTTCGGCCCAGCAGCATTCCCCGGGAGTGTGAGAGAGAGAGCACAAGGGGGTAAGGGGAGAGAGTGAGTGACCTACAAACAAGCCCAACAAGCCTAACTATGTTAACTCCACCGGATTAACACTGCAGCAGCTCCCGGAGAGGCCCGCTGCTGCTCCCCCCACACTCTCCCCCGACGCATGACACTGACACAGGAAGGTGGGACAATAAGGAGGAGGAGGAGTTCTGGTTTGTACAATCGTGGTGAGATGACAGCTAAACTGTCTGAGAGAGGACAGTGGAGGTGGAGGTGCAGCAGGAAGGCCCCAGTGTGGAGGCGTGATTAGCTGGGATCATCAGCGAGAGAGAGAGCTGTGCCCTGGACATGGTGATCAACAGGTGAAGGAGTCATCATATATCTCTACTTCTTTGCAGCGTACTTTATTTGTGCTTGTGCTGCTGTAGCACCCAAAGTTGGATTTATGATGGATCTTATCTTAAAAAGTGAATCGGAATAATGTGATCTACACATCTATGTTGGAGAAATGTAAAACTGACATCATGAGGAATTTTCTGAAAACTGCACGGTCCGTGTTTTCATTATTCTAAATATATATAACAATAAACTGCACTGACTTTAATCATCACATAACTCATATGATTAATCCTCACTGAGATGAGTAGGGTGGACAAAATAGAAATAGTTTGGAATAGGAGGGTGAGGGGAGGGGTGCTCAGCTGCAACGTGCACGTTTTTAAGTTTGTGATGAAGGTATTGAAGAGTGGTGGTTGACATTTCCTGGAAGTGGGAGACCAGTAACAACAGAGTGCGTCAGAAGCCGAGCATGACCAGAGGAGAGAAAACGTATTCCATTTTCATGCCACATCATTTGGGAATGTTGCACTCAGCATGTTTATGTTCTTTTCCTCAGAGCAAGGAGAGAGGAAAAGTAAGAAGAGAGACAAAAAGGAAGACGACTGAAAGATGGATAATCAAGACAGTGGAGGAGAAACAGAGGGAGGAGGAGGAGGACGCAAAGGCAAAGTGCAATCGAAGGAGGCTGGCGATGAGGACAAGCAAAGCAAGGACAAGCACAACAAGAGGGAGAAGGAGAGCGGCGAGAGGCTGCCGAGCCGCCGCTGTCCGTGGAAGAGCGGCTGGGCTCTGACCGAACGTCTGGCCATCAACGTGTCAGGGATGCGTTACGAGACCCAGCTCCGCACCCTCGCCCAGTTCCCCGACTCCCTGCTGGGCGACCCCCAGCGTAGACTTCGCTACTTCAACCCCCTGAGGAACGAACTCTTCCTGGACAGGAGCCGCGTCTGCTTCGACGCCATCCTGTACTTCTACCAGTCAGGGGGGCGGCTGCGGAGGCCCACCAACGTCCCCCTGGACATGTTCCTGGAGGAGCTGCACTTCTACGAGCTCGGCGACGAGATCATTGACCGCTTCAAGGAGGAGGAAGGCTTCCCCAAGGAGGAGGAGAGGCCGCTGCCCACCAACGAGCTGCAGCGGCGCCTCTGGATGCTGTTCGAGTATCCGGAGTCCTCGAGTGGGGCTCGCATCATCGCCATCATTAGCGTCATGGTGATTGTCGTCTCCATCCTCATCTTCTGCCTGGAGACGTTGCCTGAGTTCAGGAATGAGAAGGAACAGAGGGAGGTGAGGAGGGGCGGGGGTCACATGGTGCAAACACAAATGAGATGAATGAAGCTGCAGAGGTTACCACTGTGAGGAAGTGATGGGGTGAAGATGGAGAGAAAGAGAAAGAAAGAAAGAAAATGCACTGAAAAAAAAGGGCAGAAAAAGAAGCGAAGGAAACAGACAGAGAAGAAAGGAGAAGAAAAGAGAAGGCGAGGGTGCAGTGTCCCAGAGATTATTTTGGACTTGTAGTTAAATGTGATCCCACTCAGGGGAGGAAATGAAGGAGATGAGAAGAGGCAGGCGAAGCAGCTTGAATGGGGCAAAGTGTCAGGGATAGGATACCTTGAGGAGACGCTATGCGAGCCAACATGTGCATTTAGATGAAGTGGATACTTCAAAAGTACCGAGAAGAGAAAGTGAGATGACAGAGAGAGAGAGAGAGAGAGACAGGGAATAGACGGAGTAAAAAGGTAAGAGAGAAAAGTGTGAAGGCAACGAAAGGAGATGAGCTTGTCTCACGTTACCCCCTGGAAATCTAAAGGTCTATATATAGAGGGAGGACAACCCTGCGAGCACAAAACACATAAACAAATGTGATAGCGTATTAATAAACCGTGTGACTCATTGGCTTCACGCTGAAAACAGCATGGAAACGGAGCGAGAGGATTAACGTTTCTGATGACCGCCACAAAATGAAATTAGCCCCACGTGGCCTCTGGGAGCCGGGAGACATGCTGGATTGTGAGGGTCCAGACTGATGCGGAGCAGCAGTTGATTTACCTTCGCTATCAGCGACATTGTTCCTCCCATAAATATTTAGATGTGCTCTCATCACCGCGCACACAAACCTAAATACACAGCCGTCCTCGTGCTATCATATACTATGGACTGTGAATATAGATGGAAGACACTGCTCCACTTCCTCCCACTATGCAGAAATATCCTGGATACAAACAATGAACGTCCACTAACATGGAGTCAGGGTTAATGAGCTAAAATGAAGCCAGCCACCAGATGGTGATCAACGAGCCTGAAGTGATTTTATCTCTCATTTCATTGTTGTTTTTTAAACTGTTGTTACTCCTCCTGTGGGCACTTCCACATGGAGGATATTAAAAAGAGTTAGATATGGAATATGATGAGATTTTAAATTTCTTATTGATTGAACATGCAGTGATTATTAATAAATATTTTTAAATTTCTCCCATCAATCCCAACATATTAGAAGTGAATAGAATGTTTGATGCCCACAAATTATGACAAAGTACGACACTAAACCGGTCAATCTGAGACTCCACTGACTGGACAGTTTCCACCAGCCGTGCCTAACCTGGCTAACTCAATGAAGTGTCAAATGTGTCGGTCCTGCAAGTGTCTGGGTGAAACCTAATCCCGGGTCACATGGGCGAAATGTGTTTTTGTGTGTTTAAATTTAGAGAACCCAATTTATATAAAAGTCGGGAAGGAAAAATAAAGCGGGTGCAGTGAAAATGGAGAGGAGAGAGAAGTTAGCACAGTATCACAGGCTCAATCGGATCCCGATGACAGATGTCATACTCTGAATGTGCTGAGGACAAACTCTCACAATAATTGCTTCTTCTCACTTCTCCTCTGCCCTCTTCGTGCCGTCCTTATTTCTCTCTGTTTACTCTGTCTCCATGGAGCTATTTGCTATTGCCCTACCTAATGACAGAATACGAATGGTTTCCGTTCCTGCTGCTTCTGTAACCACTTTTCCTTCCTTCATTCCTTCACAGCAACACACCACCATACCTCACCCCACCATCGAGAACGAAACCATCTTGATCCCACCGGGCTTCACGCCCTTCCAAGACCCCTTCTTCATCGTGGAGACGGTTTGCATCTTCTGGTTCTCATTCGAACTCCTGGTGCGCTTAATCTGCGCGCCCAGCAAGGTGCACTTCTTCAAGGACGTCATGAACACCATCGACTTCTTCGCCATCATTCCTTATTTCGTCACGCTCGGCACCGAGCTGGCCAAGGACAAAGGTGCGCAGCCCTCTGTGTCCCTGGCCCTCATCAGGGTCATCAGGCTAGTCAGGGTCTTCAGGATCTTCAAGCTCTCGCGTCACTCGAAGGGCCTCCAGATCCTGGGTCAGACGCTGAAGGCCAGCCTGCGGGAGCTCGCCCTGCTCATCTTCTTCCTCTTCATCGGGGTCATACTCTTTTCTAGCGCTGTCTACTTTGCTGAGGTGGACCGGCCCAACACGGCCTTCACCAGCATCCCCGAGGCTTTCTGGTGGGCCGTGGTGTCCATGACGACCGTGGGCTACGGAGACATGTTCCCTGAGACGGTAGGGGGAAAGCTGGTGGGGTCCATGTGCGCCATCGCTGGAGTGCTCACCATCTCGCTGCCGGTGCCCGTCATCGTGTCCAACTTCAGCTACTTCTACCACAGAGAGACGGAGTGTGAGATCACCACACAGTACCAGCATGTGTCCACGTTGCTGTGGGAAGAGGAGAACGATGACGACGATGAGGAGGGCGACGAGGACAGATTGGATGACGAGGCAGAGTCCACGAGAGATAACGCACCCCTGTACGAGCAGGGCAGCAGGGGCATCTGCCCTCCGCTCAATGGGACTCTTCTGACGGGCCTTTGGGCCGGACAAGCCACAGGCGATCAAAGAGGAATAAACTTCTACCTCAAAGAGCCTCTGGTCACGCAGGTCTGACACGGAGCAGACAGGCAAAATATTAAAGCCAAGGTGGACTGTTGAAAAGACTTGTACTGACTGACACAAGATCCTGTTTGTGCCTCTCATGTGATTGTGATTTTTGAAGTTGAGACATTCGCTTAATTGAAATAAATATAGAAAAACAGCAAATTTACGTTGAAGATGACGGGGGATAAGTGGAGTAGACTCGCATGAGGAAGAAGAGATAACCAATAGATTTCTTCAGATACTACTCTGCTGGTTTCGACTTCCTCATCTCTGTAAAAACGATGACCGCTCTGACGTGAATAACAGAACCACGGCAGAGTTTGTGTTCACAGATACAAAAAACAAAAAGTTCTCAGAATGCAAAAGATTCATGTTTACATTTAAAAAATAGCAATAAAGTTTGTGGTTAAATTGTCATTTATCAAGCCTCAGATATATTTTGTTAAAATAAGGGTTTGATAATCATTTATTTAATTATTTAGTTATTTATTTTTAATAGATCGAACTCGGCATAAGCCCTCAAAAATCCATCTTGCTCCGCAAACCCAACTGCTGGTCCCATCTGATGTAGATACAGACATCCAAGAGACACGCGACATTTTAATGATCCGGGACGTCTCTGTCGCCCTCGGCGCTACATGCTGTAAATCACTTAACTAAAACTCTGTGTGCACACATGTTCATGTGGGAGCTAAGCACGCAGAGCGTAGCAGGTGTTGATGCCCTGTGCTCGTTGGAGCTATGGCAGAAATGCGGCGTTGTACTTTCACGCTGACAAATTACAACAAAGAGATCATGGGACCGGTCGTGGTGCAGACAGAGTTCATGCCGCTGGTCCATAGCCAGTTTGTATGTTACACAGCGTAACAGATACAGCCCGTAGATATGTGTGTGTGTGTGTGTGTGTGTGAGGAAAGCTGATCTGAAGTCAGTATAGCTGTAGGGCCCCTGGGTGACATTTCTGTCCCAGTGGTGAAGCCGAAAATGATGATGCTCAACTAATCACCGGTGTAAACCACAGCTACTGACAGGTTGTGTGAGGAAGCAGCTGAAGCAAAGCTTTGCATTTCATTCTGGCCCTCCTCTATGGCCATGAGCTCCTGCTAGAGGCATAAAGAACAAGAAGAGCTTCCCTGAAACCAGACCCACGGGCATCAGGAGGAAGACAAATGTGCAGTTTTAAAACACAGTGTGACACCTAGAGGCAGGATCACTCATCACACAGCTCATTCAAAAGCTCGGGACTCGCTCTGGCTAAGTGAGATTGTTAAGGGATCTTATGAAGGTGTCTCCCACTGACACGCCCAAGTGGTCGGAGGCAAGGTTAAAATAATAATTTAGATTTTACAATTTATGAATTCATAACTGTAAGTCTGTATTTTAATTAAACCATGTGAGGGCCCCGAAGCGAATTCAATGAAGGGCCTGAATCCAGGCACTGGTTTTCACTGAAGCAGGATCGTGAAGGACAAAATAGGCCTAATAACACTGATTAGTTTGTGTTGATTTAATTGAGCACAACAACACCTCTAGTGAGAGCCATTCTAGTTAAACAATCTAAACTCTTTATACATGTATATTAAGTACTTTGTTTCAGCCTCTTTAGCAGCTATTAGAGCTTTGGGGATTCCTAGACAAGCCTCTGCGAGCTGCAAACACCTGGATTTGGGCGGGTTATCCCTCCCTTCCTGACAAATCCTCTCAAGCACCATCAGATTGTGGGGAAGCGTCTGTGAACTGCCATCTTCAGGTCTCTGCACAGATGTCCCGCCGGGTTTAAACCTTGGGCTTTGGCTTGGCCGCTAATGACAGTGAGAATCCCGTCCTGAAGCTACTCCGGCGTGAGCTTCAGGTGACTGAAAGAAGAACCACTCCCAGGTTGACCTCTGCGTCTGACTTTGCATTCATCTTTTCTCCAACTCTGAACAGTCTCATTCTCGCTGCCAATAAGAGTTCCTATATCCTACCGGTATATCTGCTAATACACTGATCACTTCACTGATCACTTAAAAACTGATTTGGACTCAAATAACGTGGGAACAGATATCAACTTACTTGTTGAACACAATCATCCCCTTCCCATAATATAATACATAGTAATGATAATACCGCATTGAATTTAAACAAATGCTAAAACAGTGAGGAGAAGGGAATACACATTTAATGATACAGATTGTTCATAGGGCTATATCAAAATTCTAAATTTATAAAAAAAATAAAATAGATATAAATAAAAGGTTCTTGACAAAAGCTTTCGAAGAAAAGCGAGCACCGAGTTCTGTGGTGAGCTGTGTGATGAGTGATCCTGCCTCTAGATGTCACACTGTGTTTTAAAACTGCACCAGAGCTCAAACCACAACATTTGTCTTGCTCCTGCTGACTGTGGATCTGATTTCAAGGAATATGAAAGAAAAAAGTGCAGCATCGTCTCAGCTTGAAACAATCATGATAATTTATCCCAGATCCACATGACTTAAGTCAAGCTATTTTCATTCCATGATCTTCGTCAGAAGTAATGTCGTATTTTCTGGGGAAGGGGAAAAGAGACCACCAATATGTGTCATGGAGTACTAAATGGTTTCACATGACCACAGGAATTAACGGAAACGACAAAATAACATTTCAGACATCCTTCTGACCTTCCTCGTGTGTCAAACATGAAACAACTTTTAGTTTTTATGACATTTCATAATTGTCACATATTGAAATATTCAAAAGTTTATTACTCAAGTTTATATTGCTAATTTAAAGCAGAAGCAGCAAGTCGATTGATTTGAAAATTAATATGCATCTGTTTTTAGCTAAGTTGTTGTTTTGTTTCATGTTTGATGACGACGAATTTCAAGATTAGAATTGATGAGATGAGAATTTTATGATCTTAATAAAAACTCAGTAAAGTAAAATCATCTGTTTTTGTTTGATTTTGATGCAATAAGAATCACAGGTCAGGGAAAAACCTGTTGGTGCTGATCTGCATCGTAGTATTTGTTCCACTTTTTTTTTTAACACTTTGAGATGGGTTGTTGTCCCTCAAGGGTAATTCATGGATCTTCATTGGATAAAAACATTAATATATTGATGTTTTATGATCCAAATAAAATCTTATGTCTACTGAATAAATGTGGTTTCACTGTTGGATGAAAGTATACTCCACTAAGTCTATTTTAAAATCTTTTTTTTCCCCAAGTTTTCTTGAGCATAGAAACATATTGTCTGAGGTTCAGAATATAAACCCACAGGGACTTTAAAGACATTTCAGGGAAAATAATATATACGTTGAATTAAAGATGAAGAGCTAAAACCTCTGGGACATCTCTCAAGTTGATCTGAAGTTAAGAGCGTGGACAGTTTTGGAGCAGATGAAGCTTCTCATAATACCCCCACCCCTCTTGGTGGCTGCAGTGATTAAATTCTTGACCCCCCCCCGTTGCCTCAGATGGTGTGATATCCCCATGTCATGAGCTGGAGGGACAGCTCGCGCTTTCTCTCATGCTACAGGACAGATTAGTGCTTTCATTCCACAAACACCATCAACCTCGCCGGCCTGTCAGTCAGCACACGTTTGATTTTTCCATGACTCCCTCCGAACACACTGGGACATATTTCACATTTCCGTGGAGCAGTGACCTCACCACATTTCCCCTCTTTCCTTCACGTCACTCCTTTCTCCTTCATGACGTGCAGGGACCCTAAACTAACGTCAGCCCTGTTTGCAATTACCCACAGTGCCCTTATGCTGTCTGGGAAGAATGAAAAGGATTGACGTCTTTCTGACCATCTGCCTCCCTCTGATTCCTCTCCCATCCCTCGCTCTGTCCTTCCTCGCCCATCTCTATCCATTCTTTGAGAGGATTAAGTGTGTTTGTATCTCTGTTTTTCTGTCTCATCAATGTGTAAGCGCAGCCTCTTGTGTAATGTGTGTCAGTTGCAACTTGGTGATCCAGTAATATCTTTGTCTGCAGGATTGTCTTTAGTCACCGAACTGACGCGTGTCCCCTTTAGATTGCAAATCCCTCCACAGATTGTACAACTAACTTCAACAGCGGAGAAAACACAAGCATCACCAGGAGTTATTTTAAATAAATCTCGGAAATTTTATTACACATATGCACACAACCTGGACCTGTGAGTGTGAGTTAAGACTTGAGGATGTGGGGAGCTATTTGGTGAATGCTAGTTTAGAATGAAAGGCAGTTCAGCGGGTCAGAGGAGAGTGATGACATTATTTTACACTTGGAAATGATAAATGAAGAACGAGTTAATTTAAACATACAACAAAATCAATACAGCATCGTGCCTATTGCTCATACTCATGTCAGTCACCAGACTACAACAAAAATAAATACAAACCATAGATAATATAGACAGTATTCACATCAACAGTGAGCGGTGGTGGCGAGGAAATCGAGGTGATGTGCAAGAAGAGCACCAAGGGTAAAAATGTAGAGATACAAAAATATGTCATGTGCTTCTATCATTCACACGAGCCTGTTGTGTTGCTGAGGTCATCTGAAGCAAGAGTTTGACATTTTGGGAAATGCGCTTGTTGCCGTCCTTGCATAGTGCACGTTAAATATGAAGCTCCAAGATCCAAGCTAGTTTAGCTTAGCATAAAGACTAGAAACGGGGGGAAACAGCTAGCCTGACTATGTCTGAGGGTGAGAAATTAACCTATAAGATCTTCTACATTCACATAAAATTATTTTTTAGATTTTTCACACATTTATGTCCTGGACTAGTTCTTGGCTGAAATCATCGAAGAAATTTCCATCAATATGTGTCACAAAAAACAACAGCTCTCCTTCTAAATCATGGTGTCTGGGAAATGTATGTAATGTAAACACTGAAGTGGACGTAGTGAGGAGATTTATCATCATGTCACATGATCAGGGTAAATTAACAAGCCAAGATTAAAGCAACGCAACACAGCAATGTAAATTGACAAACATGAAACATAAAGGCCAGCGAAGAAAACTATCCTCAGGTTGTCTTGACCAAAACTAACCAAAGCCATTAGACAAAAAAACTGAATAACTTGAATTAACAGATATTTTTAAGGCTGAAACTAAACAGAAATCAGGCTAGCTCCGCCCCCCACTCCTAATCTTTACTGTTTAATTTTGTTCAACCCAAAAAAATAAGCTTATGTCCAAAAATGTCAAACTATTCAGTTAAAAGTTTAACAAACAAAAGAAACTAGAAGTAGAAGAGGGAGTCAAGTGAAGGAGGAACTCATACCTTGTGCTTTAAAAGGCTGGTAAAAACACCAACATATTTTTCTCATCAAGAGCACACCCATGATTCCCTGGAAAAGGTTTCGGGATACAGGAACTTTTGGGGGTTATCAAGTGACCACGTAATATGAAGTAATAAAAGGGAAAGAAATGAGGAAACTGGCAAAACGACTCTATCACAAAGGTGCTGTATGTACGTTTTTGTTATCGCTCGTTATTACTTATGTTAAATCTATTTATTTACAACATTGCACCAACTTCTCACTAAAACTTTCTCCAGCAGTCGGAAACAAGGCTTTTGAGAAACTCTTGTTTTGCTTCTACTTATATCCCTTCTGTCCTCCGTCATTTTCTAAGCAGCTAGCGCCAGCCCGTCCCCTCTCGTACAGCCACTCTGTCGTATCCAGTTTGCCCTCAGTCCAACGTGGGAGGAGGAAGGTCGTCTGCTAACCTCTGAAGCGATTGCAAAAGTTTATATACAGCACCATTTGTTGGGTTCAACTAACCAGAAAGCCAAAAATGAACAGATTGGTTTATCGGGCTTGTTTCAGGAATGCTACAGTGTGTTGATATTGAAAATGATTGATCATTCCCGTCGATCTCAGAACTCAAAACAGATAAAAGAACTAACAATGTAACCAGCTGGAAATCCACATGTGACCTCTGCTGGGCTGATGTGAAAAAGCTGAGCCGTGCACCCAGGCGGGGGGGGGGAAGCTGTCGTACAACAGAATCAAATAGCAGGGGGAAGCTTTGTGCGGAAAAAATCCCATCATGGCAGGTCACCCAGCGGAATGGCATTCCTCCGATCATAAGCAGTGTCATCGCTCTCCTCGCCGTCGCTTACTTCACCCAAAACCCTCTCTCTCTCGTCCTCCTCCTCAGTTTCACTTTCTCGCCGCAGTCGCTCCCGCTCCCGGTCGCGCTCCCTGTAGCTGCGAGGCAGTGTGGGAATCTGAGACGGCAAAAAGAGACAGGAATGAGACTAGGCAGAGGATGCAGACTGTACAGAGTGACCAACACATGCACACAGGCCCACTGTTCATTTGAGGGGAAAACACACGGCAACAGAGATGTAGCTTCGACTCTAGTGTCCCTGGCTAATACATGCTATATCACAATATACTGTATTAAATGATAAAATGAAATAAATTAGAGATTTATGTAACAAATTACTTTCCAAAACATACGCTGATAATTCCAGTGTTTACTGTGTCTTTGCATTATTTAACAGATAAAGTAACAATATGACATCTTCAAAGTATATTTAATGTAGCTTGTAGTACTCGGTAGTAGCCTGTAGTATTATGGTACAAAAAGAAGAAGCAGTGGTGCATAGATACCTGGTTATCGTGGCTGGGCAGAGCGCAGTAGCCCGCCTCCGTCCTGCGGAGGAGGCGTGGTGAATGAGTATGGAAAGGTCTGGGAGAATGCGAGCAGACGGAGCGCGGAGAGGGAGAACGGATGGAGCGGGGCGATGGAGATCGGACAGAACGGGACGGCGAGTAAGTGACAGAGTGGGACTGGGAGAGGCCGTGGTGGTTTTGTTTGGGCGGGCGAGGGGAGCGAGGCGGCAGCTCGGGCGGCCTAAGAGGGTCGACCAGGTCCATCTCCGTGAAGATCGGCGGAGGAGGGATGAAATCTAGCTCCTCCTCTGGCTGGAGCATTTCTGCCGCGTCAATTTCGGCCAACTCCGCCCTGGACAAGTGGTCCACGATGCCGGCACCGAACGAATCGCCCACCACATTGATGGAGGTACGCATTCTGTCACTGAGTGGACAAACAGCATCAGCGTCAGCGCGGGAAATGAGGCGAGCCAGCATGAGTTGAACCTTCTCTCTGTTCCTCTCACACCCGTTTCTTTTTAAGCTCTTTCGAGGTCATTAAAAACTCATGACTCACAGCAGCCAGTCCACGGCGATGAGCAGGCTGATGTCCTGGGTGGGCAGGCCGACCGCCGTCAGGATCAGCAACATGGTCACCAGTCCAGCACTGGGAATACTGGCAGCTCCAACACTGGCCAAGGTGGCAGTCATACTGTGGAGGAGACAGGAAAGCAGAACCAGCTTGATATTGAAACAGAGACCAGGAGAAGAAGTTCCTGAGCTAGAACTAAGACTACAGCGAACAGCTGGCCTGCTGCTTCGTACACTTGGAATAAACAGTGAGAACATGCCTGATGGAAATTGATCCTATTCATTTGAACTGCTGCACTGATAACAATAAAAAGAACAGCTCGGATTTATATAGCGCCTTTCCCAGGACCCAAGGACGGTTCACATCTGTTTTAGTGAGGACAAGACAGAAAAACTAATAATAGAAAACAGGACAACTGCAGCTGAACAACTGTAAGTCGCCAGACTCTGTTATCACATCGCAGACATGCAGAGAAAAGTTAATTTGTTCAATGTGCAAAAGTCGGATCTACGAAAGTTAACACCAGTGACAGAAGGACTTACAGACCGAGGTGTTGTCAGTCAGAGGCGATAAAACATTACAGTGGAAATCCCTGACACACTGGGTTGAACAGCCAATCAGAGAACTTCGCCAGGACCTCGGCTGCTGACTCAGCACGACTACCCGGCTGAACGGCCGCCAAAAACTCCAATAAACCTGGTATATAAGAGCCTTTAAATTTACTGGATTCCATTTTGGACCGACAATAAAAAAAACGTGTGTATGGGTTTGTTAAGTTAAACTTAACCCAGAGTGTCTAGAGATAAATTCAACTGGTCAGTCATCAGTTCCATGTTGTTTTATAAGTGCAAGTTAATATCAGTATTCTTGAGTAAACACAGAGATATAACAACCGACTCATTTTAGTTGTATGTTTTTTTTTGTTGTTGGTTTTATGTCCACAACAAAACAAAAACTGTTAATGCAGTCGGACTTAAAACCTTAATGCTCAGAAAAATGCAGCCTGTCATGACAAGTCTGCAATTAGAGGAATTAACAGTTCATGCTGGTCCCAGATGCGGCTTCAGGCCAGTTCGGACACCGCGTGGGGCTGCTCATCTGATGTCAGCGCTGCCAGCGCGCTCATTCTTGACAAACTGCAGCGCTAAATATCACCCTGCGTGGCACATGTGGATTCTATTTCGGTGCTGCACACAGATGACACAATAGGCAGCAGAACTTTTGAAAATTCGATTTCAGAAGTTGATGAAAGACCAACAATAACAAGATCAAAGTCCTGGGGATTGTTTGTAACCCGCAGCCACAGAAACGAGTCAGATCCGCGCAGACTGGTTCCAATCAGCCCGAAACGTTTTTGCTGAAACCTCAAAAATGGAAAACCTCATTAACGGCGTTCATTCATCTAGACCGGCCCTCCACGCAGCACTCCAACTATATTTAATGCGAGACAGATCATATGAACATGTCTTTGTTTCCACTGCGCCAGCTCATCGACAATAAGGAGAGAAATACACAAGCAACGTGGACTCATGAGAACTCGCAGTAGTTAAACTGAATCTTCCAACCACTTTCATCTGTTTGCAAATAGTTTTATGCAAATAAAATTGGAAAATAAATTCCCTGCCATCAAGTAATTAACATTAAGCCTTTAGCATTAAATTATGTTTGTTAAATCGTTTCAGATTAAAAACATTAGTTGTGCACAGTAAGGTCAATAATCAGAGGAAATTTGATTATATAAACAATAACAATAAAAGAAACTATTTTTAGGTAGAGGCTCCCGGACCTTTTGTTGTACAGCAAGACGTAATGTTGTGAAACTTGCATTACAACTGGTTTGTTGCAGCCTGGAAGCAAATGTTGGCCCAAGTCAGGGACCAATCACAAGTCAGTCTCAGCTGTCAATCAAGATGGTTCATCCTGACCTTACAGCATCAAATGACAAACCAGACCAAACTATAGATTAGTCTGATGAGATCTGCCTAGAATAGAGACACTACGTCCTTTCCTCTGCATCTGGATGAAATGGGCATGATGTCAGTTCCATCCACCATGATGTCAGAAGTGTGTGACAGTAAGGAGTTTTTCAAAACGACCTTTACTGGTCTCAGACTTTGAAAAGCAGAAGCTCCATCCACCGTGTGCTTTACCTGACGGTGACAATCTGCCCGCCGTCCAGGGTGATGTCATTCATCTGGGCGATAAAGATGGCTGCCACGGCCTCGTACAGTGCGGTGCCATCCATGTTAATGGTTGCACCGATGGGCAGCACGAAGCGGGTCACGCGCTTGTCAATCTTCAGGTTTTCCTCCAGGCAGCGGAAGGTCACCGGCAACGTCCCCGCGCTGAGGGCAGAGGAGGAAAAGGTGAAGACGTACAAAGAGCGGGAGCAGAGCTTCCCCTGCGGGACATGCAATAGGTGGACAGATAGTGACAGACATGCAGCGGTGATGGGAAGCATACAAAAAAAAAAAAAGAAAGGGGGCGGGGGGGAAAAAAAGAAGAGAAATTTGAGTCGCCTGACAGCTGGTGGAGGCCACTGCTGCAATCCTCCACCATGTGAATTAAAGGAATTTGAATCCTGGCCCGGCTAAGCTCAGGTCATAATATAATTAGAGAAAACGTTGATAGGATTACCCATATTCACTAAAGCCTCAGTAATGTGCCAAAATGACAGTTGGTTTCAGCAGCAGTGGAGAATTCCAGGCTGGCCCAACCAAGCCGAGCCAGGCAGGACGCAGCAGGGCCAGCGTGGCCGGTGACAACTAATCCAGGGGCTCAGACATTTACAACCCGCGATCCGTCTGACATGGACTCGTCCATGATAGCCTGTGTTACACACATTTGGCCGTGCTCCCCTGATCTGTCGGCTCAGTTTGCGTAAATACAGAATTTGCCATTAGCCCTTTCAGATTCAACGCAAGCGGCTGAAGAGGAGCAGCAGGCCAATCAATCACGGTTACTACAGCAGCTGCTGGAGGAATTGATGCTGTAAAAGAAACATGTGACACACATGTGTTAACACATGCCCAAATAGAGGACACCCCCCCCCCCCCCCCCCCCCCCCCCCCCCCCCCCCCCCCCCCCCCCCCCCCCCCCCCCCCCACACGCGCACCCCCCCCCCCCCCCCCCCCACCACACACACACACACTCTTCCTGCAGGCTGACCTACCTGCTAGCAGTGCCCAGCGCAGTGATCCAAGCTTGGAAGATCCCAGAGTAGAACGTGAAGGGGCTTTTTCTCGTGATGGCGAAGAATATAGCAGGTAGGATCAACCCTCCGTGGATCACCAGGCCCACGATGACGGTCACCATGTACATGCCCAGCTGCCGGGCCACCACTTCCAGGTCCCCGATGGCTGCGATCTTCCCCGCGATCAGAGAGGCAATGCCAAAGGGGGAATACCTGCATGGGGTCGGGTAAAAATCACCAAGAACAGCAGCAGTTATAAACATATTATTTGCCAATAAAGGCACACATTTTTGTCAATTTACTAAATATCAGCACAAGGCGAAGCAGCAAAGTTTATTCTATTAGCTGGAGGAATTACTTAAACTGACCTTAGTGATGTCAGCTCAGATGAATTTAGACAAATGACTCCTGACAGTGAAAGTCTTTCCTCTTCACCCTCTTTCTCCCTTATTTTTGATTTACTGATTCCATGATGATTTTAGGACTCATCAGCGAAACACTAGAGAATGTCTGAACCATAATAGTGTTTCTGCCCTTCCTCTAATGTGAAATCATCTATATTCATAGTCGAACATCCTTCCTCTGCTTGAGGCCGTGACACATTCTTGGATCTCTGGTTTCCAGCTCTGCGCTGCAGTTGTCCATAAAAAACAGGCCGCTGTGGGACTTATGAATTAACGCGGTGTTTCCCCTTCAGGCGCTTCCTGGTGCGAGTCAAAGCAGGTCTCACAGCGACGGCGGCCGGCGCGCTCAGGTCAGCTGCACGCTGAACCCCGCGGCTGGCATTCGCTGACAGTTGTTTGGTGGAGCATGTCGGGCAGGATTTGATGGATGGGCTCCTCGTATGATACATGTTTCTGTATACACTGGCCTGTGTTTGGCCAGCTCCATAGGCCTGTGAGTAATCTGTTTATACTGAGTGAGTGATACGAACAAGGACATAATTCCTTTGGTGTCCAGCTGCACACGTAGATGGCCTAGGAGAGCAGCGAGACAAGCATCCTGCTGTTTCTCTTCCAACCGCCTACCCGCTCCCTCCTTCCCTTTCCTTCCCGTCTCTGAGTGCCTACACGCTCTCGGCGCTACTGGGTCCTGCGAAGCCTCAAGGCCTCTCTGAAGACGTGCTCTCACGCGCATCTTTCCACGTCCCCGCTGTCCCTCCTGCCCGCATTTGCCTCCTGCTCTGCTGCCAAGTGGCTCCTCTGTCGTTGGTGGATCCATTACACTTTGGAGCTCTTCCACCCCGCCTCCCCTGGGAACCCACAACACTGATCTGGGCCCTGGCTCCTGGCTCCTGCTCCTCCCCGGCATACCACAGACTCCAGCATGTCCCAGGGAAGCCCTCTCTCCGTGTCCTTCACTAACACTCGTCCCTCTCTTCCTTCCTCCCTCTCCTTTTCAGTCCTCACTTTGCCACGCTGGTTCTTGTTCCCACAATTTGTATAATTTACACTGTCCTCACCTTATCTGTCACTGTCTCTGAGCTCCCTGTGTGGTATTCTCCGGTACGTCAAAGCACAGCGTGAGCAGAGGCAGGCGCGATTTCAAAACACAGCACACAAATAAGAAAAAACACTGGAAGACACTGACCACATGATCATGGAAACCATCGTCATGATAATTTCGTTGAGGATGTTGAAGAAGTCGCACATGATCTTGCCGCGCTCGCCCATCTTGCCCATGCAGATCCCGAAGGTGATGAAGAAGCCGATCAGCCCTGGAGGAAGACACAAAGCAGCGCGTCGGAGGAAACCGTTTTTTTATTTCATCTGAGGCCAGCGCTGCTCCGTCATCAACTCACCGAGAACATTCATGCCCCATTTATACTCCAGTTTCTTTCTGTTCACCAAAATGGGCTCGGTCTGGTTGGACGCTGTGACCGGCACCTTTTTCACCACCGTCTGAACCTGGAGACAGAACGACACCGTGACTGAGCCGCTGTTCAGACAAAAGCTGGACAAAAAAGCCTTATTTTGTTGTGCGAGCAAACAAAAGCCGGGAAACAGCACAGTAAACTCCAAACTGTGTTTCAATAAAACGCCAAAGAGAGAAGAGATGAAAGACAAATAAAGACGAATAACACGAGGAGAGGAAGGTTAAAGGTTGAAGAGGGGAACGGATGATTCTTTCCTTCCTGCTAAAGCAATTACTGCTTTTGTGACTTCAATGAATCCCCGATGAGCCCAAACAATAGAGGCAGTAAAGAGGAGATACTGACAGAAAAGAAGGAGAGGCCCAGAGTGAAAGGAGAGGATACCACAGGGAGGAGAGAGAGCGTATAAGCTCGTACTGAGCAGGGCTCCCTGCTCACCAGCAGATGCCTGACTGTGGTAAATAAGGATATGGCGTTACAGATGTAAAGAGATTAGCAGTAGCAGAAGGGTTGACCCCCACCCAGTCAAACACAGGCAACTTCTTCTAATCGTTCAGACATACACGCGTGACAGAGACAAAAAAAAAAAAACAAAACAAAAAACCACAGGATTTGGACCGAAGAAGGCAACTGCCGCCTCGTGATTGAGACTTGGATTATCGTTTATAAATGATCAGCTTGGATAAACAGTAGCTGTCTGCGGTGGTCCTTCTGCTCTGTCCTCCATTATTCTAATGATGAATACCATAACAGAGCATTCAGATGGAATATTTACATCTTTTTTGTAAACTCACTTTGAGATAATGAAGGCTCCACCTCCAGGACTGCACATGCACAGATGGCAGCCTTGGCCTCGCGGTGCCTTTGTAGCCCTCTCATTTAAATCAAGCCTCCACTCTTCACTGTTAACCAGCACATGTAGAAAACATCGAGTAAGACGGGAGGACTCTCACCGGTCGTTAACAACTTCCTGCAGCTCATTCTTTATGTCGGCGCCTTGTGCGGACACGCTAATTATTCCAACGATGACATTTTCAGGAGAACTTGAAGGGATGTTTTATTTTGCTTACGAGTCATTTAAATAAACCTATGAGTGTATCACAAAAAGTAACCCACTGACTAAATAAGGGTTGAAGAAATTTACAAACTAGAGAAGTCGAAAGATGAGGCCATCCTCCTCATCCCGGGAACCCTCATTTCTTATGGAATTTCAGATTTTCCATGTTATTCAGTTTATATTTGATGCTCTATTTGGGAATTGACGGTGTGCACCAAAGAAGAGCAAAGAACAGTACCTGTTGGATGCAGGCCTGCACCAGGTTCTCAGGGAAGAGGTTTCGGAGCAAGTCAAGGAAAGCGTCCAGGCTGTTGACTTCCTGGTTCTTCGGGGCCGAGCTCGTCGGGCCTCCCCTCAGTTTGGGGTTCCCCGGGTGGATCCCCAGCACCAGGATGACCCCGAGGATGGCAGCAATCACAGTGGTGGACATGTAGTAGACCATGGCTCTACTGCCCATCCTGCCACTGGAGCGGGCGTCCAAACCAGCCAGCCCTGGAAGAGGCAGATGGCCAGATTAGTCTAAATGGTCTCTGCAAATGTCCTGCAAGTTTGACACTTCCACATGTTCCTACCTTATATGGATATCCCTGATTACCAGATACAGCACCAATCTATTTTTCACTTTCATTATTATTCATGATAGCTTGTGAAAAAGGATGTTTTTGTACCTTTTCACTGATTTCTCAGACATCAAGTCACAGATGTTGAAAACAAAATCCCACCTGTGATGAGACTGGAGATGATGAGAGGCAGGATGAGCATTTTCAGCATCCTCATGAGGATTTCTCCCGGGAAGGAAACCATCGTGAGCGTGGAGTTGTCCGTCACCATCATGTACCGCAGCAGCATCCCGAACACCGCCCCCATGACCACGCCTGACCAGAGGAAGGAGTCCAACAGGTGACGTAGGTTTAAAGATTTTGGGAAGATAACCCGATGAATTTAAAATATAAAAATGAAGGTGCTAAAATAAATTTGCCTACTAGTGTTTTTTTTTCCTTTCAGGAATGTTGTTTTTATGATTCAAGTTTGCAATACACTGCTAGACATATAGCAGACCACAAAACTGTGTTCTACATCCAACATGTAAGAAGCCTTTGACTAATGACAAACATGTAGCGTAACGTAAACAGGTTAAGGTCGGGGTTTAAATCTGGGTGACAAATGAGAGACAAAAATAACAAACTCCTTGACTCGGCAGGGTTTTTTTTTTGAGACAAAGAACACTGCTAAGCAGAAACATACCAAAGTGTTTACAGAGGCAGATGGAAGACAACAACAAGCCTAAGATGCCTCATGGGAAAATGATCACAGAGTCCTTACACTTAGGATTGTGCATTTTTCTGCAACGCATCTGGGGATAGAACGGACCTCAAATTGAATTTAACTCAATCACTCAAGGATTTGGGATGTTAACCTAAAGCTGAAATTGTTGTTTTATCAACAACTGAGCGCTTCCAGTCCCCTGGTCCTTGCGTACCCATGACAGTGAGTCCCAGCAGCAGGTTGTGGGTGTTGCGGCTGCAGTGGCCCGCATCTTTATACGCCACCTCCGTGTTGTCATCTGGCTGGTTCTCTTCTTTCTCCTTCTTGTCGGCGTTGGACTGGTTGGCTGTCGTCTGGTTGGTCATCCTGCCTGTGGAGACAGTGGGAGAGCGTTTGCTTCAACATTCTTCACGGTGCTGTTTAGCATACGTGGCTCTTAAACTCATTTGTCAAATGTAAAGGGTCTGGATTGTTTATAGACCACATTAACAAAACACCACTCCAGAGACCAGTGGGCGGGCGGGCGGGCTGATCTTAAATGGGGATTAGAGACAACTGGGGACACCCTCCACTCACCCACACAACAACTACGAGTGTTTGGCCTGGGAGCGTAAAGGAAGTCAGAAAGCGTGACTGCAGGCAACCCAAACACGGCAGGCGATGACTAAACAGGACACGGGGAAATAACTTGAGAGATGTAATCGGTGCATCACCCTCGAAATGGGAAAGGCAGCATGCCAGGATCTAAACACAACACAATCACTTACGAGTGCAGTTAAGAATGCGTCAGTGAAGTGGACTCTGGCTGTGTGACCCTCTGGGGCCAACAGGTGTGACAGGTCTGAACACAGGCTTGAGTGGAAGTTACCTAAAGCCAGAATATATAAGTACACACATCCAAAACCTTTGGAAACAGCCACAGATCTGTGACGACATTAAGTCACAGCAATGAAGGCGTGTCCAAGAAACGTTTAGTCCGGATAAAGAGAAACACTTTGCGTTCAGAGGAGGAAATAAAGTTGAATACAAAGCAATCAGTGGCAGGAACCAACGCAGATTACTGCTGTGTATGTTTAAGGTCAAACATGTGCATATGCACAAACATATGAGCAAATGTCCTTTTTAAATCGGCAGGGAAAACAAATCTACGGCAGTGGAGGTTAATGATGTAAAGGTTTTTCAAAATAAGTTTCTGTCGTAAATAAAATAATAAATACAATTTTGATTTGATTTATAACCCGATGACAAGACAAGATTTTGTTTCATATTTTCATTTATTCTAGTTGTTGTTGAAACATTTCACCCAAAACCATAAAATGTAAAAACCTTGGAGTCAAAACAGCTTTGGAACCACAAATGTCTGAACACAGAAAAATTCAGGGAATAACCAAAGTCAACAGGACTCATCCCCTGGAGATCATGAACGACTGAAAGTGGTGACCACACCACCAAGAACATAAGGATCAAGCATGATGTGTGAAGGCTCGAACAACTACAATTTTAGAGTAGAGTTTAAAAACGCAGCATCCTCCCAGGAACAGAAATCCTTAAACGCGTCATACAACAATGTTCCCATCAACGCCCAGGTCCACAGCCATGACTTGATTATTTTGAACTCTCAACCTTGAGCAATAAAACTGTCAACTGTTATAATTATTACTCAAAGTCTCTTTCAGCTCCCGTTCGTCAACACAGGATTCTGACTGAAGCAAAACTTCCCTCCAAGGCAAAGTCGTCACCTTCAACTTGGAGAAAGCGTCAACGAGCAGGAATGCGCCCGCTGTCCAACAACACTGCGCTACATTTGTCTTTAACAGGGACCCCACCAGCACCATCTCGAAACATTAATCATGTGTAAACACATCTGGAGAGCAGCGCGGCCAGCGCCAAATCCCTGTCAGAAGTATAAATGTCACATTTACAAACAGTCTGACTCAGAGAGACAATTGCAATCAGACATGATTATAATCCATCAGCTGAGCCGATGGCGGTCGCACACGTTCACCGAAATTACAGCAGACGGGAGGGAGCGTTGGAAAAATGTTACCTGCTGGTTTGTTGTCACGCTCGCTTTCACCTCCACTCTCTCACCCCCAGCTCCCTCTGGCCATATCTCTGTCCCCGCTCGTCTCTGCGGCGGCCACCAGCCTGCGATTAGAAACGCTATATTTCGGAGAGGCGGAGAATGCCCTGCCAAGTTTCAATTGCAGAGATATAATCCTCGGTGAACAGAGTACAGAGGAGAGGAGGGGGGAGGGGGTTCCACTGTTATAGTCTTCACAAATCCCCTCGTCGGTCTTACGTCAATCTTAACACGAACGTTGCGCGGCAGCTTCGGCCGACCGCGCTCACCTCAGCTGACTGGGTTAAAATCTATTCAAAATAGACTGTAGATTAAAAACGGGGCAGTGTGTTAAGGTTGATCTTTCAAATACACAACTGGAATTTTGCCCAGTAGAGCAACCAACTGTCCCCTTCAATTGAATCAAGCACACGCTTCATTTTCATCTGGAACATAAATTTGTCTCTAAGAATTTAACACTCAGCATTACAGAGTTTCAACAGTGTTGGTGGAAAAATGTTTTGGGTGTTTTTGTGAAATCCTGCCCACAAACCAACAAACAAAGAATCCAAGCATCGAACAAACTGACCGGGGGGGCGTGGGGGGTAACCCCTTCAACAGAGGTAGAAAGCAATTTCAACTGTAGCGCTACACAATCATACAATAAGAATAAGGCTGCCTGTCATCATCCTCTGGGAGCGAAAGCTGGATATTAAACCTTTGATCCCTGAGCCGGTCGGAGGGAGGCCCTGAAAGAACCAAGCAACAGCAGCGTCCTGCCGGCAGGGCGGCGCTGAGCAGTGTAAGCTGCAAGCACCTACTCAAGGACCCGAAGCCGTCCCGCAAATCTGTCTTCCTTCCCCAACACACAGATTATTTTCCTGCTCCAGGAAATGTCAGCGCTGCCTCCGGATGAAACGTGGCCGGCCTCGAGGAACCAGCTCTGACTGAACCAAAATAAAAACTCTCCGTCTTTTGGGGTTGACGCTGGTTTCTCTGGTTTTAATGACTTGCCTGAAAAGTTCTTAACAACTACGAGAAACAGATGCTGCTCAGAGCGTCAGAGCCGTTGAGCATCTTGTCGTATGCCGGCCTGTTACGTCACGCTAAAGCTTAGCATCTCCACTTAACCGCAGCGAGTCAAGTCAGCGAGTTCAAACCGTTTGGTCAGGCAGCTTACGGCAAATCCTTGATTCCGCAGCAACATGACACAGGTATTACAACGCTGCAAGGTGGGCTGCAGCCCCTGAGGCACGGCCAGCGCTTTGAAGGGAAATCTCGTCTTGGTGAGAGCTGTGGAAACACATGTTAGTGATGAGAGCCAAACAGAAAGCAGAGGACGTGAAGGTGGGACGACTTCAAAGAGGCAAATACAGCGACTGCAAACGCACGTTCCACGTTCGGAGGAATGGAAACTGGACAAGCGCGAGGTCCTCGGCGTCAGTGTCGTGACACTCGCTCAGATGTGCGACGATGACACACGCAGTGCGTGATAACCCCCACAATCAGTCTCAACATGCAGCCATGTACTTACGACACATCTTTTTAATCGTCATGGTTTCCAGGAGGACGGGCTGGCGGCGGCAGAATGACTTAATCTCCCAGTAGAGCAGGCTCTGATTAATGGAAATGAGCCCAAGCTGCTGTAGATAAAGGTGCTCATACCATCAGGGCAGGGCGCCGCCGCAAAACTACCTCCGATAGTTCTGCTGTCACGGAATGGTCATGTTAACCCCCACCCCCCCACAAGTCATCTTATCCACTTATAGTGGTCCACATTAATGATCCAACCTGGCTGAACCAATCACAGATGTTGATTCAAGGGATCAAACGGATACACGTTGGCTATAAGTACAGACGCCCCCCCCCCCCATACAGTCTGCCTGTTATGTCAGTGATTCTTTGCTTAGCTCTTTATGTTACTATTAACCCTCTAAAGCCAATACAAACACATCTGGTGATGTCATCTTGAACCCTAAGAAGTTTTGTTTTTTACATGAAATAGACAATTTAACATGAGGTATGAGGATGTTTATATTTCTAAAGCAATACAGACCTACACACAGGAGAAATTTCCTGAATGTGTTTTTTCTGAATGTATGATTTTAATATCTATTGCACTACATCATCAAGCAGCGTGTGTGTGTGTGTGTGCGCGTGTGTGCATGTGTCTGTAGCTGGGTGCTGTGGTGTCTGTGTGTCTCAGAGGATTATGTCCAGTGGTTGATTGTTTGGTGTGAGCTTTGCAAAGGGGATCGAGATGTAATCTCCTCCCCGCCCCTCCGTCCTCCCCTCGTTCACCAGAGGCAGATGAGGATGGTCACCGCAGTCGCACTACAAGACGCTACACAAACACACACACACACATCTGGTTGGGAATAAGTTGAATATGAATGAGGGCTATCTTTGCCACAGGCCTGTGTCAGTGTAGCCTATGATGCATTCATGCATTGTTAAAATGTTTGCGTTCATGAGAAAGACACACACAGACTGACAGCACATGAACAACATGGAAACAACCTCAGACTTCAGACCACAGCCAAAGGATGGTTTGACTTGATGAAGAAGGAGAATGGAACAAGGGAAGTTATTAACTAAGCAGCCCCAGTGTCGCTCTTGTTCTTTCTCTTATGGAATTAAAGAAATATAACAACATTAAGAGTTTTTATCAGGCAAGACAGCTTTGGAACAGGGGGAGCGTTTCCTCTCTCACACTCAAACCTCCACCTGAACATCTGTTCTTGCTCTTTGTTACTTTGGAGAGTGGGCACGATCTCCTGAGAGCCATATAACTGTCTATTCAGAATGTCTTTTATGCCCCCCCCACCACGTGCCTTTTTTACTTTTTTTTTGCAAACGCACCAGCAACTGAGGTGCTGTCTCAGTTGTGTCTGATCTACCTAGAGAGCGTCTGCTCAGTACAATGATTCTGTGTTTTCCTCTTTTCAGTTCAAACACGGAGCCCAACAGAATGAACCCAACGAGTGGCAGCAGAGGGCGCTGTTTCAGAGTAAAGGTTACACAGTGTTGCTTTAAAACCATTTTCTGTGTTTGTGGAGCTGCTGCCTCCAGCCTGCATGTGGGCCGGTTTCATCGATGACTTGTTCTACTTCCTTTCGCTAATAGACTGTATAATAAACCTATACAGCCACACACACACACACACACACGCACACACACACTTAGTGCCCGTGCAGTCGAGGCAGAGCCAGGCCTGATTCCTTCAGCATATGCGCAACTACCATCCAACACGTGTCTGTGCTGTGGCTTCGACAGCAGGAGGGTTAAACAACACGCATTAACCCTTCCAGCGCGGGTCAGTGTCAATCACATCCAGACACGCTGAGGTGGGATGTGAGTGCACGTGGGCCAGTGTGGTCAGTGCACGTCCTCACTTGGCATCGGTTGGAGCTTGAGAATGGATCATGTGACATTACATATCCAATTTTTATTGGTTATTTTGAAGGGACACATTTTCATCTATTTTAGTGAGTACACCAAAAAGGAATCAGATTCGATGATCAATTTTAGCAGGAAATTATTTCATGAACATTATAATTCATGACACGGTTGTTTCCTCTGTTTTAGTATTAAGCAATTTTTGTAAGGCTGAAACCCAAGGATATCTATTTTAAAATTATATACATTTCTGATTTCAGGGAATATATATTTCTTCAAAATAAATTGTATACTGTATAAAATGATGTACAAAAATATTTTGATGATTTGATGGTAAAATATTGAAAAATGTGAAATTGAATTGAGTGAACAGTGTTCTAAACCTTACGTGTGTGTGTGTACACGTGTCCAGCAACCCCCCCCCCCACCCCCCCACTCCTCTCGGACGATAATCTGAGTGTATTAATCTGTTGTTTGAACTCCTTAAGCACAGACTGTCTTTCACATCTGCTCTCTTCACCCTTGTAAAGCTCTGCTATTTATAAACACACCCTTTCTCTCCTTCTTTCTCCTCTCCCCCCCCACCCCCTTCTCTCCCTTCCCTTTTTGATCCAACGCCGCCAACTTTGCTATTGCCCCTCGCTCCAGCAGGACTGAATTTCACACAGCTCATTTCCTCCGTACAGTAAATCCATCTTCCCGTTTGGCCAACACACGTCTTGGAAACTCCTTAAATCGCCCTGATCCTTTTCTCTCTGACATCAGCTGACTGACAAAGACTCAGATATTACAGATCTGACATGCACATAAAGGCAGAGAGCAAACTTTGCACTAACCTGCATTAGAATACTTTTTGCAGCTATAATAAACTGATGCATCTTCACCCAGGAGAAGTGGTGAATAATCCAACACTAAACGACTGCGACACCAGAGACAACACGGTGTCAACCTGCTGCTTGTGTGAGCGGTGAATGAACGTGAGGACAGAGGGAGGAGACGAAGAAGTGCAATGACAACGCGGTGGCGGCCAGGCTTACCTGCTGCGTGACGCTGTCTCCCATCCGACAGGAGCGAGGCATCAGGGAGAGGCGCGGCGAGCAGAGGGATGTGGGGCGAGGAGCAGATGAAGAGGCAGAGGGGGACGGGAAGGCAAAGTCGCAGTCTTTGCGTCATCTGAGGAAAATTTGGAGATTAATACAACAGCTTGATTCCCTGAGCCCCCCCCCCCCCCCCCCCCCCCCCCCCCCCAGCCCCCACCACCCCTCCCCCCGTTCACTCACTTCCATCGTTTGATTTGTGTTGTTGTGTTTTTTATTGGCCATCTTTTCAACTGTTTATGTTAAGAGGTGAGGTAAATGTTTTATTTTATTTTATTTTATTTTTTTTTGGGGGGGGTGTCGAGGTTACCCTCCCTTCCACAGGAGGGTGCTATGACTCTGCAGTGAACGGATGAGCTCAGCACCCTCCTTCTGAGGGACCCTTTGACAGATATCAGTGTCATGTCAGTCAGTGAGGCCCATGGGTGGAGCTGCCACATACTGCACATACAAGGGCGCAGCGCTTTCCGCGGAAACGCCGCAGAAACAACTCACACGGGAGCCGAGGAGATTCAGGACCTTCACATATCAGATCACAGATCAGCACGATGACAGCGAGTTATCAATGGAACAGATCTCTGCCCATCCCGACTGGCACTGCAGGAGCCAGCGCCGGATGATATGAAGTAAAATCGATCATTAAATCACAACCACCTGCCACTTTTGTCATAATAACATTCCTTTGCACAAGAGCATGATATTGGCTTTTCTTTTGAGAACTCGGCCCTGAAACAATAAAACACTGTGCACGTCTGACCTGTGGCCTGATTGGTCGGCTGAACTCTGAGTTAGATGCCATTGGTTGCCAGGTCTATTCTAAATTAAGACATTTACAAAATATTTAGGTCAGTGAGATATGTGCATGTCAGTAATTTGATCATTTTCCCTTTAACCCTCAGGAGTCCTTGGGAATATTGATCACATTAATAGGAGGAAACATTTTATTCAAAACACAAACGTTACTGCAGTACATACAGGAAGATGAATGTCTTTGTCAACAATTTCAACTATGTCTTACTTATCTTAAATCTTATCTTATGGAAATGTAGAAATTGTTAAAAAATATTATTATTATGTACTGGGTTTAGTTTATTATCCAGCACAAGTAGGATAAAAAAATAAAACAACTAACAAAAAGTCGTTCGGAACACACACCCAGGAGTGACAGATGGAGAGGGGCAGGACTGGAACAGGGGTTTTTACAACTGGGCCGGTGGCTCCATTGTGCAGTGGGTGCGCTGTAAGTCTATCCTCTACTAATTGACCGAGCAGTTCAAATACAAAGTCTGCCACTGAAATCCAATCCTGTGGGGTGTTGTACATTGAGTAAAGTTTACTGTGTGTAACATTTTCCCCCCCCGGCGAAGAGAAGGCAGAGGGACGTGGCGTACGGAGGGAGAGGTGAGGGGATGTGCAGGAGCACAGAGGAGGGGTGGACGAGTGCAAATAAGCAGAGGAGGAGTTGGTCTGGTCTGCGAGCAGGAAGACGTCACCTTGAACAGATCATTGAGTATTTAGGCTGCACGTCTAATCCGGGCGCATCCAGACTGCGACGAAATCTGTTGCGAGTGAATGAAAGTGCAGCCGCTGTAGGTGGACCGAGTCCTGTAACGAGACACTGAGGAGGGACAGATAGGGAGGTGATGTGGGGGAGAGAGAGGGAGAGAGAGAGAGAGAGGTGCTGTAAGAGGAGAGGGGTCGGAGGCACAGACGATGTAAACAAGACAAGCAGAGTGTGCGTGCACCGACGGCTGCGTGGCGGGGTCTGAAACCGTTTCATTAACTGACAATCAACCGGCTTCTGCACGAGCATCTCACACACACACACACACACACACACACGCCAACTGCTCGCAGACAGACGTGCAGCGGGGCAGGCTGCCAGGGAGTGCAACGCCGCACAGCGCCAGTCTGCATCCTGCGCCCCATTCAAACCTGTTTCTCATTAAGCATTAAACAGAATCACCAAAGTCACTCCCCCACTCTCCTAATGAGGGCTTCGCGGCTCGGATGCTCTCATATTCTCCCTCCCTCCCTAACCGTTTTCCTGAAGGTTAACATTCCATACGCTAATTTCAGTTTTCAGGCAGGAAGAACTTGTAGGCGCATGTGTTGTTTGTTTGTCAGAGCAGGTGTGTGTGTGTGTGTGTGGGCATACTTCACTCAGTGTGTATGTATGCTGTTTACGTGTGGTCTGGCTCCAGACACTGTCAGTCATCCTGTTTGACCTTTAGTAAGCTGTGAAATTTAATTTCAGGCTCGAGTTCCGCACGGTCCTACACCTGTGCCAAACATGTCTGCTGGGAAGTCGGACAAGGGCTAAAGTGTTGCAGCCAGGGACGCCGAGGACAGTCGCAGCCCGACAGACAGGAGGTGACGTGTTCATCAGAGCGTCTGATCCGAAGCCAATAACCTCACCTTTGACCCTTCACCTCTTTGCCACCGCGGCTGGCGACTGGGCCATTTCCGGGAGGCTTTGGCTAATTGGGTCAGATTGCGGGGAAAAGTGCATTATGCCTGAAATTGGAAACACGTGCAGATACACCTCAGCGTGCATGTGTGTGCGGTAATGGTGGCGACGGTGGTGCGGCTTTCACCAGGGGTTTGAATGTTGGGCAGGGAGGGGAAGGGGGCATGAAAATATAAAACAAACCAGGTGGAGAGAGCAGAGCAGAGAAGCGCGTGGAAATGGGGGCGAGGAGGTGACGGCAGACTGACACCAGGTACTGCGGCGAGAGGATGTGCAATTGAGGCCTGACTTGGCGGCTTAGGCGTGGACAGACAGTCAGCTGCACAGTGACAGCCCGGCTCAGCTATTTGCAGTAATTGCTGTAATAGCCACGTCCCAATTACACTCAGATCCGTGTTCCCAACGAAGGAGGATGTCCTACGCCATTGGCAATCACATGGCGCCGGGTATGGGGAAAGATTTCATCAGAGGACACGGAGGAATCTAAAGTGACATCTGGAAACACCTCGGGTTTGATTTGAAATATGAGAAACGGCCGATGCTGCCAGAGGATTCACCAAGTTCCTGGCGTACAAGGCAGCACTGTGTCATGAACCAGATCTGATTTGGGTTTTTTTTTTTTTATGGGGCTTGAATAATTGTCCGGGAAATCTGTTTGGGCCATGGAAATGTTATTAGTCCAAAAAGACAAATCCCCAAAGACAAACAGAAACCCACTGTTGAGTATTTGTGTTCGCTGTCTGCCCTGGGCTGTGACTCCACTTTAAAGGCTTTCAGCCACAAGGAGATTTAGGAAATCTTTTAATATGACGTGCTACTGTGAACAAATGTCTTTACAATAGTCGTGTGTGTGCGTGTGTCAGAGGGAGCATGAGGTCAACAGCCTGTGAAAACCACATTCGCGCGTCCCTGCCCTCTCAATCGTCATCTCGTCTTTGCCGTCACTTCTGTCCGCACGCCGCTAACAGCTTTCTCTCGTTCTCCTTCTCAGTCGAACTCTCACCGACGCAGCCTGCGGCGGAAATATTTAAGTATGTGCAGGGCAAGTTCAGACAAATAGCTAGATAAAGAAAAAGGTGGGAGGGTTGAGAGGATTTCGAGTGAGTGACACTAAACGCCAAGAGGGAGGAATGCCACACGGGAGACACCCGGGAGTGTGTTTGTTTGTGTTTGTGCAGGAGCGAGTTTATAGTAAAGAGAATCTGGCGGAGGATTCTCTGAAATCTGCCTCGGCAGCTGTTAGCACAGAGTGGCTGCAGTTACAGAAAGGAACTGCGTGTCAATGAGGGCGAGTACATCAACGCTCCCTTCCATCTGAGAGCACTGACAGTGTTAAATGTCTCCATCCCTGAGTGAAGACTGCACTTTAGTCTGCCCCTCTATACAGAAGTGACCCGTTTTAGCGGCTCGCCGTTTGAAAAAACCCTCTTTTCATGATCCCCCCTCTTCTCTTTCTGCGTCTCCTCTCGGGTCCCTATCTCTCCCATCCCCGAACTCTTTCATGAGCAGTCTCTCAGGGGCAGGGCCGTAACACAACCCTCCCCTCCTTTGTCTCCATTCTTCTTCTTATCCTTTCATCTTTTTAAACATTCAGGGGGGAAAAGGGGCTTTGGTGAGATGGACACCACGACTTGGTAAAGGAGAGAAAGAGATAGCATGTGAGAGAGCGAGAGAGAGAGTGATGGGGGGGGGGGGACAGGGGAAGGCAGACTCTCCCCTCTCTGCCCATCCACCAATTTATGGCTCTCCCTTTCAACAAGGCCATTCAAGGTGGCGAGGCTCAGTGGACGCGCTTTTCTCGTAAGTCAATAGCAGTGAACCCTCAGTCTGGTTTGTGTGGGGACGACTTATCTGCTCCGAGGACCCGTTGAACTGTCTGACGGCCTGTGTGTCCTCCATAGACCTCCATTGTGTCTCCTGCGGGGGCCCTTCGCCGACTTTCCCCCAAAGACCTGCGGGCAGACAGAGCGGCCCGTCACCAGTCGCGGCTCCCAGCCTTTCAGGTTCAGCGCGGCCCTGAGCTGTCTGCACGCAGCCGGCCTGCACAAACACATATGGAGAAATGAGCAAGCGTTAATCAGAAGCACATAACGAATCAGCGTGTGACTGTGAGCACCAGAAACATTCTTAAATGAGCCATCTGAGCACACGCAGGGCAAGTTAAGACAAGGTGCGCTACTGGTCAAAAGTTGAAGAACGCCACAGTTTCTCCACATGCTCCAGAGAGAGGCGCTCTCGACCTCAACAGAGATGGAATAAAAATACACTTGCTGGCTGATTATAGCCATTCATCAGCCAAACACACGTGTCACACACTTTGTCTACAATGGAAACCAAATTATGATTAGATTTTTTTCCCCCCCACGTTTCAATTATATTTTCCTTTGCCAAGGAGGTTTTCACTGCTGTGTTTGTCAGGTCTTGATTTTTTTTTTTTTCCAAACATCAGTCCTCACCTCATTTATCTCACGTAAGCTGCTTAAATTACAACTAAACACTGGAAAATGTGTTTTAAATCTCTAAAACATCTAAAGTTCACGTTCCCGGTGAGGAACATCTAAAGAACATAATCCTGCAAATTTGTTAGAATTACAATAACATTATTTTTTTTCTCCAATCAAGCTATGCATGAAGGGTGATTGTGCAGCGGTTAGCACGGTGGTTCTTCACAGGTTTGAACCTGCTGGAAGAGCTGGAGCTTTTTTTTCCAAGCGCGGTGTTTGCATGATCTCTGTGCGTCTCTGAGCATTCTCCAGCTCTTCCAAAGAAATACTGGTAAAGTTGATAGGCAAGTGTAACGAGGCATGATGGGCTCGAGCCCCGTGGATTGTTTAGCTTGGATTTGCTCCACCTGCCCTTGTAGCCCTCAAAGAAGAAGCAATATCACTAATGTAAAGGATCAGTATTTGTCAAGACATGCGTAACAGACACCACGGGAAACGTGTCAGGCCTTCACAGGATATAAATAGTGCAATTAGGAATACTAGATGGCAATATTCACAAAATCTAAAAAGATTTCTATTTTTTTCTGCGTCATCTCCAATTTCCTTTATACAAAAAAAGAGAACTGCTTTTGCTCCTGATACGTGGCACAACCGTCTGCCGTGTACTTTGACATGAGAGGCTGTTTCAGGATAAAGTGGTGGCTGGGGTGCTGGACCTATGCATAAAGATGGACAACATTAAACAAGCCTCAGAATCTTCATTGTACTCTGGTGGCCTGGTATTTCATAAACCCCGGCTCCTCCATGTTAGCAGGTGGGACATTGATTGAAAGTTGAGACTGACTTGTGATTTTTTTCAAGCAAGATTATAAAGGATTCTGCTGAAGGTTTACAGTTAGTGTTTCTTTGTTAGATTGGCGTACTTTGTTAATAAATAATCCATGGACTTCTTTATATTCAAGTTCTCGGTAAAGGAACTGTGTATCTGGGTGGTTTTGAGCCACATTTTGTGTATTTTCTGGAGTATTTTAAGTCATTCTGAAGTTCCCCAACAATCTTTGTTCCACACCTCCAGTGCCCAAATAGTAGATCCAAATTTAGAGCCAATGATGTCATCAGGACACAAACTATGCTGTCACAGTGAGCCAGTAGCAAACAAAACAAAACAAAAACCCAAACACCCACCTGCCAAACAGCCAGAGAGTGAGCACACAGCAGAGCTATCTGGCGGCAGCGAACAGGAAGCGCCGTGGAAGCTGACTCGGACTTGGTTTAGAGAACATGAGGTGACATCCTCCCGGTGGATCGGGCCAAACGGGATTGTGTTGCACCGAGAGGAGCCACATCCGGGCTCGCCGCGGCTTGTTTGGGATCATTTGCACCTTGAAGCGGGGCGTGCTGGTGCCTTCACTGCGGGGCTGAGCCGCGGACACATGGCTGCTGCTAACGCCGCAGAGATGCTACAGTCACGCGCCTCTGAAAGTGGCTCAACTCACAGTGTGTTTCACATCCTGCGAGGAAGTCCGACTTAAGACAAGATCATTCAGCGCTTGGAGCCCAAACCCGAGGCCCTATGTTCTCAACACGTGAGAAGGAAACAGGTCTTAAAGTCATGTGTTGCCACAGACGTTTTTTATTCAGTAAGGGGGGGCACGCACGCACGCACGCACACAGACCCGTGCGCGTACACACGGGTCGTCTCTGCGCTTCCCAATAGAAACCGGACTCGTTAGCCTGTGAAGCTACCTGGGGCTAAACACGAACTGCGCCGGATGCTGCCGCTTGCTGACTTTCGAAATAAAACCCAGGTCCCCGTTCTCTGGACTTCAGGCTCGTTGGGATGACATGTTTTATTCGTGCATTGTTAGTTAGCTCGTTTACATTCTGTTATTTATTCCAAAGGTGTCCAAAGGGGGGTTTCTTTGTGATTTTTATATTATATTAATAAATGTCCACATTTATCGTTTAAATTAAAGGGCAAAATAAATATACATTTACATCTTGAAGTAAAAAAGGTAAATAGACCTATTGAGTATTGCAAAAAGGGGACACATCATCTCAAACAAATATGTGTAATTGTCTACTTCCAGCATTTCTGTTTGATGAAGTTCTTTCTCTTTTATTTATTGCTGAGGTGAACCCTGTTTACTCTCTGGCACCTTGCACGTGTATATAAATAAAGATTATTACTACCACTTCATTATTATCATCATTGGACTTTTTACAATTTTGTATTTGTTTTCATACCATAGCAGTAGAAAAAGTCATGAATGGAATGTCATAAACAGCGCTCCCCCACCCAACCGAGCATTATTTTGAAACCTCCCACCAGATGTGCGACCTCCCCACCGGTGCCAGCTTCACTGACAGTGAGACTTAACGCGTTTCAGGCGGCGTTGGGATCTTAAAACATTTGTCCAAACTTCTTCACCTCTCCACTTCTTCCTCCACATATTTGAGCCCGGACACGCTCCTGCCCTACAGGACTAGCAGCTCATGGGATATTTACATTTTAACACATTGTTTTGTACTTGAAAACTACTTTTTTTTTCTTTTAAACCCACTCTGCTGTGGAGCGCTGGACTGACTCTTCTGCTTTATATTTTACTCCTTTCCCCTTTTCCTCTGAGGACTTGTACATTGGGAGGCAGTCCACATGCGATGAGAAGAAATAAATACAGGAGTGAGCGTAGTTCAGTGGTGACGGCGCCTCAGTTTTATTTGACTTTATTTTTATTCTTCTAAACCAGTTGAGCAACTGGCGACAGGACCGTATAATCAATGTGGTGTCAGCTGGAAGGACGCGGGGTCCGGATCTCACCTAAACGGTACGACTTGAAAACCACAGGCCTCAAATACACACTGTCCACTCACGGTGACTCACATGTGTTCACATCGGAGCATTTCCACCTGGTGATTGACTTAGGCATTTGGTGAAATGGGTCAGATCAGTTACATAATGTGAGGACGGGTATTCTGCGTTAGTTATTCCATTATCATGTGTTCATTAATGCATGTGCCTGCCCGTGCAACAGTAACCCACATCAAACATACCTGATGTTGTTTTGTCTATTCCATTCCACTCATGTTCAAATCTCATTAAACACCACTGCACTCACACAGCAGCTCTCACTCACTGTTTTCCTTGGCAGTGCTGCAGTCTTTGCCAATCTTCACATTATGTTTTCATTGGCCCTCAGTCAGGTGAGGTGAGAGGGACCTGCACAGATCACACAGGTTGGCGGCTTTTCTTTTTAAACATTCCTGCAGCTGATGCCTTTTTATTCCATCCTGTCTGCAGCTCAGGACCACAGGGGGTTTGTTTTATTTTATTCTGAGCAAACGCAAGTGAGATAACCGACGTCACAACTCATTTTCACCTCTTTAAACTTCACACTGTAATGCATGAATTAGTTCTTTTTTTTTCTTTTAAGTTAAAAACAGTTACCTCCATGCATTGGTTGGCTTGAGTGTGGAAGAGAGAGGAGAGTGGTGGTTCATATGGAGCCAGGGTTTGGGGGGGGGGCTGGATCCTGCGGGCAGAGCGTGGTATGAAACAATCACAGAGGTGGAATTAATTGGCTGTTTGCACAGTGGGACAGCAGAGCACTGTAAATGAACACATGTGAGGCCGAGTCCCCCCCCCCCCCCCCCATGTGAGGCCGAGTCCCCCCCCCTCCCGCCTCCAGAAAGAGAGAAGAGCAAAGGTGGTGGGGAGGGGTGGGGGGATAGCAGACACTGACCTGTCTTCTGCAGTGTCACTCTAATGGGCCGGACTCTGATGGATTCCACGAAGCTGCTGCCGTGAAATCTGTCTTTCTGGGTGCAAACAGTTTATTAGGGGGACGTCCTGCAGTCATCTGGCCTCCAGACGTCTCCCACCTCTGTCTCTCTTTAGGTTACATGACATCAAAGACGAAGGATTAGGACGGGCTGGGCCCCCTGGACCCAGCAGTCACAACACGACCCATTATATCCGTGTCCGAGGGACGTGTCTGACAGCAGCCACACATGATGATGGCGGTGGCAGGGGGTGGATTAGTTTGTTAACAGGCTAATAGCCCAGTAGCCACTGCCAGGTGTGGAGCTGCTTTATGGTCTCTGGGAGGGTCTCTGGCATTGGGAGCCCCCACCACCACCTTCACTCATCTGGATTAAACCCTGACGGCTTCACACTGGCAGCAGTCACAACAGAAGCGAGATCAATTTGCCAGGTGCCAGACCGGATTTTTGAGCCTAGCCTCTGTTGTAGATAACATGGCTCATTTTCCTGTTTCACGCATGTTTAGAGTGCACGACAGCAGGCTAAAAACCTGGAGGGACTAATTACGTATCAATTAAGATCATTAATGCAATTTGACTTGTAGATAATTGGTCGATGATGGATGTAAATGCAAACCTATCTGATTTAACCTTCTCAAATGTTGATGCTTTGTAAATGTAAATATACATTGAATGGCGCCCACCCCAAATTCCTCCCCCCAGTCTGAGCAGTGTAATAAGATAAAAATGTTTAATGGTGGTGCAGAGGGAGGCAAGACATCGCTGTTTAAAAGGAAATAAAAAAAAAAAATAAAAAAAAAGAGGGAGTTGAAAGGAAAGTGAAAAAGATCTGTTTCGAGCTGTCACTGAAAAATGCTCCCAGATATCCTGTGGGAATGTTGCACAGTTTAGGAGAAGAGTTGAAACAAGTTGCATCTCTGGGTTTCTTGTTACTGTTTCTCAAACGTCTCCCAGTGGTGGGTCTGAAGTCAATAATGGGATTATACAAAAGAAACAGCAAGGAGTCGGCCCCCGAGGCCGGAGGACGTCACGATCACTGCTGAGTGAGTCACTGTACGCTTCACCGGGGCCTCACAGAGAGTTAGTCCTATCTGTTCACGTTTGATTGGGGAATTCATGGAGTGATGGTCGTCTGTTTGTCAGAGTCCTGTTCCGTGGTTTCACCGTGTCCTTGTGGTCATCTGGAACTATCTCAAACCCCAGAGATTAGGAGTGTGTGAATGAGGACTTATTTATTCAAACGTCACGTTTTTAGTGGGACTGCGTGGGATTTTCCGTGCTCATGTTTCTTGTCTGGCGCATAGCGAGGTTGAGGACAACGGGAGGGGGGGGGGTTCGGAGAGCTTGGGTTCGGTCCAGAGGGCGGAAGAACGCCGAGGTCCTCGTCAAGCCTCGCAGGGAGCTCAAACGATGTGTGTCATTGCGGCAAATGGAGCGTGGTGATGAAGTGCTGCTGCTGTTGCTGCCGTTTGACAAAGAAACCACTTAGGGAGGCCGCTCGCCGGGCCTCCTGTGTAGCGCCCCGAGTGCGCCAAGAAAGCCCTTGAGAAGCGTGTACGTCTGCTGCGGCAGAGCACACACTCAGGTAACACAAATCCTCCAGATTTGTTCCTGGATATCCACCTCCTCCTCCTCCTCCTCCTCCTCGCCACAGCTGGCTCCCTTCACAGATGATCCTGTCAGCTCCGGCCGACTGTGTTTGCTTCGCCGTGGCTGCACACATTTTTGCTGCTTCGACTGGCGGTGGCAGGTTGTCTGCGTTTGTAGGGCGTATTAAAGGCTGGGTTCGCCATTTTCACAAAATTATCGCGTTCTTTACCGTAGAACGGTCCTTTAATTTAAATACTTTAACCTTACAACACGAGTGGGGTCCTCTGCACGTAGGCAGTCATTTTTTATTTTTTACAGTCGTCCAAGGCCTCCACAGGTTCTCCTTCCTGTTTGAAAGCAGAGGCTGAGGTGAAGGGTATTCAGCCACTTGATATCATGAAGGTCTGCGCACGTAAAAATCTTCACCTGTGATTAAGTTGGTTGGGTGTGAGCGAAGAGGAAGCTCAGCGTACTTCGATGTGATTTTCTGTCAGCGTGTCAAGCAGGAGCTGCGAGCGCCTGAGGTGACAGCATGAGTGACGCGGCGGCCAAACCTTGTTGCTCGGCGGCAGCTGCATTGTGTCCAGGGTGTGGCCCTGCTGCGTACAGGTCCTGTCAATGGAGGGAGTTTGTTTTGCCGCACACGTTCGCCCCCACAGTCACGGATGGTCGATAATGAAACATCCACAAAAACAGTCACAACACTCTCTCCCTTCTCACCTCTGGTCCTCCTGCGTTTTTTTTTTTTTTTTCGTCCTCTCTACCGCCCGAGGAAACCTTGAAGGATCCTCGCCAGTAAAGCTACATCACTCACATTCTCATCATTCCACCTATTTTAACACTTTCCAAGTGACCTCCTCCCTGCTTTCAGACAAATAACCTAGCTGACATTTATCTCTGCTCAGGAGGTGTACACGCCGTACACGGCGTACACGCCACATGGACGGGTGACTGGAATATTTTTGTAGTTAGTCACAGGTGAACCTCACGTTGACACACACATTCAGACACACGCACGGAATTATCTCGGCCTGACTCACAATTTCAGCTTCATTCAAGTTTGGTAGGACATGTTTACCCACGGCTAACACATGGGAGTGCTTCCTGTAATGACATGACTTCAGCGTGTCACCATTTCACACAGAAATACTTGTGTTCAAAATCATTAACGTCAGAACGAACACCTAGCACCACGCGCCTTCAAAAGTCATTTAAAAATACATATATTACGTAACACAGCTAACTAACATGTAATAAAATGACGTATCATGCCTTAAAAAAACAAATGAACCGGTAATCTGCTATTTCATGAACAAACCAACAAACAAACAGACAGTTTGGAAAGTTCCGTTGCTGCCTGCAGAGAAAGTGAAAAATGTTTTCTGGCTCTGCCTAACGAGCCGAATCAAAAGTTCTTCCATGAAACTTATCACATCCCTCCACCACTTCAGTAAAGCCATCAGGTAGTTTTTGTTCAATCTCGATCACAATCAAGAAAACCAACAAACAAACAGAACCGCCTTGGTGGAGGTGGCATTTGACTTATAGCCGCGGCAACGTTCTGAACTCTTTGAATGTTTACGTCCTGTGTCTTCTGCTTCTCCAGCACTATGGAAATCACTGGGAAGATTTTCTGCAGCATTCGTGTCATATCTATGCCACACAACATTTCCCACTAATCCTTCTGTTAGTACAAGCCACGCAGAGTTTAGACAACGCAGGTTGGTGCAGGATGGATTCATAAAACCAGTGGTCGCACCTCAGCTTCTCAGTCCGAGCTGACTATTGTTTCCTTCGCAGAGAAAAGCCGAAGTGTGTTCAGGTAGAATTCCTGACGTCTTGAACTCCCGTGTGTGATCGTCAGTCTAATCTTTTAAAAACATCCGAGAATCCTAAAAAAAAAAAAACCCACCACAGACTTGTTCTCTCGTGCTGCAGACGTGTTTGTAATCCGCTTCCTTTTTGGCTTTTAAAGTCTCTGACTCTGCCCACATACCAGGTTGTCAGTGTATCCGTTCGAAGGTCAGCCGTTCACGATCCACAGCGCTCACAGCTGAACTCTTCCCACATGAAGAAGCAGAGGGCAACCTCACTGTACTTGGTCCTGATTTTCCACGATGTCTGCCAAGACTTTAGAGCCATACCCCAGCAGTTAAAGCAGCGGAGTCATAAAGCTGCGGGCCACTTGTAAAACCTCTCCTTTTACATTTTAATTGAGGTACTTGGTTTCACTGTATAAGCCACAATTTGAATTGTATTAAATAACGTTGTTCTTCGCTTCCCCCGTTTCTCCTCTCTTTCCACCGCCAGCTGATACGTCTTGGGAGTGATGCACTGGCTTCCCCTGGTTGCCATGGTGATTGCCTCGGCCCTGCCCTTCCCTCACAACCCAGTGTCCAGGATTACTGCCGCGACGACAGAGCCTGGCTCCAACAACCGCAGAGAGCAGCGACATGACCCGGCCGTTCGCCTCGCCGCTCCCACCGTGGACAACGACTTTGACGGAAACGCTCTGCAGACGGACTACGACATGGCTGCTGCTCTTAGCCCACACACCAACGGACAAAACCTCCAGAACCACAAGGATGATGTGAAATCCTCCGCACTTGAAGAGACCTCCACGTTCAAGGTGGAGAATCAAGGAAACTACCAATCAAGTAGCGACTCAGGCAGCGATGGCAAAAGCAGCGTCAGTTCGGATGTTTCGACTGAAGGACGAACACACAGGACCGAAGATATTTCTGAAGATAATTCTCTAACAAAGGACTACAAGGCTGACAGCAGGAGCAGCAGCAGCAGCAATTTCTTGGACTTTTCCAAGAAGGACACTGTTCAGGACTCAGAAAATCCAATGTTGCAGGTTTCTGCAGCGGAAAACCCGAATTCTTTCAACTCTGCCTCAACTCCAAAGGGTCCAAAAGGACCAGAACCACCTGTTCCTTCAGAGCAAGGATCTAAAAGAGTTCAGGTTGAGGAGAGCTTCACCCTGGAGGCCGGGCTGGGCCTCGGGACTGGGCTGGACAACATCCTCGAAGGAGGCAAAATGTTTTTGGACGCACATCCACGAGTCCTCTTCTCACCCTCCCTGTCTCCTCCAGAACACCCCCCTCTCCTGCTCATGCTGGAGAGCGGCCAGCTGGAGGAGGACGGAGGCGTGGAGGAGCAGGAGGACATGGACGGGCACATCGAGGGTCACGGGGATCGGGCGATCGACCGGAGCGCGGGTTGGGCCGACTCGTCCAGAGGCACCAGTGAGGGCACCCATGCAAACAAACGGGATAAACGCTCGCACCCGATCGACAGACGGAGAGGAGAAAAGTCAGTGTGCGAGTCGGAAAGCTTTTGGGTCACCGACAAGAAGAACGCCACCGACTGGAACGGACGTAACGTCACCATCTTGCAGGAGATCCCGACCCAAAATGGACCACTCAAACAATACTTTTATGAGACCCGCTGTCGCCAGCCTGAGCCGATGAGCAGTACTGGCAAATCCAGATCCCCACCGACGGGCGTGGCTGGGGCCGGTTGCTTAGGCGTGGACAAAAAACAGTGGCTGAGTGAGTGTAAGGCCAAGCAGTCGTATGTACGAGCACTCACCAAAGACGCAAACAACAAAAACGGATGGAGGTGGATCCGCATCGACTCGTCCTGCGTCTGCGTGCTGCTGTCCAGAGCCAATCAGGCATCAGGGAGGGAGGTCTTGATGAGGAAGGGGAGGGGCTGAGGGGGAGGGAGGAGAGAGAAAGAGGAAGGCAAGAAGTAGACACATGGCAGAGCAGCGGCGACTTCCCTCCCTCTCACCTGCTGGTTTCCTGGAAACGGTGGATGGGGCTCCAGCCTCAATCCACAGCTTCCACTTCCTCCATCCGAGACAAATGACTTTTGAAAAAAACGAGAAGACCTCAACACTAGATCTTAGGGAAAATTGTCATTTTTAGAGATTTGACTTTAAAAAGTACTGTTTTTGTATGATTTATCTTTCATAATCTAAGTTATTTTTGATTAGTCTGTAAGCATGTGTATGTATTTGATATTAATATATTCCCTTACATATAAATATATATATATGTGTACAATATGACACCAGTATACCTTTATGTATGAAGCTATGTATATCCATGTGTATTTATAGAAGTGTCTGATGATAATTCCAGCCTCTGGTCCGCTCGGATTGTGAGAGGAAGGAGCGCCACCTACTGAGGCTCCATTTTACTGCTCCACACTGTTCCCATTCTGGATTACCACGAATGTTCTAATCTGTTCTTTTAGGTGTATTCGATACGCAAATTACAGCGTGGGCACATTTTTTTTTTAGCGTGATCTCACTCAGGCTGCTGAAGTGACAGTTTTGTGGCAGGAGGCATCTGTGTTTGGAGCTTGTTGAATGTGGTTTGTCAACGCGTAAAGAGGCTAATTCAACCATCTGCTGGTTTGTTCAGTTTGCCTGCCAAACATGGTAATAAAACATCTTTGTACTCGTTATTGTTGTTAACAGGTTATCTGATATTTAAGAGAACAAACGCTGAATTTAACTGCCGCTACATAAGATACACATTCAGATGTAAATAAAAAAAATAGAGGATTTTAAAATATTCAAATGCAAGTAAAAGTCCTGCTTGTTTTTTGTGTGCAAGTTCTGAATCTGCAAAGTAGCTAATAGCTGGCAAATAACGGCTTGAGGGAAATTTGTGCTGGAAATTATAAAATTGACTTTTAAATAAGTTGTAATTAATAAGAGTGGCGAGATAATTCGTTTAGAAGAGCTGCAAAGTAAAACATGGAGTTTTGTGATGATAAGCAGATCCATGTGGACCACTTTATTTTTTTTTCTTTTACATCACCATTTTCATAATGATCTTCTTTGTTTATCTTCCGGATGATATTTTCAATTTGTAGTACTATCACTTTATCCATGGAAATCTGGTAAATCGTTGCACAATTGGTTCTCAAAATGTACACATACAGTAGCATATTTGAATGACCATTTTCAATGTTTTCATATTGACTTTTAAAACTAGTTCAAATGAAGTTCGAGAGGGGAACGGAACACGTACATACATTTATCCAATACATACCTAAAGAAAATAAATAGTTATCGTAAAAAATAAAAAATACAACTGAAAAAAATACACACATTTTACAAATTGATCCCCAGGCTCCCTCCCCTGTAGGTTTATCATACAGATATTATCTATATTTTTTTTTTATTTAACGACAGCTCATTATCATCTTCACCACCAAAAATGTTTTTAGGTCATTGTCGTTTGTTGACATGCATCGTAAACACAGAGGCTAAAGGTTTTGTTTCCTGGGCTTCCTCAGGCTCGCCCCTCTCTTCCTGCCTCCTTCTGATCTCCTAACGCTGGCGTGCTCTTGGCTTCTGTTATGGCTTGTGTGTGCAGTAAAATGACCAACTTCTGTCCATCCTGTTTTTTTCCCCCTCCTCCCTTTGAGTCGCTGTTTTGTCTCTCTGTCGCTCTCCCATCATCGGGATAAGCCAGGACCCTGAGCTGATGATTACGGGTCATAAACAGCAGAATGGGGGGGGGGGGGCGGGACTGAGGCGTTAAGAGTTTGGCTTCAACTAGTCTTTCTTAACATATTTAGAACCTGGGTACCACGTTATAGAAAGGCGCACTTCACAAATGCGTTTATACCTTGAAATAATGGAATTAAGTTAAAACCATTGGATTTATTTTCCAGTGACACATTTGGGTTGCCAGGTTGTAAATTTGAACTGTTTGTTTTGGCCCAGTAAGAAGCCAAACTTGTGTCTTTGGACGGCTGAATTTCACCATCTCGGTGCAGACTTGCATGTTTATTTTAGATTCCTAAAGTATTAGCACTATAAACACACAAATCAAAGCACTATCACAAACATCTGACCTCACCCAGTGATGGAGCCAGAGAAAAGGTCAGGGGTCACCACAGCTCGGGGGACCATCAAATAGTTGTTGAGGACACTGCTGTCGGCAGAGACAATTTCATCCAAGTCTTCAGTTAGAAATTATTGTTCTGTATTTCAATTCATTCATTTTGCAACCTGGTAACAGACAAACCCAGTCACTTTGGATGCAACTGTAAAAGTGTATGATATGCATTCATGGGGCTCAGAAAATAATTCTGATAAGAAAATGTGCCTCTTGAAAGAAAAAGCATTTCTTTTTAACCCTTGCATTAACCTCCACAAACAGGCATTTCTAACCCCACATCCCTCAGGTGTGAGCCTGGAGTTGTGTTTCCCAGATGATGCTACTGTCACATCATGAGGCGTACGACCTCCACAAACCACAGACCGAGCATTGTACCGCTGTTAAACTCTGAGGGACCTTTAAAAAAAAAAAAAAAAAAAAAAGACAGGCTGAACTATTTTGCGAAGAACAGCTTTCTTTAAAGTGGCACCGACACTAACTTTAAGCATTACCTTCATCACCATCGTAAAAAACAAAGAACACAATGTCTCTGCGGCCTCCCTCCGCCCAGTCCCATCCACCTCGGGGCCTTTTGATCTTTAGAAAAGGGGTCTCTTCAAAAGAAATGACTCGGCCTATCGGTTTTCAAGGTGCCAACAGACAAAGCTCGAGGAGGCTCCCTCTGATGTGGTCAGAGCTTAACGGTGGTCTGAATCCGGACATGTTTTACTACATCGCTCCCGCCAGTTGGGGACACTCACTCACCCCCTGGCAGGGACCATAGAAGCCAACAATAGAGCCACCATGGCCG
This sequence comes from Pseudorhombus dupliciocellatus, assembly GCA_016785235.1. Taxonomy (NCBI): domain Eukaryota; kingdom Metazoa; phylum Chordata; class Actinopteri; order Pleuronectiformes; family Paralichthyidae; genus Pseudorhombus; species Pseudorhombus dupliciocellatus. The sequence goes on along the minus strand of JAFBJW010000042.1, from coordinate 1,165,920 downwards.
ACACTAGACACCAGTTGCCTCAGGAGCAGAAAGGGGAACGCCGGCGTTGTTTAAAGTTGTGACTACGTCCGTCCACCCACCCCCCCTCCCCCCAAAAAATGATTTAACAGTCATCTCCTTCCTTTTTGTTGAAAAAAAAAACTGTACAGGGACTTGCAACTCTCAGGACAAACACCTGTTGTTGAGAAGAAATTGTAAGGCGACATGTTTAGCTGTATTCGTACTGTAGGAGGATAAATGGCAGAAAGTGATTTCCCCCCGACGGAAGGAGAATAAGCCCTGATATTGCCAACTCTGCTGACGATGTGCAGACGGAGACAGGAATGAAAGAGAAGGGAAACCTGCGTGACCAGAACACACGTAACCAACGCCGCCGTCACCCGAGAGAGAGAGAGAGAGAGAGAGAGAGAGAGAGAGAGAAAAGACAGAACGACAGGAAGAGAGAGACAGAGAGAGAAAACAGCTGATCCCATTCAACCTTCCGAGTCTGGCTGGAAAATACATTCATACATTCCTCATGTCATTTTCCCCTTCATTCCTTTGCTTCTGTTATTGCAGAATGGTCAGACCGAGAAGATTTATTTTGAAGTTAAATGGTATATTCATTGCTTCTTTCTCCGTGGACGAGCAAGAGGGTCCTCTAGTCCCAGTCCAGTCAGCGCCCTGAGGATAGAAACAGCATTACTCCCATGTCACTGCCTCTGTGGCCTTAATTCAACTCAGCCCAAATACCAGCCGACCAAACCCACCATTTTAAGACCTTAGGGAAACTACTAAAACCCCGGGCTCAAACCAATCCGCCACAACAAACGGATGAATCAAACGCGGTTCAGGGGAAATGTGTTGGGCACATGGGCCCGGGCCTCTCGCTGGCTCGGAGGAGCGGCGCTGGCCTCGGCACGCAGACGAAGCTCCGCACACAAGCTAGGCGGGTCAATTAACGCGGCCGTCGGGTTCTTACCTCACCCCCTCAACAGGAGTACGTCCTCACTGAGGCAGATTCACCCCGGGCACCAGAGTTGGCTGTGCAGGAGAACCGGGAGAGACACAGAGACGGCGTCATTATCGTAACTGCAACGTCTTAAACAGCACTGACCTTCCACAGACTTTATGATTAGGAAGCGGAATGAGGGATAATGGTCTTCCTCTGCACTTTGAAGTGTCTGCACCTTGTTATTGCCAACTCCTTCGCAAAAAGGACACAGAAAAACTAATGGCAGAGTAGCATGAAAGCAGCCGACTGCTCCGTGCATGCTGCTCTGGTTGCTGCATCTGCAGAGTGGCTTACATAATACCCAGTTTATTGTGGACGAGCACAAATGTTTCTGTTCAAGGCTCATTTCCAGTGAAATCAAGACTTCAACACATGGCTCTTTTTCTTATCGGATTCTCAGGGTGTTTCCACCTCGTGTGACACCTGGCTGCGGCAGACCTTTGTGCCCGATTCCTCTCGTGTTCTTCGTGTGAGTAAATGCTATATTGAGTAACGGCTAAATACAGACGCGCCCGACGGGCTCCTGCAAAAAAATGTGAATATGAGAGCCAAGCTGTCAGAGGTCAGGGGTCGCACTCACCATCGCTCTGAACCTTTCTCAGGGTAACAGAGGGTGTGGAGATGGCTGAGGCACGGAAGTTAGCAGGCAGGGTCTCGGCAGAGTCAGAGGTCACGCCCCGGAGATCTTTCTCCCTAAACATCTTCCTCCAAGAGGGCGAGCGGGTGAACGTCTTGGTTCCATCCTGTCAGACGTGCAGCATGTGGAAAAAAAGGCAGCTCAAACAAACCATTTCCTAAATCAGGCAGAGAAAAATGATGCTGACCTCATCGGGTCGTCTTTCAGTTCCCATGGAGATGAGGGAGTTGTACTCTTGCTCCAGGAGCTGTCGGGCCTGCAGGAGAGAGACGATGGACGGCCTCCAGATTAGATGGGACACAGCAGCCCATGAGACAGTTGTTACTCAAACGGATCAGATGAGGCACACTTTTTAAAAAGTCTTTTAATGTCATCAGAGAGAAATGATGAAGAGGGAAATGCAACAAAGGTCCCGGACGCTGTGGAGAAGAGTTGGTGCCCAGGATGTTACACATAATATTTGGACACATATAAGTCTCATGCTGTCCCCTGTTCCTTCAAGGTGGACTAGTCAAAAATCAAACAATGTAAGACAATAACAATAAGTCTGTGGTAAATCTTATTTTTTAGATGTGTTCATCATATCGGCCTCACTCTCAGCAGGTGTAATGCAACGGGCCAAAGGAAGTGCAGAGTTGAATTTTGTGGAGCCAGGAAACACAGCACGTTCAGTATTGTTAAAATCTGACGTGATCAGCGCCCTGTAGTGACTGAAACTCATCAATGTAACTGGAAGAACACCTGCACGTCACTTTGACAGTTTCAGTCAGAAAACAGCAACCGGGGTCGCCACAGGGCAAAGAAAGCGAACATTCCAAAGAGGCAGAATGAGCTCTGCACCAATAAAAAGGCGTTAAAGAGAAAATATTCTCTGTTTTATCTGCAGGGTTCTGTGACATCATAGCTGGTTTGGAATCTGACTGTAGTCGAGTGGATGATGTGCAGGGGCTGAACCCTGAGAACAGATTGCAGACATCTTGTGTCCAGAAGTTTTGCAGATAAACATATTTACATATTCGCAGATTGGAGATGCTTTGGGTTGAGGGAGGAGAACGTTCGTGTTTTAAGAAATGTTTAACAAGGTCATAAAGGAAAACATGTCTCACTGGCTATTATTCCAAGCAGCACATATTTGTGCATGTTAAAGTTTAACTGAAATCACATGGAGTCAACGTTTGTTCTTATTGAAACAAAACATGTCTCTGTGGAAACAGCAGAGTACTTTGTTCTGTTTGGGATTTGGCAGATTTTCTCGAGTGCCCTCCTCCATGGTTTTGATTAGCTCTGGTTACAGTCAGACTGCTTCAAAGCTTGGGGTTAGATAGAGGGAGTGTTACGTTGCATCTTTCTGCGCAGGTGAATGGTTCAGGCACAGTTTTGAAATAAAAAAAAAAAAAAAATTAAAAAATCTGGGACCGCCAAACAGCCGGCGGTTACCTGTGTGTGCTGATTGGGGATCTGCAGCAGCAGCGCCAGGTCGGTGAAGTCAAAGGTGTCGTCTAAAGCCAGCAGAGCCCCGTGGACGCCACTCTCACGGAGGTTGTCGGCGTACTCCTTCAGACCGATCGTCTGCACCCAGCACATCACTCGCTCGTTGGACCATACCATCACGTCTGGGAGGAAACATGGAGATGGCGAAGGGAGAAAGAGGAGGAATTTTCATAAACTGGATCAGGTTTTGTTCAAGTTTCTACAGTTCAGGCTGGAAAAAACCTGCTGATCATGTCTCTGAGACAGATAAACGACCTGATAGTTGTGTGTGTACTCTACTGATTTATTTTCAGGACATGGACTGAACTAATCTGTAACATGGGATGAAATAATATCTACAACATGTGTTTCTGAAGGCGCAGCGGTGCAAGAGATTTGGGTTTATTTAATGGCTGAGCGTGTTAACATTTACGTTATTATGCAGCCAAACTGCAGGAGAAAGTTGTGTGGGGGGGGCACCCCCACTGCCACGAAGGGGTGGTCCAAACATCTCCCATCAATGTGGGAACAGCAGAAATCAAAAGGAACAGTTTGTTTTTTTTGCCTTCATTAAGTTTATGGGGTTTGTTGGAACAGGAAGAAATTTATTTTATACGCTAAAGCTGATAAATTAACTGGGCAATGGGAAATTGTTTTTATAGTTGAATCAAAGGGAAGCAGCCCTGTTGTCTCTCTCTGTATGTCACCATACCTTTAAGCTGGTACAAAATATATAAATAAATATAAATACAGCTTTTTTTTTTTGAAAAGCTCTTTATGAAATTAAAGTTTTGACTTTTTTATTCTACTATATTCTTGGTGATGCAGATTTTTTTTTTTATACCAGACTCAAACTCAAAACAACTTTAACAATTGAAACATTTCTCGAGAGCTCCTTGTCTCCTGATTCTATCTCTTCAAACCGTTCCAAGATCCTCAAGTTACTGGATTGGCAGTTGACACAGAACCCGAGTGTTTCACAGACAGGATATGACTGCAGGCCTTGTATTCTCTGGGCGAGGCCATAAACAGTGTTCGTGTTTGTACCTGTGTAACTTTGCTTTTGTATCTCCTCTCCATCTTAATCAGTTACAGGGTTATAACTGTAATCAGGAGAGCGGAAGAACACTAACCATTATCAGGCTTGTACACAAAATAAAAAGGGGGAATTCTGTTCAGACCTTTACGGTCTTGTTCCAGGGCCACAGGCGTGGGGGGGGCCCCTGGGCCAGAGCCTCTGTATGACACAAGTTTAAATAGGTTTCTCACTTAAGATATTAACCCCAGACATGGGGGCCTTTCACTGCCTGTGGCCAGTATCCTGAGATATTTCTATTCCTGCAGTTCTGTGTCAACAGGCCCACGGTGCATATTTTAGATTTTCTCCTGCTGTATCCCACATGGGCTCACGGAGACATTCTCCGGACATTTTACAAAGGGCTGGCAGGGAAAGTTGGTGCTGACGTAGGAGAGTGCTGGAAGCTCATTAACTTGCTTTTTGCCTGGTTTATTGAGGTGACGTCACCATTAGGTGTCAGGTTACCGATGTAAAGCTTGGCACAACGAGTTCCAGATTTGTTAGGATAGATGGTGCGTTGTTGTTCGTTTCAAATTAAGAACACGTGTGAACCATCAACAGCAGCGAGCCTCTGGGTCACAGTCGGGTACGCTGCCACTGGCTCCAGAAACAGGCTGGAATAACAGTCTCCCTGGAGAGTAAGGCCCCCGCTTCTTAAGCAGTTTAGGCCAGAATGTCGATTGAAATGACCTTTTTGTTTTTTTTTTTATTGCTCATTATGTGATGATTTAAAGGTTTTTATATTGTAAAATGAATGAATAAAAAGTTAATTTTCAGATGGGCTGTGGCGTTTAGTGAGTCCATATGGGCCACACTAATAAAACAAATGGCGGACAAACCAAGGAAGCATGGTGTAAACGATTTACCTGGAAATGGATGCAAGGGTTCACATGGCAATGACTAAGATGTGCTTGAGCAGGACAATAGCATGAACAGCAGAACAAGTGGGGGGGTCAGATGGGGGTCAGAGACACTTAAATACCACATGAATGATGAGGTGAAAATACGGATGACGGAAAAAAAAGGGGAGCTCACCTTTGTTCTGGTGGGCGCTCTCTTCTCTCCTCCTCTCCAGCTCTTTGCGATCGTAGTTCAGACGCTTCAGGCACATGATGCCGTAATGCAAACTGACCCTGGGATAGGTCAGAGAGCCAGAGGGCGAGCGGGTTAACTGAGGTCATGTTTCCACTCTCACCTGTGCTCAGAAAACATTAGCGCGGTCCTCAGGCCACCAAGCCCTTAACTCCTTTTTAAAGGAGGACTTAAAGAGGGCCTGGAGACACACACCTGAGCAGCGAGAGTGTCCGGTGTCACAACAACAGGAGCGGCTCAAAGAACGACAATGGCGAGGAATGAGAGGTGAGAAGAGGAGTTGTGAGTTATGGCTGTGAGCGAGAGCGGGCACGCAGAGGCAGAACGCTACCTGTGGAAGCTGTCCACCATTTTGAGCTGTCCTCTCAGCTCCTTCTTGGTCAGGTGGTCCAGCATGCGTGCATCCACCAGGGACTCCATGAAATAGCTGCGATACTGTGGCAGGCCCAGGCTGGGCAGCCAGTCGTTGCCCACCCACTCATGATTCATATCACCATAGGCCAGTATCTGGAGGGGAAGGGGGGGGGGCAAGCACCCATGATCAACGCTGATTCACGCTCGGCTTCATATATGATGTTGGCTGCGATTCAGCGGCTCATGACTCACCGCACTCGGTCTCCCAAGAGATAAAATGACTGACAAATGTGCGGCGTGTTGGGTTAATTCTGACTATGCAGAAGTTGCGGTTGATCCCTTACCTGATCCCAGCTGAACTCTTTCAGCTCCTGCAGTGGTGAGAGAAGAGAAGAGGCAGAGAGAGAGAGAGAGAGAGAGAGAGCGAGAGAGACGGATCCAGAAAGAGTGATGTGGAGGTGGTGAGGGAAAGAGGAGCAGGGGTCGGGAGAGAGGTGGAATGGAAGTGGGAGAAGCAAAGGAGGAGGAGGGAGCAGCAGCCGCAGGAGAAGAGGACAAAAGGGAGGAACAGTGTGTTAGTGAACGGGTCATTAGTTGGAAGCAGTTCACACTGAAACAGCAACAGGAGGGACAGAAGAAGATGCTCAACACTATGGCCTGGGCCCACAGAGACAGACACAAAAAAAAGTGTAGAGAGTGTGAGAGGAAGAGGGAGGGGAGAGACTCATCAACATGGTGCAGCCCAGAAAAAAGACTCTTAATCATTTCAACATGACTTCTTTGGACAGAGACAGAAGGGCCAGGCACTAACCGGAGGCTTGGTGGCGGCGTTCAGAGACTCCATCTCTGCGTGGGTCATCCACACGTTACTGGTCGACTGGGGTCATGTGAACAGGAGGAAAGTAAAGTGTGAGATTAAAAGGTATCATAAGAGATTGTATCTCTATCATCAATGCTTTAAATCCATAAGAAGCCGAGCACGGACAGGTCTTACCTGTACAGTAACTTTTTAAACATCTGGTTTATCTATTTAAAGGTTTTGAGTGAGTTAAAGCTTATTTAAGCGATGCCAACGACTCCATCCTGTCTGAGTGTTCACTCCCTGTTTGACTTGCTTCTGTTGCTGAATCTGTTTTATGTTCTTTTGCATGTGACGCCAAAGCTCGTGTTTGCCCTCGTCCATCATCTTTACTGCTCGTGATCTGAGGATCCACGCGGAGCTGGAGCTAATCCCGGCTGACGGGAGACACTGGACAGATTGTGAGGTGACAGTGGCAACCAGCACACCACCACACCGGTGCCTTGTCTGGTATCATGCTCTTTTCATAAACAATATTTTTGCATCCTCTCAGTGGCCTTCGCCAAACAGGGATCATTCAGCTGATCTCAAATCTCGATCTCAAACATCTGGGTCAATATGTAGCTCAGAGAATGTTGCAAAAATCGACATACGAGAGTGTTCAAAGGTCCCATATACTCCAATTACACACCTCTTTAAATGTAATCCTCCAGGAATGTTGTCTAGACTGTTTTTTTTGTGGCTTAAGAACATATGTGCAGCTGTCTTTTTTCTCTTTAAACTGAAAGAACGTGTTAAACGTCACGTGCAGCGACAGCGTCTCACCGAGCGCGTGCTGGCCGGCGCTGACGGGCTGGTGAGGGACACCATCTCCTGGATGGCCAGCCTCAGTTTGAGGCGGTGCAGTGGGTTGCTGATGCCGATCTCCCTCTGGATCTCCGTGTCGGACAAGTTGGCCATGATGGCGCCGCTCTTCACATTCGCGCGACAGGCTGCGACGTACCAGGCGGGCATTCCCACCCACAGCTGGTAGCAGGCGGAGGCGAGAGGTTACACGTTATATGAGGACAAATTCAGTTTCATAATAAACCTAAGCTTCCTGTACCTCCAGCCAAGACACAACAGTCGGCCCATCCCATGATGCAAAGGGGAGTCCTTGACGACATGCTTCTTCCAGCAGCTCATGCCTGAAAACAAATCAAGTCTTCTTCAGCTCTTTTCCAGTGAAAACAAACACTGAAATGATTATCACGTGTCTCCTCTGACACTCACTTCTTCTTGCTGCGGCGGTCTTTATCTGCCGGACCCAGAGTCCCGGTCTTGTTCATCCCCATCGGGTCTCCAGAGGCCAGGTCTTCAGAGGGTGTAGAGGCTGGTCACAGGGAAGGTCAAAGGTCACGATCAGAATAAATGACAGCACAGGTTCAAGCACCTTCAATAGGTTTGAATGAACACGCTAACAAGACTAGATGACTTATGTACCCAGAGAAGCTGATCCGTCCCGCCCGGGCTGGCCCATCCTCCCCTTCTCCTTCTTCCCAAAGAGGCGGCCGATGGAAGACTTGATGCTTTTCTTCTTACTGGACTTGTGGAGAGAATCCTGGCTGCTGTTGGAGCTGCTACCATCTGCAGAGAGACTGGAGGAGACCAAGGAAACAACTGAGGGTTAAAAAAAAAAGCTAAATAGGCAAAAATAATAATAATAATTACCACTTTGTGATTAGGAAAGTAATTAGAACTTTGAACAATATTAAATCATTTTATTATGATTAATACACAATTTAGTGGTTCTTTATAGATCAGTTATGATCCAATCCCAGAGTGTGTAATATTAATTGATAGAGGTATAAATGTAAATACATAGTCAACATGGTAATGATAATAACGTGCACTGTCCAACGTGTGGGAGCCTCACCTGCGAAAGTCCCGGGGGTCGTCGAGCATCGCGCCTGGGTGGGTGAGAGCCATCCTGTCCAGGCGCAGCGCGCGAGGAGTCGGAGGAGGCGTAGAGTCAAGAAGTGCGAGGGACCGATCGTCATCTTTGTTATTCTACAAATGTATGTGTAAACAAATCTATGAAATAACATCAAATATTACACTCGTTATGCAACATGACACTCAGGATACTTGAACCATGAAGTGAATGATTTTTGCTTAATTACTTTTCCAGATCAAGACCAATCATCATCTATTACAACTGAAAATTACCAGCAGGTGTGGCGTCTAACCACTTATGTCTGTTTGTTGTTATTTTTGCTTTGTGTTGTGTGAGAATTTTCCAGTATTGGAACAATAAATTTTGATTTTCCGATTCTGATAATAATATCACAACTCAACTGTCTGACAGGCTGTTATTACTTTAATGCACTGCCTTTTGTTGTTTATCCACCCACCTCTGAAAGAGGGTAACTAGAGTGTCTGGCACCAACCATCATCGTGCTGAGTTACTTCAATCAATGTTGGCAAATCTAACCTGATGTTAGAATAACTGAACTCCCTTAACCCTGTCGGAATGATTTACTTCTATTTTATTCGCATGACTCACTGTCTGGAGGAGCAGCAAGATAAAAAGGAAGCGTGTTAACGCAGCTCGGAGTGCAAGTCCATTTCTGGATCCTAACAGTACCTGTCGATCAGTCTCGCGGGCGGGGGAGTGAGGCAGGCGAGGGGTGGAGTGCCCAGAGCTAGGGGGAGAGGGGGAGGCCAGGGTGGAGGACGTGATGGACGAGGGGATGAAGCCCCGTCCTGTGCTGTCTCTTCCCAGGGAGGTCGGAGGCATGGGCGGGCTGTCCAAGGCCACGCTGACCCGGCTCTCGATCTCCTCAGCCCGCAGCTCCGTGTTCTCCTTCTCCTCCTGGATGAGTCTAGTTTTTAGCACAACACAGAGATACACTTTAAGTTAAATAGTTGTAGTTTCGATAAAGAAGCAGTTGTGTATTTGATACAATTTAATCACATTATCACCTCAAGATCACATTAGTTAAGACATTTGCATTTATACATTGACGGCAGCACATTTCAAAAAGAAATATATCAACTATTAATTATGTTACATTTAACAAACATACATGTATTTAATTATAATTGAAATTATAGTTTGGGGAACCATGCCATGGATTTAAAAAAAGAAATAAAAAAATAAAATAAAAATAGAATTAATTCACATGAATGAATATATTGTGATAATGCATCAGTCTCAAGGATATTACGTTCTGCAGCACAGGTGCTTTTATTTTACTCAGGATGGATTTAACACAGACATTTATTTGGACAGTAATGGAACCGATGACACCATCCACCAGTGCAGCTGCTGTTCAAATGGTGTCAGAGCGGCGTTGATATGTTTATCCTCAAGGCTGCAGTGTGTGATGGTGTTCAATCCGACCGCTTTATGTGGAAAGACGTTTCTGCCATTCTCATTTCCCTGAGCTCCCGCCCCCTTCCTCCCAGCTGCTCAGCACTGCTGTCCCTCCTTACTTGATCTCCTTGTTGATCGCCTCCAGCTGTTCCTGCAGCATGATGGCCAGGGTCTGCACGTCCGTCTGTCCACTAGGGGACAGCAGCTCGGTGCCAAAACGATGATTGCCTTCGTCATCATCGTCGGAGCAGCCCACATCCACCCCGGGATCGAACCCAGTCCCGAGAAGACCCCCGCTCTCCCAGTCTGGGTACTGTGCATTGGGAGTTCACAGCGGATCACATCATCGAATTCTCATCATTCGCCCCTTTTTCAACAACACTTTGTGTTGGGTGCAAATATTTGCATGTGCATACAGTCTCCGAGAACTCTTGGAAGAAGGTATCAATCAAAATAATATTACCTGTTTAATCAGTAAAATAGACATGGATTCATTTAGTGTCGTCACATGAAAATTAGCCCAACTTGTTTAGGTCAAAAGATAATGTTTCATATTTGGAAAGCCGCGATGTTAGAATTCTCACCTTGGTCGAGTCCTCTCGGGCAGAGCTCCAACGAGCTCGGTGACTCCGCCTGACCACGCCCCCCGTGGAGGAATTACAGAAGGGATCCAGGTGAGTGGTGGAGCCTGTGGGGAGGGACCCGCCCCCGTGAGAATACCGCAACTCCAGAGCGCTGCCTGGCAGTGAGCGACTGGCGAGACAGAGAGAAAGATAATGCAATACAAGACCAGATACAAAGTTATGTATCCCTGCAAGGAAAATATGGTTGTTGACAGAGTGATCTTTTTGATAAAAGATCAAACCAACACCCAAAACATCTAATCTTGTTGTTCCCACATTCACCTCTAGCCTGCTTGTATGGCTCGACTCTCTCATCCTGAGATATTTGTATTAATGACAGTTAACACCACTCGCTCGCTGTAAATGTACCAGGAGGCTGGCAGGAAAAAGGTTCTGGAAACTGTGTTATTCCCCCTCCCGGTGTAAATTTCAGGGCACTGTCTGCAGTTCAGTGCATGTCTGAAAGCAGCTCGTACAAAAAACAACAGGGAACATGACAGTTAAAAGGTCGACCGGGGGGGGGCAGGGAGGGGGGGGGGGGGGGGGGGGGGGGGGGGGGGGGGGGGGCAGCCTCACACTACGTCACACATCATATGAAGTGCATCATCTTTCAATAAACAACGCAGAAGGTGTTGAGACGTGCAGGACAGACTGTGAGAATTGGAAGTGCTGGATCATGGGAGTGCGCAAAGAATAAAGGAAAACTGTTTTTATGTCAACACCGCTTTGGACGATGAACGTGTTCAACACCTCCAGCTGGAAAAGATTTATCTACGATGTCTGACGAGATGACAGCCACAGTGCTGGCACCTCTACAGTCAAGTTTTTGTCTAAACTGCTCTTACCTGGAATAAGAGCCCCCGGGTCTCGCTCTTAGCTGGTCCAACTCCAGCTGAAGCCGTTCCAGCTCCGCAATCAGTTGGTCCTGGGAGTGAAAACCAGACAAGAGTTATCGTGGTGGTGGGGCGGGGGGGGCATGTGTTCTACTGACAGTGAAGCCTAGAGTTGAATCACCTTGTTTGCTATGAGATCATCCTGGAGTTTCTTCATGTTGGACAGTTCCTCCGACAGAGCGTTCTGGAGGGGAAAGAACGGGAGGGTTTGCTTCTTCAGTCCAAAGACATGTCAGGTTCATCAGGTCAATCGAAATCGCCCTTAGATGTTTTATAAAACTATTATGTATCAACTTTCTGGCCTTTTAAAGCACCGAAGATCTTAAGACTCTAATTTCTGATTATTTGGACGTCTGAGCTGGTCACTTCCTGGAGGGTAGGAGGTCGGTCACCTTCTCTTCCAGCGCTGCCATCCGTTCCTTCAGATGGAGCTGCAGCCTCTCATTGGACTCAGACAGCAGCTTGTCCACCGTGTCGGAGAGGCGCTTGTTGTGTTCGTCGTTCATTCTCTCTCGCTGCCTCGCCTGAGGGGGCGAGAACGAGACGGGTGAGTGAGGAAAAAAAAAAAGGAGAGGGAGAAAGAGAAAGGTGGGAGGAGAGTTAATAACAAGCATTCTGCATGACAGAGAGCAAGAGAAAAAGATTTCTATCTGAGTTGTGCACGGTCAAATAGAGGGCTTGGAAAATTAGCGCGCCTTTGTGCTGCGTAACGTCTGACAAAAGGAGCTGCGTGACAGAGGGTGAAAACAGAAAGAGAGATGGAAAAGCGAGCATGACTCACCCTCTGGAGCTCCTGGTTCTTTTCTTCCAGTTGCGCCTCCATCTGTCGCAGTCGCTCCTCAAAGTTACCATGACGCTCCTCCGCCTGGAGAGGAGCAGAGGAAGGGAGCAGGGTTAGAGCTGAGAGTAACACAAGTTAACACAAAGGAAACAGCTCGTGGACCGAGTCTACCAATTAGTTACAGGCCTGTACAGATCACAGGGTGACAGGAAAGTTTGGTTGCCGACATCAATCTCACCCTGTCATGGCAACCATCCTGCCCGAGCACGTAGGACGTACAGTAGGTGTAGCCCTTTGGGAGGTTTGGCTAGTGGCACTGGCATGAGCGAAATCGATGTTTATGGGAATGCGAGAGGTTCAGATATGTACAATTAAATCAGCCAGTCGTGAAGAATTTGAGCCTGAAGCAGTTCTCAACGTGGTGATCGCCCAGGGACGAAACACCTGTGCTGATCGACCGATGAACAACACTATAACAAAAATACTTGCTCTTCATCTGTCACTGCGCATCTAATGCTAGTGAGGACACACGAGAGTGCGACACACTGATGCCTGCGCTGCATTGCGTGCCTGCGCATGCACGCGTTAACGCGGCCTGAATGAGAGCGCATTAGCACATGCACAGATTAGAGCACAAGACGCTGCACACTCTGCTGCCGTCTCATGAAAGTAAAGGAGTGAATGCTTAGACTCGTGTGGGCTGCTTTCATGGGCGGAGGCAATGCTGGCTGCAGTTGTGAACTATGAAAGTGACCTGCAGTAAATTCATATTGAACATATGTGCTATGTACTGTACTTCCTTGGGCCATGAGCAACACAAAGGATGGGGATAAACAGGTCTGTGACATAACTGTGAATTCCAAAATGCCATACGGCAGACGAGAGCCGGAGGTAAAATGCAACAACACACACACACACACCTTGTTGAGCGCGGCCACTCTCTGGGCGAGCTGGGCCTCGATCTCCGGCAGAGTCTCGGCCCTCTGCAGAGTTTGTTGCAGTTTCTGTTTGGCATCGTCGAGACGCTCCTGGAGCTGCCGGTTCTTCTCTTCGCTCTGCGAGGAGACAGGATTAGGGGGAGCGGAGGTGAAACTCGGAGCACAACTGCAGGTTGCCTTGAGGCGGCAGACGTGATCAAAGCCAACGGAGGAGAAGAAAATTTGTTGGTGGCACGCTCTTGTGTGCCAACGGGGGAACGTGGCCAAGTTGCCAATCATCAGCAGAGACACAGCACACACACACAGGGACGACAGAGATGCTCCCCACCTGTCTGTGGAGAGACTCTTTGCTGGCCAGCTCGTTCTCCAGTTTGTCTTTTATGTCGTGGAGAGACGTTGCCTCCCTCTGGGCGCTCAGGTACCTGCACACCGGAACAAAGCGGCAGACAGACAGAGCGGTGAGCGGAGCGTACCTCTGGAAACAATGTCATCTCGGAGAGTTGAGTTCACCGACACGTGGGAAAAAACAAGCCACAAACCTGCGTTCTAGCGTCGTGATTCTCTCCTCCATGTCTTCTCTCTGACAAAGCGCCTGATGGACGCAAACCAAAAGAAAAGAGTCTGAGAGGAGTCCAAACAAACAGAGGTCAAGTCTACAATGATCCTAACCCCTAACCCTAACCCTAACGAAAGAATAATAATATGTGGTATGTGGTATTTCTTTTTGTTGACAGATTTTTGAGGCAGCAACATGAAAAGCAGGTGAGCTCAAAGGGAAAAGGTTTCGCCGAGTGAACCAACAAACCCTCGTCCCAAAACGCTTCAGTCGGCTCCCAGCACAGTGACTGATTAACAGCATCCATGTGAAAAACGCCTGCAGCTCTACTGATGGCACTGTCGCCATGGCTACGGGGGTAGAGGCTCTTGTGCGTACAGTAGCAGCTGCTGCTGCAAAGTAGGCAAACGGCTCTGTTACCATAGCAAACTGTTACACGTCTCCGTGAGTATGAGCAAAATAGAGTCATCGCATCCATGACAGACACGCGTAGTGGCAGCTCGCGGTCTGTCGACGGCGCCGGGCTTCTCACCTCTTTCACATCCCGCTGTAGTTTCTGGTTGGCCTCCTCCGATCGGGCCAGCTCCCTCCTGGCCGACGTCAGCTGCTCCTCGATCTCGCCGACCTGCAGGGAGGTGAGAGTGTGACCGCACATCTTTGTTTCCCCCTGTCCGTTGTCATCTTAGGGGTGGCGGTGGTTTTGTTTGTTTTGGTGGAGGCGTCAGACCATAGGCTCTGCCTCTGAATCGGGTACCTGTCTGCACATGAGGGCCAGTCTCTCCTTCAGCTGTCCCAGCTCCGACCTCTGCCGCTCGATCTCGCCCTCCCTCTGCCTGTCAATGTCACTGTCATCCAAGATGGAGGAAGGTCCATTGGGAAGCCGCTGAAAGTGGAGAAAAGATCAAATTAAGTGGCCATAATATAGAACATTCCTATTCTATTCATTTCTGTCAAACCTTTTCTTTTTTCTATTTTGCACAGTTTTTTCATTTCTTTTTTGTGTCCTTAGAAACTCAGAGTCTATATTTGTATTTGTGATGCGTGCTGGGGAGGGATGGAGTAAAGTTAGGGTGCCGTGTTACTCTGGTCATTACCTCTTTGCCGTTGTCTAGTCCCTGCTGCCGTCGCTTGATTTGGTCCCTTAATGACACAACCTAAAACATCACAGAGGGAGGGCGGGGTCAGGTGGAGAGTCTCAAAGAAACCTGTTGCAAAGCCAGCGCCCGCTCAGAACCTCACCTCTTGAGAGGAGGACTGCAGCTCCTCCTCCAGGGTTGCCACTCGCTCCAAGGCCACCCGCAGCCTCTCCCGCACCTTCTCATCCAGAGCTTTGTGGTGCTCGAACAACGACTTGAGGGCCTTCAGGACCTCCACCTCGCTCGACGGCATGTGCCTCTTCACCACGGTCATCCTCAAGCTGCGCTCGTGACGGGACACAAGGCACTCCAGATGTTCCAGCAGCAGCTGCAGACATTTGGTTCACATACAATAAAGCCCCCCCGAGGTGCAGCTCTTGTGGTCAAAAAATGTCTCCGATGATGGGATAGATAAATACCTGCACTTTAATTAACATCCAAATAAGATAATGTGAAGCAGACGGTTCGGTGCACTGACCCGTGTGTTGTTGCGCTCTGCCTTCAGCTCCGCGATCTCCTCCTCTCTCTCCAGCAGCTGCTCCCGGCAGAGGTTCAGCTCTTTCGTCAGCACGGCAAACTCCTGCAGGGCCACAAGAGGGCGCTGTTACAGATTCAATGCTGTAAAAAAAGGATTTGTACTTCCGTTGCTGCGCTGTTTCCCTCTACTGAACAAAACAACAGCGGGCATGGGTGAAGTGATCTATGACATGAATGTCCCATCATATATGACGGCCTACATCTTGGTTTTAGTGGCTCAAAATGACATTTGTCTGTAAACAAGAGGCTCAGAAACAGAGAGAAACGTTTGTTTTGCTAACATCTGCCTCAGTGAGGACACGGCCTGAACCTCACGTGGGAAACTCGTTTTGACTGGCACAGTAGGAACGGCCCTGCTGCTAACCATAGACGGCTAATGGCTCCGCTCCGCTGGAACTGACTTCATTGTTTACACCTGTACCTTCTGCTCCTCACAGCGGCTGCTGTTATAACCGAGGGTCGTCGGAAGAGATTAGCGCGCTGCTTTTACAGGTCGAGGAAGTAATAACAAGCAAGCAGGGGAGAGAACATCGGGAAAAAGTTGTCGCGTCCTCGTTAATGGTTAAATGTTGTTAAAAAGCAGCTGTCCCAGAAGGAATCTGTGGTTTTTCCCCAGAGACACCAGCTGTGCCCAGAATCTCTCACGTTAAAGTGGGTTTGCCATTTTGGACTGGTTTAATTTTATTTATACGCAAATTTAGTTTCCCCCTAATGCATGTTGACAAATACAATCTATGCCCTCCATCTTTATTTACAGTCTATGTGCACAACTTTTCCTATTTCCTCTGTGGCTTCCTTCATGTATCTCTCCCTGTATGACTGACTGATAAATGCGAAATATTCAGGCTACCCACGCAAACAATTTGACAAATCTTGATTTCATTACCAAGCTCCCAGACTTGACAAAAACAGGAAGCGACTCCCTGAGAACCCGCCCGACAGCGAGTACAGGATATTCTTTCACATGTGTACCACAGCAATCACGGGCCGCGGCCACCGGGACTCTTAAAATGGACCTCGATATAAAATCCAACAGCCAGGTTTACTGCATGTGTTGCACCTGAAATTGGTTTTAATTGTGCAATAACCACGACTGGCTGTGGGTTCAGCCGTAATTAAAACTAACGCCTGGAGGTTAAAACAAGCACCCGAGTAAATGGGAAGTGGGCCAGCGCAGCGTAATGTCTAATATTTCCAACCAACAACCGTCCAGCTCAATAGTGATTTTAGGTAATTTTCTACAATTACGTGTAATTGTACAGTTGAGCGACACGACAGTTATGATTAAAATCTGTTGCCCTCAATGCAATTAAATGGTATCTATGGCAACGGATCAACAAAGAGAGGATGACAGAAAATGTCATGTCTGTCTGTCTTCCATCCATCTTTCTATAATCACAACACAAGAATCTCTAGCGTGTGATCGTGGCGTGACACACACAGAGCACACACTCGTCCTCGCACACGTGTGCGCTGAATCATGTGGGTTTTTTTCCCGCTTATGCAAACGAGCCACTGAAGGGCAGTGATGCGTGTGCGGCGCTGCTGTTATTTCAGCGTTTATATTAACAGCGATCAGTTTACCCCCACGTGGCGGCACACGGGCGACTGACCTCACGCCATTTCCTCAAAACGCCAAAATGGGTGCACGCCAAGCTGGCCGACCTGAGCCGATGGGCTGGGTGGGCGGCGTTTGTGCGAGGACGGGAGAAAGGAGCGAAAGCAGGAAGCGTGCTTGAAAAGACACAAGAGGAAGGGGCGAGGGATGGAAGTTGCTGTGTGCAGATGGCGTGTTACGGGCCCAGTGGATTTTAGAATTCTGGGATTACTACTTTCGATAAAAGATGGTGGGAGATGGATGAATGATTTCTCTAGATTCCTCTCTCTGGCTCTTTATGGTCACTATCATTTTGGTCCAAACGCAAATTATTCAACTTCGTCTTCACCTGTCAAGCTTTTCAATGCCCCCCTCCTGCCCATCACACCCCCCCCCACCCCAGTTCAACCACTTCAATCCCTCTCTGTCATGATAACAACTAAAACACTGACTCTAGAAGCTACTCATTAGTATGCAGCAATATGCAAATGAGCTTGATTTGTTAGTCCCTGTGTGTTTCATAAGACCACATTTTTTTTTATTTCTCTCTCTCTCTCTCTCTATTTGCCATGCTGTCGCTCTCTCCCCATATTTTTTTCTGTCTTGGCAACATCTACACACAGAGACGAACTCGGTGAACTCATCTGCTGTAGAATGGATCACAGCCCTCCATGTGTTCCTCTATCCGTGCATGTTTGTGCAGGAGCGCTCGCCATATTGATCTCCCCTCGCTGAGGTAATATGGCCCTTTAGTGTCCAGTCACTCTGCGTTGGAACGTGCAGCGCCGCTACATCTGTTACTTCATTCTGATGTCTCAGGCGTGGCAACAGAGAAAAATAGGTATTAACGACATGGGCTGGTGGGTGTGGGGGCATCGCCGCCGCCTGAAGCGTCTGACGATGACTCCTACCTGAAAATAGAGACACAGGCCCTGAAGCTGAGTGAAATTGCAAAATGAATGGCTCTCGGCCGGTGGGATGTGGGATATTATTTGCCTTTGCACTACAAGGGGGGATTTCATTGCTGTCGGCTGAAGGTTTTAGGTTCCTCTTGTGTGTTTGTAATCTTTGAAAAATCTGTCTGTGCAATAATGATGATCACATACATTAGATGACAAACTCGCTGCCACCTGGGTAACAAATACAGCCACAACTTAGATTTGATCTAATCCGAATTATACAAACGATTGCACCTATTTTCTTGATGAGTCGATCAATCCAGTTTCTAGTTAGTTTAAACAGGAGGAGCAAATTGAAGTACTGATATTCAAGTAGTTCTGAGGTTTGAATTTACTTAAATCATAAAGCACAGCATTGATATTGAATTAATTCTGTGATTTCGAGTTATTTTAACCAGGGTATGGAGCTTTGAAGGGCTAAAACTCAAGTATTTCTGCAGTTGCCAGTTCTGGAGGAAGGTCTTGGAACAATAAGGGAATCAGACTGAGTGCCACCTTGACCAACAACAACATTAAGCCCTGTTTACAGGTTCACACATCAATAATTCAACACTGTGACAGGAACCGTTTTCACTATGAGCGCACATTCCAGTCATGAGCTCGTTCACTTGAGGCAGCGAAGGTGGATCCGAGTCTGTGCCGTCTTTTCTCAAACTACACAAGGAGAGTCGTCGTTCGTTTCCTTCTCTGGTGAAATAACAATAAACACTGAGGAGATATTTATGCAGACATTTAATCTGGCTGCGGCGACTGGGGGTTTCAGGGGCTGCTTCCTCGGGAGGAGGAGGAGGAGCTCGACCCAAACAGCAGACCGCAAAGGGCCAATGGAAGTGAGTCAACTGGTGATTGTCCCGCCCTTATTATCATCGTTACCTGGGAACAAAGCTGAGGTTGCACATGACCATAAAGTTTGAATGCCCCACGTGAACGGTCAGCCGCGTGGTCAAGTTGTAGCGTCACGCTCGTCATACGTCTACAAATGGTCTGTCACTGCAGAGCAATGCATCTTGGGCCACGAAGCATCCACCTGATGGAGCCTTCGTTTCTCTGGGATGGAAGGACTCAGTCTCATGTGACCCCAAAGGTCTTCAAATGCTACAGCTGAAGGACGCTGTCCCTGAATTGACAGAGCTATTTTGCGAGTATCTGATTTTGAGGTGAAAACTGTCTCTAGTCCAACACGTAGATGAAAATCTAAAAGTGTCTTTTGACCCCTGACCTCTTCTCTCAGGAGCCTTGGACTCCAGCATCTGACCCGCTCGGCGTTCGTACCTGCGGCAGGGCGATGGACAGCTGCCTCTGGAGCGACTCCTTCTCGTGGCCCAGCTCTCGCAGGCGCAGGTGGGCCGTCCCCAGACTGTCCTGAGTCTCCCTCAGGCTCTCCAGCAGCCTCTCCCTCTCCGTCAGCATGTTCACCATCAGCGACTCCAGGTTGCCCGTGCTTCCGCCTTCATCGCCGGCGCCCCCGCCTCCTCCACCGCCTCGGGGGTCCCGGCTGTATCCGCCCATGCCTCCCATTCCTCCGCCGCTGGCCGGGGAGGGCGAGCCGCCTCCTCCTCCTCCGCCGCGGCTGTCCTCAGAGATGGTGGGCATCACCTCGCACATCATCTTGAGGCCTGGACGTGAGAGGTTTTTCTGCGAGGACGACGACGACTAGGACACTGGAACGCAGTGTCTGTTGGACGACGGGCCGGCTCTCGTCATGAAATACCCTACAGTAACTTTTTTTTTTTTTTTAAATGAATGAACTTTCAGTGGAGGCTGACTGGCTGAGGCTGGGGCCAGGAGAGAAGGAGAGAGGAGGGAAGGGGTCAGTGAGGGAAAGGGAAAGAGGTAGAAGTGCAGGTTGGGGGTCGACCTCTGACCCCCGGGCTTCACTGAGAGGAGACAAGAAGAAGAACCTGGAGAGGGAGAGAGAGAGAGAGAAAGGTGCGCTTATTAAATGTGTTGATGAGAACAGCTGAGAGGAGGAGGAGGAGGAGGAGGAAAGGATGAAGGCCGCACAGCAACCTGTGTTTCCCACTGGATTGAAATCATCGCTCATGTGGATCCAAAGTGACACACGCACGCACGCACACCAGTGTTTCCTCTCTCTCACCGCCTGACATCGCGATACTGAACGTCTGGACTAAGTCATCCATCAGCGCGTGGCTCCGCTTTTTTTTTTTTTTTTTTATTTTGTGCGCGCGAGCGTGCGCGGACATAATGGTTTCAATGATGAATGCGCGTGATGTGCGGAAATGAGTCGTGAATGGCAGCAGCCCTTACTGAACGTAACGTTACGCAAACCCAGAACAATTATCCAGGCCTGGAGGAGGAAGAGGGGAGGGAGAGAGAGACGAGGCTCTGGGAGAGGAAGAAGGAAATAGAGGAGGTAAAGGAAGAGGAGAAAGGTGTCATCACGAATTGTAATTACAAGCTGGATCCAGGAGGAAGCAGCCTGAGCGTCTCTTTCTATGGTTCCGGAAACCATCAGTAAAAAAAATAAAACCGGTCCCGGTGAATGTGGAGGCTGATGCTCCTCAGACAGGAAATGAATCAGGAAATGTCTCAAGAAAATAAATGACCTGAATAAAGGGGGAAAGGACTGCATGTGAGTGTGCGCGCACACACGCGCGAGGCGATCACATCATGGTGGGAGGTGCCAATCATCCTGTAAATGATGAAGGCCTAATTAACACGCCCGATCGTCGCGCGCTCCACGATCCGATGACAGGATTTTGTGACGTGATGGAGATAAACGTCATCACATCGGCTCCTCTCAGTGTTTTTATTCCGAGCCATCGCTTTTAATTCCTATCAACACCCCCCCCCTCCCCCCTATAAAAACAGCTGGAACAGGGGAGGATGATGTGCGCGCCGAGCATCAACCGGGAGCAGCCCACCACCACCACCCTTCCCCCGGTGCGTCCTTACCGGGTCCATGGTCGACGGAGAGCCGAGGCGAAGGCGCATCTCTAAGGCCGGTTCACTCCATCAGAGCATCCCGAGGAGCCGGAGGCTGCAGGTTCGATCCCCCGTCACAGCCCGGTCAGCAGCCTCAGCCCAGTCGCCTCCCCGTCTCTGCCCAGGGAGCGACGGCTCCATCAAGCGTCACGTAGCGCAACTTCCTGTCAGGACTTTCACAATAAAAAGACAGAGAAAGGGAGAAATCAAAAATGAAATTAATATAATAAAATAACAACAATTCATTACCTGATGATAATCAACCTAAAATAGATTATGTATATTATAAATGTAATGTTCTAAATTTATTTGTTTTTGTTGGTTGCCTTTGCTTAGAGGAAATTATCTTCTTTGAATTTAAATCTTAAATGTCATAATAATCTTTGGTAACACATTGAATTTGTCGGTGGCATCTGTGTCCTGGTTTGTACAAATAATCGTTTAACTTTTGATACTTTACACACCTGCTGTCAATACTTCTATACTTTTTCTCTATTAAAGTATCAAACATTGGTTTCAATATTTATTCAGATGACTGCTTGTGGAAAGATAAAACAACCACTGCAACCATGACATGATTTCTGCTGAGAATTTCAAAAAAGTTTGGACTGACAAAATACTTGATTACGTGAAAAAAAATTGGCGCTTTTATTCTAGAGTTTAAAAAAAACTTCGAGCTTCCGCTCCTGTACCGGATGTTTGTGTGAAACTTGACGCTCCCCGGTCTCTCATCTCTCTCCTCCGAAGGATGCGACCCTTAAAGAAACAAGCTTCAGAAGCCGACACTTCCTCACTGTCCCTCATCTTCACGCACCTTCTCACGCGATCTGTCCTTTTCGAGATTTTGACTTTAGACCAGCACAGATCATTTCCCTGGATTTAACTGGGACGCTGTGGTGGATAAAACTTGACAGAAACTATTAAGCAATAGCTCCCTCTGGCGTCTGAACTGGGGAAATGCATCGCACTGGTACTGCCAGGCTTTGACTAACATGTTTACATTTCAGGCAGAAAACCTGGACTTTGTTAATTTCTGTGAACTTTAAATACTAGTAGAATTGATCTTTCAACTTCTAAGAACTTGACTATACATCTGAGTGATAAGTTTGTATTAACTTTAGGGATTGTGGATGTTCACTCAACCAAATAATTTTGAATCAGAATGATTCAACCCTCCTCTCCTCATGTTAGGAGATTGACAATCCTGTTAGTCATAACTGACCATTCACCATCAACGGTGACGAGCGGTTCAGTCCCTCAACCAATCAAAGAGGGAGGAAGGCGGGCGTTTAACCCCCTCTGTGGGGGAGGAGGAGAGGGGTGTTGGAGGTGACGTAACGTTGCTTTAATGATCTTGTACAGCATGATAAATCCACATCTGTCTATGAAATGTGCTTTATGAATAAAAGCCCCTTGCTTGTCTAAAACATGAACATATAGAACCTAATTCTATACGAATTTGACATTTCAAAAGAAATGTTCTCAGCTCTGTTCGAGTCCAACAGGTCAAATCAAAGTGAATAAATACCCACTTCCTGAGTCAGGCTGCTTCCTCGGGACGTCTTTATTTGGCCGATATGACAGCAGTGACGGACAGGAGGCAGCTGCGTTGGCACCAGGAGAGGAGGGGCCCCTCGGGGGTCGCAGTAGGTCAGCGGGTTACAGGAATGCTGATAGGAATGCAGAGAGCAGCGGCCAGGGGAGAATCTCGACAACGGGACAACAGCAAGGATCAGCAGCTCCCCGGGGAGCCATGACAGCGTACAGCAGGCTCAGAGGAAGAAGAGGAGCAGGATGAAGAAGGGGGGGGGGGGGGGGGGGGGGGGGGTGGGGGAGGGAGACGAGGGGGGAGGAGGCTGAGCTCTGAAAAAAAAAAAAAACCTGAAAGGGGGAAGACTACCAAACATTTTTTTAAATCATTATCATATCTCTAAGAAATATGATTGTGTATAATGTGAATTCTGTATTGTTTCCTTATTTCCATTCATCTGTTCTTTATTCTCTTTTTTCTTTGTCCTCTTGCTGCTATGCACACACCTATTTACAATTTGAGGATTTTTCTGTTTTTCACTTCACTCTGAAGTTTATCAGTGTCATTAAATGACAAACTGCCAATGTCAGAACACGCCACTACCTTCTTGAAAAATAGAAGGTTCCACATCAATACCGGATTATCATTGGCAGGTTCAGACAGAACACACCTCCGCTAAGGCTAACGCACAATCTCACCATCTTATAGAAAAAAATCCTGAAGCTGGGATGGGATCACGTCCTTGGTGGAGGTCGTAGAGTGAAATATAACTGAGATATCACCTGAGTCTCAGAGGTTTTAAATTAACACTTTATTCCAAGATGCGAGTGTTTTTACACCGAGGGCCCTGCACGAATGAAAACTTCACTGAACCTGGAGATTTCTGAAAATACATACACAGCTTTTATCTGTTGTTTTGAGAGCTTGAATCTAACAGAGACCACAGACATGAACACACGGTACGATACGTCATGATTCACAAGTCCAGTCTGCATGAGTTCACACGCACTACTCACATTACTCAGTTTGTAGAACCCATCTGGATATCTGTGTCAGTGCAAATTAGAGAGAGTGTGTGTGTGTGTGTGCGTTCGCGTGTGTTGTCAGAGCGTGGTGCGTTAAGTGTGTATGGGCAGATTCTGTGGAGGCTCAGCAGGCAGATTGTTCTGGACTTGAGCTTCTGGATCAGCTGGAGCTTTTTCCTCTGTTAAAAGAGCAGGAGAATATAAACCGAGTGAAAACAAGCATCCACAGCAGCAACTCGCTGCCACATGCTCCAACTCTCCTGTCGTTTACCTTTAATTTCAGGTTGTGGTTGAAACTGTAGTTCTCCGTTAGGGCCTGCAGGAAGCTGCCCATCTGCTGCCTGCTGCTCCTTCTGTCTCTGGGACATCTCTAATACCGCCTTGAAAAAGAACAAAAAAAAACCCAAAAAGATTAGCCTGTACTGGAGATATTCAGACACCATCTCCCCTTCTCACACCAGGACTTTGCTATTCAGGCAATATCAAATACAGTTTGAATTCCAATGTAATTTAAAAAAATGACCTCAGATCTTGTATGAGGAACTGTTGACATTATGACATTTTATTTATTTATTTATTTATTTTACAACACTCACATTCTCTACTCAAAGTCTATGTCCATTTTTTTTAGTCTCTGGTTTGGGGGGCGGGGGGACAGTTACCTGCTGATACTCTCTCTTCTGAGCCTCCAGGGCTTTTCCTCTTTCGTTCAGCAGATCCTGCTCCTGGCGCAGCGTCTCCGCCCTCCTCCTCAGCTCTTCTTCTTTGTCTCTGAGCTCGGCCTCAAATCGCTGGAGCTCTTCCTCCGTGTACGCTGGCTTCGCGTCCAGAGTCTTGCAACACGGCAGAGGGAGCACACAGAAGTGACAGGATTACTAAGGTAGCAGTGATGGGAATACCCCAGGGCTTCACACAGAAAGAATATCAACAACATGCAGATGAGCATGTTTTAATGTTGATGATCTTAATTGCACCTCAAAGGCTGCGTGAATGCAGACCTGTCAGGAATCCAGTCCTGCTGTGCTCACACCCTAATTCCTCCAGATCTTAAACAAAGAGCTACGTGACCCATTTAACTTCACCAAACCACATTTTCACAGCTTGTCCTAGAACATGAAGCACAAGCGATCTAATAACCCGACCACATCCTGTCATGCCACCTCTTTACCTCCCACTCTCTGGGGTTATTAAAGTCCTTCTTCTCAGTGGATTTCAGGAACTCCTCCAGGCTGACGAGCCGGTCCTTGTTTGCATCCACCTTTAAAAACGCAGAAACAAGGACGACATCACGGTCAATGCAGAGCAGAGAGAAAGGTTTATTGGACATGATGAAGGAAGACGAAAGCAAATAAAGACTCACATTCTTCATGACGTGCTCCCTCATCCTCAGCCTTTCTTCCTCCATCTCCATCATGTCATCCTCCTCATTCTTTGGATCGTAGACCTTCTCCAGCTGGAGGGGGGAGATGAACAGATGTTAGCTGCCAGGAGGATGCTGGTGCATGCCACGACTGGCAGGTTAAAAGCTTTTTATGTTCCTAAAGCGTGGACATGAACAGCTGTGTTTTCAAAGTGATGATCACCCACTTGTCAAACCTTCAGTTTGAAGCTGAAATAAAAGTTTAAAGGTTCAGGTGAAAGAGCTCATTCATGTTTGGAAGGGGAGGGTGGGGTTAGGGGAGTTCAGCTGCAACATGCAACTTCACCACTAGATGTCACTAAATTCTACACGCTTTACCTTAAAGTGTAAGTGACTGTAATGAACTGCTTTTTACCTCCTTTGTGAAGAGAGCTTCCAATTCCTGCTCATCTAAAACACCATCTTCGTTCGTATCTAAACAGGACAGAGAATCATGGGAACTGTTTTATATCTACCTCATCTAACTGAAAAGAAGTGGGGTTAAAAGGATGGTGTTGTCACACACCATGCAGTTTAAAGAAGGTTTTAGGGTTGAACTCTTGTGGGTCCAGGCCGTCTGTCTCCTCCCAAACTTCCCGCAACTGAGCAACACTACCCTGAGTGTGACAGGAAACACATGTAAGGACAATAGATCGATTCATCACCACCCATTTTCCACATCCTTTGCTCACCGGAGCGTTAACTTTGGGGTGCTGCCGGTGTTTCTCCTGCAGCTCGAGCATTCTCTTCTCCTCTTTCTCCCTCTTCTCCTGGTCCAGGCCCTTCAGGTACTCTCTCCTCTCGTGCTCCTTCAGCATCTCATAGCGCTTAAACTCCTCATGTCTCTCGGCGTCATAGTTCTCGAGGTCCTTGGTGGCCTGAACAATATCGCCAAAAATAGTAAACACAAAACAAAAAAGTGCAGAAATGCACTTCAGTCAGTGGAGTCTGATTCGATTGATTTTCAATAAAAAATTACTTCTGTACATTAGACTAAAATCAGAGGACACATAAATCATCATCCAGCTATCTCTTTTACTTGAAACTAAAATCTCTCCTCCCACTCATCAGAGCAGAGTCTTACTGTGGAGATCAGCAGCTCAAGGTCTTTTGCCTCAAACGTGTTTTGATTGTGTGGATCCAGATGTTCAAACTGCTTCAGCAGGGAGGCGTGGTCCATCTGGAGGCCTGCACAGCAAAGGAAATTATAATTAATAACAAGACATATATTGTAGAAAAAGGTAAAGTTGCTAATAGTGGAATAACCCATTTATCCCATGATAACCTACACACAAACTCTCTCCTCGGGCATTCAGAGGAAAATGAGTCCACTCACTCTGCGTGTTGGTGCTGTCCAGTTTGGCTTTCAGCAGCATCCTGAGCCGAGACACCTCCTGCCGCTTCAGCTCATCCAGTCGAGTTCTGACATGGTGACTGACCAAGTCCAGCTCTTTACTGAGGCGACCATTCTGGCAGAGAACACAACAGAGAACAAATCAAATGTCAGATCCTTTTGGTAGAGGTGAACTAAAACAGCTTTGTGGGTGAGGAGGAGCAGAAAGAGAGTTACTAAGAGATGGAGGCTAACCTTAATGTCCTCTGTGTTCGCTGTCTGCAGTTTCTCTCTGAAGTGAGGGTCGGTCTCCAAAACTTCAATCACCTCTCTGAGATACCTGTCGTAGTACAGGCCAGTGTCCTGCAACAGTGTGTTGTAATGGAAGGATTTCTTTAAACTTGATCGGTGAATCGGTGAAAGGACACAAGAAAGGGCACTTACAGCATTCTCCTCCTCGTGTGCTGCCTCTTCCTTAACTTCTTGGTTGCCTCCATTGCGATCGATAGGCACCGACCAGACTGCAGCAACGATGGAGAGAAGCAGCAGCCAGCCAGGTTTCCAGTTCATCCTCCTTCAAATCGAAGGATGATGAAAGGTGTGTGAGTCATAACTGTCTTCAGTAAAGCACTCATTGTTGAGAGGCTCAAATGAACCTGAGTCAGTAAATCATCACTGTCAAACCTTCACTGTATTTCCAATATTAAATAAACTGAACTTTGTTTATTATGTACTCAATATTGTTTCCACGGTCACAGGTTCACGGAACACAAAAGAACCCGGATATAGATTCCTGGTCATACCCTGATTGGCTCTATGTAAACATAGCCTGCGCTAACAAACATTTAGTATACATGATTGGTGTGCACACTATATGCCGAATTCAGCAGGAGACTTTAAAGATGTATAAAAGGTCAAAAGCTTATCGTTATCTGGTCATAGGTTTCTTCAGCAATTGAAAATATTAATAATCACACATTCTCTAAATGGAATTTCGCGCACCGATCTGTTTGGTGGAGAAAAATCAATTTTCACTGAGTTAAAACAGGATAGAGTTCGTATATGACACCGGAAGTGTCACATCACTGACAGTAAAACAGAATAATTGATGTCATTGTTCGGATCAATTGCTAGTTAGCCCACTAGCTTAAAGGAGGAATCACGGATGCGGATGAGAGGTTCAATACATGCAGCGATATTCCTGTTGCTGTACACACGTGTGAGATAACACATGATGTATGCGAGTGGATGTTTGATCTAACACACCGTTGTTTCTTTCAACACAATTTTAAAGATGATATAAAAGCTAATTGTCCAGCGGTTAGCCACATTAATGGTCGGACACGGCACTTCCTGTGTCCACCGCTTATATCTGACGCTCTACAGCATATTTAAAATCCAAACTCAGCTGACAGAAAACCTGTGATTTAAATGTTTCTAAGAGATATACCAAATAAAAACTCATCTCTTACCGCAGATGATTCTCTTAAATTCCAGATCAAACGATCAAATCGCGATCTTTACTTCGTCGGAGGAAATTGACGTCACGAAGCAGGAGGGCAATGCTGCATTCAGGGACAGTTGGAAATGCTTATCCCCTTGATTAGTCACATATAAATAACGCCAGTAGTTTATGGAACTCTCACATTAGTAATCGTTTACGCACCAGTTAGATTTTATTTTTTGTATGTTGGTGGGATTAAATATTCTCAATAAGATTTATAAACAAAAACATTTAGTCTTTGTAAAGTCAACGCTAAAACTACTTAATTACACTCCTACAAACAATGCTGCACCTACTTGCATCACGCCAGTGGTAAATAATGCGTCATCAAGTACTGTACAAACGTTTTTAATTGTTTCGAAAAAATAGATTTGTTGTATATTTCATTCAATACATAAACAAAGTCATGGCATGGTGAAATAAATTAACATAAACACAGTCAACAATTGCACGTGATAATAAATTAAAGATATAAATATGAAAGCATACACATCTACATCTACAATAAAATTAATAGAAATAGATAATAAAATAGAATAATAAAATATGGCACATGGAAAACTCATACATTAATAAATTAAAAAAAACATTAAATAAATTAACAATCACACAATAATAATCAATAATTTCAAAATGAGTGTATATATAAAACCATGTGAGTCATTTTCAATTTATATCAGTTTGACTGATGAACTTGAATCGTTTAAATTGATTTACACTTGCTATGCATGAGTTGAGTCAGTGTTTAGAAATCAATCTCTCTCATGTCAGTAGGGGTCCCGGCCCGCTCATCCTCTTCCACCTCCTCTTCTTTTTCTGTGGGGCCCTGTTGAAGCCCACTCCTCAACCGCTGGTGGAGACCATACTCTATCATGTCACTGTAGCACTGCAGCACTGCCTGTGAAGCAAGGAAAGGAAGTGAGGGGATTTAGTCAGAGATCTGAATTGTTCAAGACACTGACAAAATAAAATAAAAATAAAACTTTAGATGAAATGAAAAGGTCTCTACTCACCAGCTCCGTCTGGCACAGCTCTGCCAGCTCTTCACTAAGGAGAGCCAGCTGAGCGGGCCCCTGGTTGCCCAGGCCTCGCAGGGCACAGTTGAGAGATGCTGCAGCAACAAGTGATGGAGGTGCTCCTAGGAACCGGGAGTCACACACACACATGGCAGCGAGCGTGTCACTGTGTCTCCGCAGGGTGGACAACCGTTCCTCCACAGACTCAACACTGTCCCCTCTCTGACCCACTGAGGCCAGAAAATGTGGAAGGAAGTCCTGAGGGGTCACCGCTGCTGTGTCCCATCGCAGAGTGGCGAGGATGACTCGCTCCATTTCCTGATGGAGGGAACACGTGGTGTCAGAGCTTCCTGATCATTTCAAATGCTCATGAATTAGTTTAAAAATATGATATAGTCATTATGTTTGACACACTTGACAAATTGTTTGTCTCTCTGAAACTCCACTCACATCCACCATATTCTATGATATAACTACTGTGATGTTTTTCTCCTAAAGCTTTAGTTCCATAAAAGGTATAAAATGAGATATTATTATTTAAAATCACAGTTTAGCACTGCAGGGGTATTTAAGTTAGTGATGGTGGTAGAGGCCAGAGTCCTGACCCCTCGACTATGGCCAAGTGATGGACTCACCCGCAGCGTGGAGGCCTGGAAGCTGTACTCGGCTGCAGCACAGAGAGTGTCTGCGGTGAAGTTGTCACACTCTGTGAGTTTGGATGCGATGAGGATGCAGCCAGCAGCCAGACAGTAGGGTGAGACTGGCACAGACAGCGTGGCGGACAGGTAGCGGTCCATTAAGGAGACAGACAGAGGGAACACTGTCTCGTCACACCCACTCTCACAGCACACCTGCAGAGAAAGGACAGAGGACACCAGTGTCAGTGCTGCTGCGATGACACGACTTATCCAGCATCATCAGGCAGAGTCAAAGGTTTCATACCTCCAGGGCCCACTTGGCAAGCGCCTCCCTGCGCTCGGGATCCCTCTGGATGAGGGTGATGTAGAGCATGGAGGGAATGTACCTCTCCTCCACGTGAAGCAGCCTCAGGATCACACGGTGCCCTGACACGGTCGGGTCCCAGGCCGCACGCAGCTGGGACGAGCCTCTGATGGGGCCCTGGCCCTGCTCCTGACTCTGGTCATCCTCGACCTCTTCACACCACAGAGACACAGACATGCCTCTGTCCATCTGCACAGCCTGATGGGTAAAATATGAACCTGTTTATGTCCAAACTGGGAAGGAAAAACCGCAGGTACTATCCTTCTGCCGCCTGAGCTGCTGTGCAGGTAAAGGGTCGTGTGGAAACCCCTGCAGAGTCTCCGGACTCTGCTGTCCTGTGGTGCTGTGCAGAATACCAGCCTCCAGCTGAGTCCTCTGAGTTTTATACCCAGCAGGGAGAGAGAGGGAGAGGGCGTGGCAGAGAGTCAGAGGCAGAGAGGGGTGGGGACCCTCATGAGTGACATAAAATTGACAATACAGTCTGCGCAACAATCGTTCCAACAGGTGGGGAGGGGGGGGGAGTTAGGGAAGAGAAGGGAGGCCGGGGAGGAGGAGCGAGGAGCAGACAAGAGAGGGAGTGGCCCGCAGGGGACAGAGCAACAGCTTGTCTTCGACAGTGAAAGAGAGAAGGGAGGAAAAGAAAAGGCCGCGAGGGGTGCGAGGCAGAGAGAGACAGAGGAAGGGGAGAGAAGAGGTCACCTCCACACTCTGACAATGGGAATGGATGACAAAAGGATGAGGGTGTTTGTTTACAACGTGCAGAGGGCAAGACATACGTCAAACACATGGATGGATGTTAAATCGTAGCTGCTGGTAGATACAAGGGGGATGATCATCTTCCAAACAGTAGGTCCGAGATTAAAGATCAGAAGTTATATGATGAAATAATATAAAATAAAGATGTTCGTACAAATCAAAATTCTTTATTTATCCCTTTTTTGCTCTTGTGGGAAAGTGTTTCAGGCCAGAAAAAAAGATTAATCTGTGAAGAGCAACACATGATTTTTTTTTGTTTCCATCTAAAACTGTATGAATTATCTTTCCCTTTTATAAATAACTATAAACAAAAATTAGTTTCCACTGTTTTCAGACTTTTCATCATTCAAAAAAAAAATGACACAGCTGTTCAATAACAAGTGACACTGCTGGAGGCAAATAAGTGCAATGAATCGACAGACCAGGAATAATAATGCTTTTTAGATTTATATGGCAAGTTTTAATTTATTCAGAAATTATCAAATTGCGTGGGACACCAGCATCTTTGAACAACTCCTCAAAGCTACTTGTTGTATTAAACCTCTCCCAGCATCATCCCTCTCTTCACTCTCTGGATTCTCATTGTCAAAGCAACCTGTGTCCCGTCGGCCTCCCCTCCCTGCGCCTGTGGCAATCTGCTGCTCATGTTTAAAGAGGAGTGAAGCCACTGGGGAGGGCTGGGCAGGCGAGGTATGTGCAACAGACAGTGGAGCCGGGGCAGGTCAATGAGCCGTATTGTCTCCCTTTACAAATCAGTGTCAGACAACAGCCCCCTGGCCTTCTGCCTGCTGCTCGCTCCTCACACACACACACACTTCACACATCCACAGGGTTAGACACACTTTTCACACGCTCCCCGGGGACTCCTCTAATGGTCACAGTGGGGTCGCACTCAGCAGTGGAGAATACAGATTGTATTTGACGCAGTCATTACAGGTGGCTGTTGGCACATTAGAGGCTTCAATGGCAGCTCGCGTTTCAGATGGGCGATAAATGGACGACCACACTGACACCATGATTTCAGCTCTGCATAAATAATTCAGGCGTTGAACGTAGAGCGGACGACCAGTTCCACAAAGTTCACAACAACATGTGCAGCAACAACAATAAACATTTAGACTTGATGAAAACATCCAATTAACTTCAAATTAGCATCATTTTATTTATCTGTCATATTTAATCAAGTGTTCAGTGATGGAGGAAGGTCCTTTAATATTACAACAATTCTCCACTTTTTAAAGTTTAGAATGTATTAAGACATTTCCCTGCAAAAGGACTTAAACTTCTTGAATGTCACAAAATATCACAATGCCTGTAGTCGTTTTTTTCACTGAACTGAATGCGGCTATTAAAAACTAGTCAGATACCAGAAATAAAAGATGTAAGGAAAAGAAAAATTGGAGGAGAAAAATGTAAAGGGATAATATTAACTCAAGTAAAATCAGAACAACTGATTAAAAATAGAGGGAAACAGCAGAAGTAGAACTGACTGATTCAAAGTAAAGGCAGTGGGATTAACATTCAAATACACAGCGGAATAGGAGTATAAAGTCGAGTCGGAGAGTAGATTGTGCAGCCGCATCATCTCCCACAGATAACAGCTTTCCTAAGACACGCAGCATAATGACAACATGAACAGACCATAATCCTCCATCACTTGGTCAATTGTGGCATTAGAGAGAAAATGGGGTTTAAAGCTGTCGACAAGGCCTTCGCCTATAAAACAGGCTTTGAGAGGTTCTGAAAGCAGATTGAGTTTGAATGAGGGCCCGAGTTAAGTTTGGCTCTGTCAGTCAAGTGAGGTCAGGAGGGGGAGGAGGAGGACGGGACACGGAGTGACAGATCGCAGGCCTGTTTAAGCACCCTCCTAAATTCATACACCGCAGCTGTATTCAAACAACACAGATCGAGGGGGAAAGAGACAGCGAGTGGCCAAAAGAGGAGCGCAGCGGGCCCTGAGAAGGAGGTGTGTCGCCCCCGCCCCTCATTTTCCAGCTCATTTCCCGGGACAGTGGAGAACAGAGGTCCTATTTTCCCCTCCGCCATTCACCTCGCACAGACACCTGCTGGCCAGTGGGGAGGGGGAGAGGGGAGAGGGCAAAGTTTAACCAGTTCACAAGTTAAAGACGAGACATTAACTCGTGGATGTCACAGTTACAGCTGGAAAAAAAACATCATTTATCAGTTTGATCCCAAAACTCCTGACCATTTTTCACTTTTGACTCTTTTCTTTACCAGAATAAAAAATAATGGATTCATCCCCAGGGGGAAGCTTTGGTTTATCACCAGTTGCGCCAATCAGGAACAGAAATGCCTTTAATTCCCATGTATGTAGGTGTAATAGATGTAGAGGATTCAGTGGGAATCTGTTCAATTGTTCTTGTGTAATGTTGCTGATAACCAACCAGCAAACACATGGAGCTTGCAGTAATTCCAGTGGAGGAAAGATTATATTGAACACAGGTGAGAATCACACAGCGGCACAAGAGGAAAAAAGCCGAGCAGACCTAACAGAGACAACCATAAGATACAACCATTTATTCAGTAATTGTCAGCGGATGAAATTGTTCTACAGATAATTATAAGGCTTGAAGTATTACCACCCCGCGTGTGAAAACTATAAGGCATGCACAAACTTTGCATAGGGCTGGAATTGCATCATACAATAATAACAAGGTCCTGCCAGCGAGTTATACTTCATAATCTTCCCTTTTCAGGAACAGTGGCGAGGGAATGGAAGGGAAGTCGAAACCAAACTTCAACAAAGAGAGCGCACTGAAGTGGCAGGCGGGCATGAACACTCCTATTAAATAACTAGTGAAAAGGTAAAACAGCAGCATCACACGGAGAGATGTCAGAGACTCGGGAGGATGTGAAAACAAGTGGTGAGTCTGGGTAAAAAAAAAACAGTGTTCGAATATCAAGACTGAAAACTTCATGGGAACGTTAAAAGAAAACACCTCAACAGCGCCCCCTGCCCCTGACAAACAGTCACAACAGTCTTCCTTCTCATTTGATCACAATGTATATATATATATAGATTCTGTTGTTCACATATAAATATCTTTCATTCATCTCTTAGTGACCGTCAGCCCACCAGCTGACTTTCAGATTTAAGGGTTAGGGTGAACACACGCTGAATTAGAGGAGGCGGCTCCTGCCTGTGATTGGCTGAGGAGGCATTGTGTCACGCTGGCCTGTGAGTCCGGGCTGTCGTCATCAGAGCTGGAGGGAGAGTGGAGACCCAGAACCCTCTGCACCTTGACAGGAAGCTCCTGGGGAGGGCAGAGGAGGTACCAGGAATTATTTTTTCTCTTCATACAATCCTTTTCTGACTCTATGGCTAAGTAGCATCCTGCTCAGTCATCTTACCTTGCATTGAACGAACTGCAGGTAAATGGCCTCAGCTCCACGTAGAACACTCTGCAGATCCAACTTCATCGTCAGCTCATTGATGTGCTGCGGGTCAAATGACAATACACAAAGGCTGTAGTGCTGTGTCGACACACTGAGCCGTAACGTGACACACGAGCGGAGCGCACCTTCAGAATAGTGTTGAAGTCGTGCTCCGAGCCAATCAGCTCTCCTCTCTGGGACTCCAGGATCGAACAGGCTATCAGCAGGTGGAAGTTTTCACATGGAAGACGAGTCCACTGAACCTGAGGGAGACGAGAGGAAGTTACACAGGTGATCGATCCCAGCTCCCACTGGGCGAGGGGGAGGTTACAAACTGAACATGTCACCAGGTAATTAGAGAAATGAAAAGTTGTCACAGCACTTTTAATACAATAGGTCTGTGGGTCTCTTAAAAACATTCATGGATGCAAATAAATACAGATGCTGTGCCCTCACCTCCCACAGAGTGAGGATGTCCTCAAAGGAAAACTCTCTCTTGAACCAGATGAGCAGCCAGCGGAAACAGAAGCAAAGTGAGCCGCTGTCCTGAGAGTCTGCGGAACACCACAAATGTGTTTTCAATTTAGCAACAAACAAAACAAGAAGAAGAATGAGCTCCACGTACATGATTTAAGCCCGAAACTGAGATTCAGTCACTTCCTCTCATGCATATGTACTTGTTCATCACCCACCCACAGGTGCTTTTATACATAACTAATAGTCTTAAGTGTAGCCTGGAGGATGCAGGCTGTTTCTGCTCTACTTTTCTTTGCAGAATCCTTTTGTTACGCATACCTCAGGCCTCATTAATAGTGATTTAATCCAGAATGTGAATAGAGGGATGTTCACTGACTAACCCAGGAAGTCACACAGCTCTGGGTCTAGAGCCCTCAACAAGATGCTGAGCTGAAGGAGCTGCTGCTTCATCGCCTCCTGAGACTCTTCGAAGTTCTGGTGCTGCATAGATGAAACAGAAGAGGCCAATGAGTCAACAACAAGTCTGTGCTCACAGAAATGAACATGCACAAAGTATTGTCAAAAATCCAAAGAGAAAGATTCAAAAGATCCTTCTGAAAGGCATTCAAAACACAAATGTGTGCATTCTGATTTTATTGAAACCAGAACAGCTGATGAGGCATTAAGTTATTAGTTAATAGATTCACTGAGCACATAAAAGTGGGCACTGAAACTTGTTGCTGGGTGACAATCGTTCCCTTTCACTGCTTCAAATTCAAAAGATGGAGAAACTTCTACTAACCACCAGCTCCATGAAGCCCGTCAGACACCAGAAGGACTCCACCTCGTTCTGGGTGATGAACAGGAGAGGAGAGAGGAGATCACTCATCCCCTGGACATAACCTGGGCAGACAGGGAAGAATAAATACACGAAAGAAGCAGAGAGACATAAAACCTGAGATCAACAAACATCGTCTCCTCCATTCTTTTTTTATAATGACTTTGTCAGTGTGGTTTGACGCCATGTCGGGAATCATAGGCTGTGCACGTGCTTGCCAACAAGCCAAATAAAATCCTACCAAGATCAAAGTTGTACATGCAGTACGTCATCAGCACGTCGTGGAGCAGAGTGAGTCCTGGATTGTCGTTCCCAGAATAGAACGTATTGTGTCTGTCTGTCCTGCTGACATCTCTCTCTGTCACAAAACAACAAAGCCAAATTCAACTTGAGCATCACAAGCAGCCGACGGCTACAAAGATGAACTGATCCTCTGTTTACGGACCTATCAGGTTTCTGTAGCCCCTGAGGAGAGAGTTCCTCATCTCCTGCTCTTCGCTGACCGACTTCCACTGCACTTTCATTCTGAAATACTCATCCCTGAAGATATGCACAAACATTTTATGAAATCAGACTTTCCAAAAAAGTCAAACAATCAAAAACACGTAAACAGTAATTTGACCCACGTTTTAACCCGCAGAATTTCCTCCCGTTCTTTGGTAGTGCTGTTCCATGGATAAAAACCAAGCAGGAACTTCCAGACGTCTCTCCTCAGTGATGGCATGATGCCCTGCAAGATGCAAGCACAGCTTCAATATCATGTGCATTTAGATGAACAGGAGTCCTACAAACAAGGGATACACCCTTGTCTCCCTAATTAGTCTTACCCCTCTGAACACCAGCTCTTTGATTTTATCTGGGTTCTTCACGCGGCCCTCTGGGTCGAGAAACTCCTCCCATTTGTCCAGTGGTCGCCCCCTTATTACGTGTGGTCTGGGACCGAGCTCTATCCCCTGGATGGAAAAACATAGAAGTGATTAAAGCCTCACATTTCTTTTGAGCCACTGAGCCATCTACCTATAAGCCATGGATGAACTAACTGTCAGTAGTGACAGTGAGAGGAAGTGAAAGAAACAAAGGTTGTGTTGTAGGCTTTCACAATAACAAACCAAGCAGCTGACTAGTACCCACAGGTGGCAGGACTCTAAATGGTCTGATCAGTGTCTTTCTCTTACGCAGTTGATAAGTTCAAATCCAGGCTCGTCATCAGATTGGAGGGGCAGGTTCGGATCCTGAGGAGTGCGGAAGTGGATGGGGGAATCTGGAGGCCGGAGGGCCGCCTTGAAGAAATTAGTGACTTTGGAGAAACCACCGAACGTTGTGGCGTAGGGGTCATGGATGAATCTCTGTTCAAATGGAAAGAAAAGCAGTGTAACAGGTGGAAGGAGTTTCATTTGGATCGCTCCCGGGTTTTGGGCTGTAACTGGGTGAGCTTCATTATGTGAGCATGAGGGGAGGTCGGGGTCACCAGTGATAAGGATGTAACATTTGGAAATCATGTGCACTCCATGGTGTGACTTTGAACAGTATTGATCATAAAGATTAAGAACCCTGAAAGATTTTATGATCAATTTATGCTATGATGAAGATGGATTTTAGTACGGATAGTTTTAGACTGAAAACATTATTTCCATTTTAAATGTGCCATGTAATACCTGCTCTGATTTATGAAAGGAAAACAAAAAATAATAGAAGTGAATTACCGTGACAAGGTCCGAGCTGTCATCGAAGAAGTGCAGCTTATCAAAAGAGTGAGAGAGTGCACCTGAGTCATGCGGGTAAGCGAGGAAGAGTCGCCCATCGACTGGTGACCTGATGATAACAACAGAAGCCATGTGATGTTTTTTCCACTCACGTGATGCTTCATGTTAACAGCTCTGCCTGAAACTATTCCAGCACTCTGGGGGGGTGATATAGTGATAACACTCACGGGTCCAGGGTGATGTAATGATGCAGGGCCCGAAGGAGTTCCCTGGTTCCTCCCCGGTGGAAGTGTAGAGCAGGCAGCGGGTGGCCTCCTCTGCTCGTCAACACCAGAAAGTTCCGACCCAGAGAGAAGCGGGCCCTCCGAAGAGAGTAGAGCTCTGACAGAGGCAGAGAGAAGGACCATTGACCTGGAAGAGAAATACGGGATATTCCCTTTCATGCTTTATTTCCTCTTGACACAGTTCTGTGTAACAAGTGACAGAAGATTACAAAGCACCTGACTCTTTGATTGGCCCATGTTCTCGGTCTTTCTTCACGGTGCTGATTACCGCCCAGTCTGGCTCGTAACCAGGGTCATAGTGTGTATCCTCCTCCCCTCCTTCTCCATCCTAAACGGTAAAACAAATGAGATGGTGACATTAAATTGTGTATGTGTCAAAAAATATATAAATATCTTTTTGTTTTTTCTCCTGACCTTTTTGGTGTAGAGTACAGCGGGGGCACAGCGGCCCTCGTCCTCCAGTGGGCTCCACTCTAGAGCTGGCACCCCAGCCTACAACAAGAAAGACACAGAATATGACAGCAGCACTTTCCGGGGTTTCCCTCGACATATCAAGCTTGACTTATTTTCTTACCCGCTCCACGACACGGATGAACCCTGGGATGGTGGTGTCCTGGTTACTTCTTTTAGCATTTGTGTGGAGGTAAACTCCCTCCTTCTCAAATATCAGCTGAGAAAGAAAGAAATCCCGGGGTTATAAAAAGTAAGGTGAGATAAGGGGAAGTCTCACTTCTGTTCCAGGGGGAGGGGGGCATAATTGGTGGGTGTATGGTAACCATATCCATATCATTATAATTTCCGTAAGCCTGCGATGACATCACAGAATCGGCTTTATAGTGTGTTCGATATTCTTATATACAACTAAAATCAGGAACTGGCTTACAAATACTATACTCATTTCCTTTGCTTGTTTTTTGGTTGCCTAACTTCTGACCAATTCATCTACTCATTAAATTCCCCCATTTTAATCCTACCTTATTAAGTACAGAATAAAACTGAGATATTACCTCATTGGAGTACAATCCTCTGTGTATTAATTATGTCATGTATGATCAAATTTAGCAGCTATTAATTCAAGATGCCTTTTGAAAATAAAATCAGTGAAACTGGTTAAGAACCAGGTGCTTGCACAGGTCTTAAAGAGTCAATACATGACTTTTTAATTAATAAAAAAATAAAATGAGGCCATCCTTACTAATGCGTTATATGCTTTCAGGACTTCTAAGTCGCACCTAAATGTTTGAAGGTGAACAAAGCCAGTAAATGACAGTGATCACATGATCTCGGCTCGTCAGGTCTGGCAGCTCACTCAGGCTGAGACAGTAGGAATAACTCGTTCGGTAAAACTTCATTCACACTTTGTCGTGATGAACAAGCTTTGACCCAGTTAGCCACAGGGCTAACTCCTCTGTGTGCCAGTAAACACGTCTATCGGCCGCCCATTCAACACAGGCCGAGGTTTCATGAGTCATCGAGATGACAGGTTGGATTTATCCAGCGTTTGTTGAGAACCGACAGCTAGCTGGAAGCTAACATTGCTCCCCAAAGCTCGACTAGTTCCACCCGAAAATGACGATGGAGCCGTGGACAAGGTTGTCAACATTCCCATATTTAAATGCCGCAGGTAAACGGTTGTAATAAATCAGAACTACCTTGTAATCTTCACCGTTTTGATCCATTCTTCCGTCGCCGGAGTCTGCGCGTCTGTCTTCCATAACAAATATTACGTCACACTGTTCCTGCTCTACAGGCCACGCCTCCAAGAGACGTCATGGAGTGCGAGCCAACCAGAGGTTCGTATATTCTCTGTTTTTTAACGCGACAATAATTCAGATTCTGAGATTTTTACTGTACTCTAATGTCAAAAGTATATGCGTTGATCAAAGCAACATCAAATGAAAGCAACAGTATTTTAGAGCAATTTGACATTTGACTTGAAAGGAACAAAGGCTGCCCTGAGATAACAACAATAAAATAAAATGAACTGTGGAACCACATTTCGTGTTCTTGGGAACAAGTTCCCAATCCTCCTCCTTGAGATTTGCATCACTTGTGAGTGTCTTTGCAGCTGTTAAGTGTTATAGCATTTGTTTAGTTTCTTTGCAGCTGTTGTCGTGTCTCTGCGGCTATTTTGTGAATCTTTTTTAGTTTATTCACAACAGTTATTTTGTAACCGTTTGCTTTTATTTCTTTACTTATTTCAATATGTTTGTAGCTGATTTAGTGTCTTTGCATCAGATTTTTTTAGTGGCTGATCCGGCTTTGTCGACTTCTGTGTGCTTCTCTGAGCCAGTGTGTTTCTCTCACAGGTTACAAGTTTAAGTTGTTCTTTGTTGCAGTCATTAGTTTCCTTGTAGCAGTTGGACGTGACTCTATGGCATCAGATTTGTGTTTCTTTGCAGCTGAGTATGCAGCTGGTGGGTGGGTGGCACAGAGTCCGTACAGTTGGGTTGGTGGGGCAAGGAGATGGTGGGCTGCACACGTGCACGAGGACAAGGAAGGGACGAGCCCGTCCACAGCTCGATCACGTGTACAACGTGCGTTTGACTGGGAGGCAGTAAACAGATGACGTCAGAGCTACGCCAAGTTGAGTCTACTGAAACAAAGGCGTGTGGTGACTTAGTGTACATTTCAAAATAAAAGCTTCGATTGGTCACGCTCAATTTTCAGAGAATTAATGTGGACGCTTCACCTTAATTCTCTCTTTGGTTCACCGTGAACCAAATCCAAATCCTTACACGCAGATCACGTCGAAGAAAAACAATGAATTATGTTTGTTATGAACTCTTAATTAATCTATGACAAAACTGACCAGACATCAGATTGACTGATAAACTGTTTTATTTTTTAAACACCCGTTATTATGATGACGGTTATTAGTCGCTGTTGTAATAGCTGTGTAACAAACAAACAAACAAAAAAAGCACATGCTTTTATTTTTAAATCCTCGCCCGGAAGCGCCGGGACTGCTCCTTGCAAGCTTGCTGCGGGCGCAGAGCTTAGCTGGGGGAGAGAAAATCGTGGGAGAAGCAGAATCTGAGCGATAAAACAAGAAGTAAAGTTAAAGATCGATTAACATCTGGTAACGTGGAAGAAAGGACACGAACAGGTGGGTGAACGTCCTCCCGAGCTTCCGTAATTTACACTTGGCCGTCTCGGCTCGTGCTAAAAGCCAGAAAAATGGAGGTGAAACCAGGGTCCATGATGAAGTGGCTGCGCTGAACAGTGGGTAAACAACCCGATCAACAATAACAACAACAACAACATGACGGGCCGAGGGCCGGGTGGTCTGCGGGTAAACCCCGGGCAGGACGGCTCCATGACTTCAGAGAGAGGTTCAGTGGAGAGCTGGGTCATCAGGAAGCTACAGTAGCTACAGTAGTTAGCATCGGCTGGTGTCCTGCAGCTCCCACAGAGGTGGGGGCTGCGCCACAGCCTGCACAGCTTGTGTTTACGACTTGAGCTGCACGTAATCCAACACATGCAATCACACCTCAAACCAACACGCTTCAGCTCGAGGGGACACACGACAGGTCTGTGCGTTTATTTAAAGTCTTTTCTTTCTGGACCTGACTCAGGCTTCTTCATTTAGAGCTCATTACATAGCTCCTTCCTATCTGTTTTCATTGTATGTTTACTTTATGAATGAGGTAATAACCGATATATAATCCCGTTATATACGGGAATAGGAATCGAGGGTAACTTAAGAAACCATTGTTGAGATAGCCCGAGATGACACATATATCACGATACAGCAATTCTGCCATAACTGATGCAATCCTGTAACAATGCATGCAAGTTATCTGACCACAGAAGAGTTCAAAATGACCCATAAGAGGCGAAGTGTGTATTTATTCACTGCAGTTTTGTGTCAGTCAACTGGCAAAAGTCAAACGTTCGGTTTACTCAGTTTACTATTAAAGTAGCATCTGGTTTGTTAACAATCCAAAATGTAACATTATATTAGGTTCCTTTTTCTTGATTTCCTGTTGTCTAGATTGTCTTCACTCCAATCTGCACTTCCTGTTTCCTTACTTTCTTATCTCATTAAGTATGTACTGATGATGAGTTCCATTGTATTAGTCCATGTCCATATGTCCATTTCTCAGAACAATCCATCCTGGCGTCACACACTGAGCGGTAAAACAAGAACAAAAATGTCCACACCCAGCCCAGGAGTATTACCCAATATTGCATGTATCCCAAATCATAAAAATAATTATTTTTGCTCCCCCCTCCAGGTTGTAGAGTCAAATGGAACTCAAATTCAAAGGTTTGCTCTAGAGAATAGAACCATTTTTTTCTAAATGTAAAGATTCGGTCAGCTCAGTACTTCAGCAGCTGACACTTCCTGCAGGATAATGAATGAGTTTCACATAAATGTACACAAGTTAAGAGACTGAGCTCTTAAGATTATTAATATTGGGTTGGGTTTTGTGTTTGACAACACTTTTCTTTGGGCTGTTGACGCTGTGTTTACTCATATCCTTTTTTTTTATTTACCCAGGTATCACCAGCAACGTGGAAACATCTTTTCTCTCCCCTGGCTCTTTAGTGTGTAAGGACATCAGCCACTAAGAATACCCATCTAATTATATTTCCATTAATATATTCATCATATCTTAAAGTCACCTAGTGCCTCTCTGCCTGACCCAGCATTTCCCCCCTGCATCCTCACCAGTGCAAAAACATTTTCATCACCAGCAAGACAGAAGAAACAAATCTCAAGTTTTCAGAAGCACCACAGCTACCAAAGTTTGAGGCGATAACTTGTAATCGCGCTTTGTCAGTTTAAGGCCCTGTAGAATCAGTGTATAACTGAGCTTCTCTTCAACGTTCATCAGCATTGTTCACGCCACCATAGTCCACTAAAGGAAGCTATAAACAGCACTTAGCAACATAATGGCCTCCATCACACAATTGTCCGAGCCCGAGATCCCAGACAACCACAAGGAGAGCTGGCTGGCGCTACTTTCTGCAGTGGAAACATACTGCCAAAAGTCAGGCTGTGACCTAGCTATACTGACAGCCTGTAAGAAGTTCCGGTTGTCGGCGGGCGACGGCGATGGAGTGAGGAAGCGGGAGAGCTGCAGTGCCTTTCCGAGGGAGTGCAATTTCTCCTACAGCGTCTGGGGTCAGGGGTTTCTGGCCGAGTCGGCGCGCCGCTACATGGACGACATCGGCGTGCTGCACTCCACGACCATGCTAACAGCCCAAAAGCACACACGCCAGGCAGGGGAGGAGGGAGGAACCAAGCTGGTGGTTGACCTGACCTCTGACCCGGGACATAGGGGGGTGAGTGGTCTGCTTGTGTGTCACACTGCCCTGCGGTGCTCTTCCATCACAGCGTTCTCAAGCGTAATACGCTGGATTGTTTTGCTGTTGTCTCAGAGTTTTACAGGAGATGGGGGCGTGGGCGGAGTCAGCCCCAACAGCAGACAGTATTCCCAAAACTACCCGTCAATCTACAACTCAGGAGCGGGCACAGGGCAGGGTGCCGGGCAGAACGGGAACAAAGAGAGGGAGAGCAGCATGCTGGAGGCCGAGCGAGGGAGGCAGAGGTCTGGGATTGTGGATCTGGAAGAAGAGTGTGAAGACGAGGAAGAGGAGGATGACATGGATGAGAGGCGACCCTATGGGAATGAAAGTGCAGGTGAGGAGCGAGACACAGCGACACAAACATCTGTGCCACTGCTGTTATTTCGTTAGTTGTGTGTCAAACCCTCCGCCTGTGTCTATTTTAGTCTTCTGTATTCTGTATCATCCCTCTGCTGCAGGTGTGTTCTCGATGGACGAGGACTCTCTGTCTCGGGACTGCGAGCCGTTCTTTGAATCTGATGGGGAGGAGGAGAGCACTGATGGTAAGAGTTTGTTATCTGGACGCTCATTATCTCCATTGATTTAAAAAAAAACAAAAAAAAAAAACAAATCTATCCGTCTCAGGCTCTTTGAGTGAAGACGCGCCTCCTCCCACTCGTGGCATGGCCATGGGTCAGGCTGCCCACTCATCCCGCAACGCCCACCCAATGGCTCTGGCCCGCTCGCTGCCCGTATCTGTGCCTGTGTGGAGCTGCAGAGGAAACCGAGGTGCTCAGGGAGATGGCAACAGCAGAGAGCGGGTGAGAACATGACTAATAGTTCATGGTCCTTCTTAATATCTTAACAAACTAAAGTTTTGGCATGTTGAATTCAGTGACATCTAGTGGTGAAGTTGCATGTTGCATCCTTCCCTCAGTCTGAGGGATGTGATTTAAAGGACAATTGGGTGTTTGTCAGTCTGCAGCCGCTTCATCTACCACGGCGGGTAACTGAAACTTTCATTGACTTTAACCTTTAGAAAATATTCTACAGATAGAATTCTAATGTTCTGCTTCAGTTAGCTAAATTGAAATATATCAAGTCATGTTGCTAAAAGAAACACGCAATGAAAGCTCTGATGAATGAAACAAGGTGTTGTGTGTCTTACGATGCTGCTGCGGATGTTGTTGTTGTTGTTGCTGCTGTTGTCATATTTCATGGCGTCTAGAGACCAAAACAAAGAAACAATTCACCTCTCAGTATTCTGATGCACAAGCTAATGGCCACGGCAGCTCCATCAGTTCATGTGACTGTAAAAGCATGTGTGAACTTTGTGTGAGGTCATGTCAGGAAAGTACTTTACAAATAGCCAATCTTTTTTTTTTTTTTGGAGTGTCAGGAATTTCGATGGTCAAGTTCTCGTCTCTGTCCCTTTCAGGTGGGCTGCGCTGACTTGGAACACATTGCTGCCAGTATGAAAGCCCTGCTGGCCCCCGGAGCCACCGACGGGACGGAAATGTTCGGAGCCCTGCCTCGGCCCCGTCTCAACACCGGGGACTTCTCCCTCAAGCACTGAGAGCGAGAGTGTGAGGCGAGCAGAGGAAAGACAGAGAAAGGGATAGAGGGGAGCGGATAAGGTAACGTGAAGAAAGATATTGTCACGGCAACAGAGGGATAAGGCGCGGCCTGTAT
This sequence comes from Pseudorhombus dupliciocellatus, assembly GCA_016785235.1. NCBI lineage: Eukaryota > Metazoa > Chordata > Actinopteri > Pleuronectiformes > Paralichthyidae > Pseudorhombus > Pseudorhombus dupliciocellatus. The sequence continues at coordinate 1,121,939 of JAFBJW010000042.1, read as the reverse complement.
TTTGGCAGAGGTGATGTACAGTTTGTGAAAGGGTGTAAAAGCTAGGGCCTCCATTTATCTCACTAACCAAAATTGACGGCACATGCTTTGAGGAGTAACAGAGAGAGAAATGTTATGAACACTAATAACATTTTCAACACTATCACTCCACCAACAAACCAACCACCACCTCGTTACTACACATTTCACAGCGCTAGTGACTTCACGTCTCCAAACACTACATTAGTACTGGACCTGAGGAAAAAGTCGAAGTAACAAGACGCTTGTTGCTTTTAAAAATGTGAGCAGAGGACCCCAGCACCTCCTCATAACATGCCTGTTTGTACTTTTGCCAATGAACGAATGACTGACTGAACGAATGATTGTAAATCGATGCAGCGTTAGAGGGGCTGATGTTCTTTTTTGTTTTGGTTCCTGCTCCACGTGTTGAGTGCATGGAGAAGTGACAGTGTGTGCGTGCGTGCGCGTGAGTGTGGAAGATGGGTTAACTGAAAAAGGATGTCCACATTTGACATTTCAAAAACAAATAAATGTTCCAGGATTACTTTTATGTTTCAAATAAAGGAGCAACGCCAAGAGAAGAGAAGCCTCATTGTGATTTTGTGTGGGGATGCAATACCACTGAGATCCTCTGGAGGGCATTAGTACTACACTAGAAAATCAGATTGCTGTAGTTAGGACGGCACAAAATACAGCCCTTTACTTGAACCCATGTATACACAGTTTATAGTTTTACCCCTTTATGAGTGTATTTTATTTTTGTTTTGAATATGAAGAAATTTCCTAGAAGCTTTCTTGAGATTTTATACGAATGTCACGGGCAGACACGAAAGCAGCGTACCTGAAGCCGCTGGCTGTGGTGGGTGTTGAGGCATAAAGAAACATGGGGTCAATGATATTACACAACAATTCAATTTACTTCTACATTCAGCACTTAAAAAATACAAAGACTCTAAAGTTAAACAAGCACTCAATTACATGTAAAGCTCTGTGTATATATAAACATACACAACTTTGCCTATTTTCTACATTTGTAAATAGAAACACAATAATAAACAGAATGGCACATTTGGTTATATTGCAATGACTGCTTCCTTCATGCACCAGAGAAAGCAAACACAAGCTACAGAGATTTCACAACGTGCTTCGGTTCTGCTCTACAACTCCGACACTTGTTCCCCAAACAACTTGACACCTTCTTAAATTTACACCATGTGACCCCACCCGCACCCCGCAGCGCAAACCGCCTCTAATTTGTCACTGATCCTTTTTCCGGATGAGGGAGAAGGAATTGGTTCCGACCCAGAAGCCGGGGAAGAGCTTTTCCTGGACGCTGGCCTTGAACTTGTGAATCAACCGCACCTCCTTCTCGCCCTCCCCCTCCACCAACAGGAATTTGATGATGCCAGCAGGCTGGTCAACATATACTCCCATGGTGGAGCCCGGGGGGAGTTGGACGTCCACGTTCTCGCCGTTGTGCCAGACTTGATAGCACGAGCCAGACCAGCCAGCCCCCCAGGAGCCACCATTTTCCCCAAGGCCGCAGGCCCCATCCTGGACCTTCCGGGGTGCACTCTCGGAGACGACCCCGATTACCACCCACCCCTCATAGTCCACCTCCCAGTACCCACGATGGCCCAGCAGATTCTCCTTACACAGCACCTGTGGAGAAGGTCCAACATTAACCGAGTTAAGTTTGCTAAACTAAAGAGTAGATGAACAATTAATTTTTTTGACAAACTATTCAGTTATTTAAAAATGGCCAATAATGATATACAGTATGGCAGTTGCATTTAAAGTGAAGCCAAAACTTTTTGATCGTCTGTAGCAATCCATGAACCTTACCTCCTCCATGTTAATAGACATGGTTGGTTGACGTTTTATTTTGAAATAACTGCAGGAAACTAAGAAACACCAAAAGTATCAGGGCATCTTTTCCACAGTGACCAGTGACGACAGCACTGTTTTATCAGCAGCCTACCTGTGGTGAGTGGTCGTATCGCTCAGGCCTGTTGGGATACGGGCAGACGGCGTCAGATGTACGAGCCACTTTGGAGCTGGCCTCGGAAATCCACAACAGTTTCTGTGCAGTTTTATCATCCAGAGTGGGCTGGAAAAAATCTGAGAGGAGGGAGGACGGACGCATAAGAGGTGAAGAGTTAGAAATACGACAGATGATAAGAACAAAAAGGAAGAAATAGGGGAAATGCCACTGAACAGAAGGTAGAGATAAAAGAACCTCTGAATATTTATTTTACAGTTCTGAAAAGGCCCAGTTTTGCTTAATCACAAAGCTGCAACAGTTCAATCTGTATGGCTGATTTCTTTTGAAAAAAAAAAAAGAAATACAGTTACATTTCATGAAGTCAGCCCTGGTGGTGGGTTCAGGGACATTCGGCTCGTACGGCGGCAGCTTCTCTGAGGGAACAGACAGGAGAGATAACCAGAGCATTAGAAGGGAAGTGCATTTACTTTATCACGTGTGGATGATCAGATTTACACGGCACCATCTATCGAATTGAATGAACTGATCCTGTTATCCTTTCAGTGATTTACGGAGACAATCCACTGGCACTAACAAATGTTGCTCTTTACCTTCAATGGGAGCTGCATTGTTTTTTCTTCCTGGAATAGAAAGAGATGAGAGTGAGTCAATGTGTGTGTGTGTGTGTGTGTACCGCAGCAATGTGACAAATAGATATGGGATGCTTTGTGGCCTCTCTCCAGAGATCCCCCTCACAATGGCTTGTGCAAAATGAAATGCACAACACTATTCCGGATGGCACTGACAAGTTAACTCTAAATCCTCTCATCTTTCTCCGCAGCCTCTCCCCTTCATCAGTGCTTCTGTCAGGCTGCCGCTCGTCCAGTAAATCACCTGCTGCTCTCAACCCGCTCTATATTACAGCAGGATATGTGCGCAATGTCGGCTCAGCACTGATTCATGAAGTTTCTGCTCAAGGTTTAGGTTTCAACGTGGGGAATCCAGAGGCCTTCGCCTGCATCTGTTAACCACACACATCATGGCCCCTGACAGCAGCAGGAGTCTCGTTCTAAGAATACACTTTCTGCACGCTGCTGTTACTTCACACCACATGTTTGTCATGTCGAGGTCCGGTGCGTAATCTCTGTTCATTTGTTCCCCCTCCAGTTTGTGAGTCACCCTGTCGTCTTCCTGGCATTTGAAGAAAAACCCGCACTGGCCAGGCCGGTCCCTATCCATCGCCTCGCCGGCCTATAGGTCATCCTCGCTCGTGTTACCAATCCTCAAATTTCACACTGACAAATAGGCTCAGGCGTCATCATTCTTACGACTATCGGACAGTTGCATCATCTTGAGATGCTTCAATTTCCATATGAGGGTGTTTTTATAAAATCCAGCCTTTTGTGTGATTGTCATTAGATTATTAACATGCATTTAAACCGACTGAATGACCGCAGTGAGACCATTGTCGGCCGGTTGGCGTCAATGTGCCTGAGGTCATCGCATTCGTATGGTATGCCCCACACCCTGGCAGAGCCTGGAGGACACATGGAGGGGGATTGAGTTGCTTTCACAGAACCTTGTCGACATGCAGGTCTGATGAGTTGGGGGGGTCTTTTTTAAAGGTGGACTCTTCAAGAAGCAGTCCATTGCTCCTCTATTATGGCCTCAAATTCAGCATCTGCTGTAATTATCAACTTAAATGCTCAGTGTGTCTGTTATGACGCAGGCTGTGGAATATAATTACTCGACCTAAGCCACTAAGGACAGAAAATGTGAGAATTGCCTGGGCATGCTGATATAATAATTGGACTCCACTGAGGCTTAAGATTCAATAACAGATCTGATTCAGGTTTGGATTTTGTCCACATGTCCTTACTGACTTCAGCAGCATGTTCATGGGCAGTATGGACATTAATGGAGGCAGGGGGGGACAGACCCTGACCATGTGAAAGGGAGACCTGGCAGGACGGACGGAGAGGGTCGGAGTAAAGGTCGCACAGGCCCCAGTGGAAACATAAAGATGGAGCAGAAAGACCCAGAGCGACAGATCACTTCATCCATCTTCCCCATCGTGGCACCCCCCTCCATGAAAGAAAAGCTGCGCGGATTAACGTCGGGGTGATCAAGGCATTAAGAGGAATTACAGATGGACTGGGAGACGTTTGGAGAAATTCTACACTGTGAATAAATTCATCTTCAAATCTGTGAGGTGTTTCTGGCATCTTTGACACCTCGGTAACCTCAGAGTGAGATATCAGGCTGGCCATAAGTTGAGCTGGAGGTCTGATCGCTCCCCAGCTGCTCTGTGGAGGTTAAACCCCTGTGGATGCCTGTCCACGCTCAGCGGGACAGGCATCAACGGAAAAGCCCCGTAGAGATAAACAGATACTCAAGAAGATTGATGTCTTGACATGGAGAGGACAGAGCGGGCTGCAGGACTATAGGCGTGAGGTGTAAACATATATAAGGGCAGACGGCCAGCAAAAAAACCCATAATAATGGAGTAATGGCCGAATGGATGAGTGTGAGCCAGATTTACGGAGGATGCGATTCCTTCAGCGAGATCAATCTCAGTTCGATTCTGATGTGGAACAACGACGAGCTATAAAACTTGAGTCTCATCCAGCTGCAGAGCGCCTGGTCAAGCGACCTTGGCCATAAGGTCATCGCTGGACCTCCACATGCTCCATGGATTTTTTTCGATTGGACACGTGTTAGACTTTTCCCCTTCCTGGGAGACTCAGCTCTCAGAGGGACGCCGCCACCTTATCTGTGAGGATCAGATTCTAAACATCCCCCTGAGGCAGCAAGATCACACAGTGTAGTCAGATGAGGAGGATGAAGCGAGAGAGAGAGAGAGAGAGAGAGGGGCAGAGAGATGAGTAGGGGTGGCGTGAGCCCAGACTCATCCCTCAAGTGTCAAGATTCCTTGGCTGGAAGCCTCGCAGTGCACGGTGATTGCACGTGTGAGATGGAGATATGAAGGAAATAGGGCGCAAATGGAGGGCGAAGGATGTTGGGGTCAGAAAGTATTCAGGCAGGAAAGCTTAAGGTTAGCTCCTATACAACGACCTGCCACTTTAAACACATTGATCTGTTATCAATTGTCTTTCTGTTCTGGTGACAGACTCCACGATGGCGCTGATTCCTTAAGGACAAGTGCAGAGGCAGTGCCAGAATCAAACAGAGCCAGACTTTAACATTAAGGCCAGTTGAAGAAACAATAGGCAGACAAATGGTGCAACAGGTGAGGGGGTGAAGCAGTGGAGGCACTGGCGCATCATGAGGTGCGAGGCGAAATGAGAAAGATGGGTAGAAATGTGAGCCCTGAAATTGCGAGGGGGGGGGGCTTTGACATTGAGGGCCGCTTGGTAAGCTAAGACACAAGTGCAGGAGAAACCATAACCTCCTGGGGAGAAGCTCTTTCTAGCTCTTTGCTGACATGATTAATGAGCCTGAGAGCTGGCAGGACTGAAGGTGAGGAGGGATGTTTGGCCTGTGCCGACTTTCAGCAATGGTCAGCATGAAGTTCTTTAATAACATCTAATAAACAACATATGACACACATAGTAAATGTGTAATAGAACCCTGTGACACACAATAAATAATCCCAAGCTGAGACTCACAGTGATACTAAAACAACAAAGCAGGCTACCTCTCTATTCATACGAAATATTCAAGCATCTTTTGTGATTTTGGACATTTTCAGATATCGGTGCAATCTAGATCATTTTACATATATATATATATATAAAAATCAAAAGTGTTACAGGATTAGGATCCAGTTTTAAGCCTGTAAGGAAGCAAATTAATTCTCCAAGGATTTAACTGCAGAATCTAAATCACAACAGAACACCACAGATTCTAGGGTCCTTTGTAAATTTAAATGCAGTTCACTTGTCATTGACCTGATGTTAAAACAGATGCTTGTCGTCACAAGTCAATGGTTAACGACGACAGATGCTTTTGGCTCATTTGCCACATGGAGGAAAGGACCTCGCGGGTCCCTGCGGGGACTCAGGTGAGGATGCGTGCCTACCTGCTTTCTTGGGCACAGGCATGATTTCCTCGGTGCTTGCGGCGCTGTCGGGGCGTCAAACCTGGGCAGGGTCTTGTGATTGCACTGCCTGCAAGTCCCTGGAGGGTCTCTCTTATTAACTTCCATATGAGTGGGGAGGGGGTCAAGCGGGCAAAGGGGGAGGGGGGTGTGCATAAGTTTTGTTTGGAAGTAGCGTCCGCCTGCAGAGAGGATCGTCCTGACACCTGAGACTCCTGATCCTTTCTAGGCAACACATGGATCTAGACGGACAGGCAAATACCCAGTATATCCCAAGTATGCGGGCTCTTTTGCATACACATGGACCGAACATGTGCGTGGGCCACACGCCCCCTCAGATCTGATAAACACATTCATATGAAATGATGCATACTCCATCTTATAAGGTAATGAACGAAAAGAAATCTCTGCAGCCCTGCAGGCGGCAACGGACAACATGGCACATTTCTAGAGGTCCTAAATTCACATGATTGCCAACCAGAGGGGGAACAACTGGTTTTACATCCTGACCTGGCATGAGCTGCAGGTGTGCATTTCTGTTTAGAGAAAAGTTGAAATCAGAATTGAAGGTGGAGGCCAGAAAGCCAGCGGGAGGCCGTCAGCAGGTTCAGATGTCATCGCTCAGTGGCGCCTGCAGACACCTCCTGGCTGAGGACTTGGGGCAAAGTCGGCTCATGCTGCTGGTGCGGTCACAGTTTGAAAATAACAGCTTGTAACTTTGTGCTGCAAATGTTGCTGACGTCTCCTCTCATCGTCTCAAGAGACTAATTTTAATTCAGGTTTCAGTGATATGTTTACACCCCTCTCTGCATGTTTGTTGTTTATCAGCAGGATTCACTTCTAAACAGAATTCTACAAAACTTGGTGGGACGTGGGCCGAGGGGGAACTTTTATAACATTGTGACATGGAGCCTTTTTTGGACGTTTTAACCAAGGGAACAATTCATGGATCTTACTGAAAAAGTGCAGCTAGATTGAATTTAAAGGGGACAGTTGCCTTCATTGTCCTCTTCTTCAGTTTAGTGCATTCTATTTCATCCTGATCTAATTCAACGCCTGGAGGAACTACAGGATGTGAACATGTTCCTAATAACAACACTATCGTCTACTGGCAGCTTCATATCATTACCTTCATTCAGTTTTTTTCTCTGTTAGAGCTCACCATCAAATGTAAAGGTGTCCATTAACTGTAATATGTTCAACATCTGCAAACTTGATAGAAAGTTAAAGATGCCTCAAATGAGGAAAGGTGGTTCACAAGCCTGTTGCATCACAAATCAAACTATGATCGATCTCCCCAGCTGAAAACCAATCCATCTCTATTTTTAGAGGGAAACATCTTCAGGTGGCACGCAGGAACCTCTGCGGGGGGATCATTTCCTTCATGGGCTAATATTGATTGATAAAAGTTAAATAGGAAACGGCTTCCCTGTCCTGAGAAAGTGTCCCTTGATGCTATTAGAGGAGGAATTTTAATGGAGTGTAACAGCCCGCTCTGTAATACCAGCTCTGCTCCGTGCGAGGCATGAAAACAAAATTTTCGCACCTGCTGCTTACTGCTGTCAGAGAGAGGGCGTAAATAGTATTGTAGCCTGACCTCTGGGGCTGTTTGAGGCCGCAATGCAAAACATTACACCCTCACTGGTCACTATGCAATATTGCTTGTGTACTTTACCACCACGCGTAGCCATTAAACGTCCTCTCGTATTACTTCATTACATGTTAACATGATTGGGTGCACGGTGCCATGTTTGAAGCGTGACATGGAGGCAGGGACGCGGCACAATGAGGCTGTAATCGGAGGTGGCCAGCCGAGCAGTCAGGGCCTGTTCCTGTGGTTCTCCTGGCTGTCGTCTGATTGACAAGGCAGCTGCTTGTTCCCTCCCACTTCCTGCTCTTCACCCTTCACGTGGATTTGGCTCTCAGTGCGGGTGTTTATCCCGCAGCGACTAATGACTCTCCCACAACTGTTACTTAATATTTCACGTGGAATATAACAAGTACTCAGATATCAGTACAAACACCAGTCCAACAATACAAACACTCAAAGTAAGGAATACAAGTATTCACAAAGTGTAATGCAAAAGGACTTGTTGTTTAGTACGGAGCCACCATTTTACTCTTGAAGCATTTCGAGATGACATAAGAACACTGAATACACACATTCAGGGTTTTTTTTTTTTTTATTTCTGTGGTTCCCAAATTAATGTTTATAAGCTTATGTATGGGATCAAACATGAATGAAAATTCTGCATGGGTACATTTCGCCTACCTCTTCCTCTCCGTTTTCATGAAAGCCCAGCAGGTGATGTCATCTCTCTGGATGGCCGCTGTGGAGGAGACGGGGCAGACGTAATCAGTTCACGCAGTTTAAAGCACCATTAATAAACCACACATGGTTAAAACGTCCAGATTTACAGGGTGGAAATGACAGGTCAGACTGTAGTGACCCCCCCCCAAAGCTTCAGTGCAACATAAACCTTGTAGGTGCTCCTAAATCACGACGTGTCATTTACCCGCCAAACACATGGAATCATGCTGACATTGGTGGTGTCCAGGCAACGGAGAGCCAGGAGATTTATGGGTTACTGCTGCCATGACAGCGGCAGCCTGTCTCATGCGCATAACCCCCCTCACCCCATGTTACTCCATCATGTTTCCCTCTGCCATATTTTGCAGTAACACACGTTTTTAAAAAGGTTCCCTTGTCTCTTGTCAAATGAACTCATGTTTGCAGAACAGAACCATGACATTTATAGAACCTTTTAGAAATTAATTTCATTTCCATGTATTTCTGGGTTGGTTGAAGTGTACGTACCATTAACTGCTCATTAAGATGGCCCCCTGGTGGCTGGTTGCAGTATGGGTCATTAATCCCACCTCCTCCATGTTAGCATACAGGATACGAACCAAACTAAAAAAGTCAAAGTACAGGTTAAATGAGACAAAAATTGTCATTTCATTGTCATTACACAACGGAGTAAAATGTCATGATTGACGACTGAGACTCACCCACTTGTTGATGATCAAGGATGTATCCTCTGGAAACCAAGAGTACTTTTGAAAATTGTTCTAAAGTTTAATACCAAATGAGACAGGCCATGTTTTTTGACAATGTCACTGGGGTTCAGTGTGTACGATTTAGTTATTAGTACTACAATATCCATTATAAAAACAATGTAATATAAAAATAATTACAAAATACAATTTGAAGTATAAAAATTACTTTTCAAACTTCATTGCATATATTTACCAGTCACAATAATTATCATTTGTTTTAATGGGGAAAAACGTGCACAATTACTTTTAATTTATATGTAATTTTAAAATCTATGATGCACATGCTGAAAGGAACATGCATGTGTGTGGACTTTAACTGTAAACACGCATGATTCCGTTCCTAAAGATCACAGCAGTCGTGTGTGTCAGCATCGCTCAGCTGCCTGGTGGAAGCACATACTGCACGCATCCATCACAGTCCATGTTGATAGGCCTCCCGCCATTCATCAGTAAATAAACACACACAGGGCTGAGGCTGTGGGTTTACAGGGGAATAAGGTGCTGGATTGTTTGCAAGGAAACCCTTCAAAACATGTTAAATCACGGCTCATCATGTTTCTGCGGTAACGCTACATAGAAACATACCGACTTATCACCAGCTTCTCTCCCAGTCTAACCTCTGCCCCCCCCTGCCAGAAGCAGATCCCTTTACAAACACATGAATTCTGTCGCGCAAGTCACTCAGTTGAAAACTCTCCCCTCTCCCTCAGCTGTTGTAACCACGTTATTCTTCATGTTCTACAGAAAGATCGCACAGTGAAACAGCCGCAGAGCAGCGCGGCGTGAGCTTGTATGACTTGTTGGATCATTCTGAGAAAGGCCTGGCTGGTGATAGGCCCGGGGCAGAGGCCACGGAAGTGCTGAAGCTCAGCGCTGAGCCTCCGAAAATAAGAGGATATTCCTCACAGCTGGACACGCGGACTAAAAACAGCCAGACGGACTGTCTGACATAAGGAAGAGGAGAGGCGATGTTGACACAGGGATTCAGGGACATTCTGTTTCTAGGGGCGTGTTGTTGTGAAGCTGTGTGATCTCCCTCCCCGGACTTGTGATTATAAATACACAGATAGGTGGTAGGGTGATGGAGTAAAAACAGATCTTCACATTAGCTCCCAAAAAAAGGCAGAACGATCAAAGACAGACATGGAATGGCCCTTAAGTTTAAATTGAACTGTTAAAGGTCAAGTATTCTCTTCCCTCCAGACACAATACACCACATGTGCACAGTCTTCATACAAAACTTAATCCAACAGTATTTACAAACATTTAAATGAAGAAAATCAAGTCTTTTAAAGGGCAGCATGGAATACACTCATCTTATTCCTGCAGGACTGAATAACTGCCACAACAATCCTCTAGGGGGCAGCAGCAGCAGCTCTGATGTAGAGTGAGGTGGCTCCACCAAGGAAACCACAAGACAACACAAAAACAATTAAATGGATTTCCAGGAAACATGGCAATGAATATGGAACACATCAGGGAACTGGTATTTAGATGAATTTGGTGCAGATCCAAATCAAAGGTGGCTTTTTTGAGAAATGTGCTTTAAGGTGAATGCAATTCAAATTTGATATTAAATCAGTTAGTAACCCCTGCAGCAAGCAATCCCACATCTGAGACTCAGGGTAAAACAAAAACTGTGACTGATAAGTTTCAAAATCTTCAGTGTTCGAGGAATAAATATTTTATTTTCACATTAGTATTAAAAATGCACTCGTCTGCAGGGCACAGTATTTCCTCTATTCTGTACAGGTTTCAGATGGGTGAGACATTGCCCGAAATAGCATTATGTTACAGCAACTGCTTGAGAGAAGTATTTAAGTACATTTTCACATACAGGAAAAAAAATGTGCTAATCATCGGCCACCTCCGTTGGCAGCTCCGCCCCCGGCTCCACCTCCTGATTGGTCCTGAGCGCCTGACATCATCAAGAAGAGAACGAGAGGAACGATGTACATCCACTGGAGGAGACAAGTAAAAAAGAAAAGTAAGCGTTAATACAACGATATCTTTGGTAGTGGAGTGAATCATTTTATTGAGATGAAACAGTTCCAGTTTGGCCATCCCAGATTAGAATGTACTTTCTAAACTAAAGAGAAAAAAGGTTGACGTGTAAAGTGGGTGAGTGACTGTAGAAAAGAAGAAGAAAAATCTCAGGGTCAAACACACTGAACAGATTCACACGCACATTTAAAATGAAGGATTTTTGTTTAGTTCAGCATCGAGGCTCCCACGCACAAGTACACTGAATTTAAACTTTTTATTGATCAGTCTGAAATGTATTTGGCATTGAAGCTGGAAAAAACCAAGAGTGAAGCGGGAAGAACGAGTGGGTTTCAGTTAGTTGCATTGCTTAAGAGTTAGAAGAAAAGCTGACAGAGTGAGGAGAAGAGGAGGAGGAAGGGGAGGACAGAGGGAACCACAAGTAAGAAATCAGTACTTCAGTGGGTATCAGCTCTGCTCTCTGCCTCCCCCTGCTGGGGGCTGTGCCGAATTGGTGGCCATGAGGAAGATTGCACCTCCCAGAATCAAATACCACTGGAACACAGCACAGAACTAAGTCAACACACTGTAACTGGATGCAGCACAGGACACAGTCAACACAGGTCACTGAACATGGCAACACACACAGAGAACAGCGCAAAATAAGATGGTGAGATCCAGAAAACAGCTCAGAGGAGCCGAGCGACGTTTCCAAACACGGAGATCAAATGTAGAGATGGTTTTATTCTAGCTATCAGGATGTTGTTTGCATTTCAAAAGTTTAAAATTAAATTTCAATCTTGGATTGCACAGGCAACAACATAACATGGGCACACTGGAGAAATGACACAGAGCTAGGACTTCCTGTTGTTGTTCTGCTGTGCACTTGTCTTGTGCATGCTCTGAATGACAATGAAATGAGGTGTGGTGCCTCAGAAGCATAAAAATACTTTGTTTTGTTCATTTTGAAACTATCACAGGTCAGAGGGCAGCAGCTGAGTAGATGCTCTGTTCTGTGTGACCTTAGACAAAATTGCCTTCGGAGAGAGAAAAGAGTATGGCCCCCATGTATCTCATACAACCTCCCAATGTGATCTGAGCAATTGGACATTTTGGTGCATTCAGACCTGAACTCAGAGCGGCCCACTTGTTTTGAAATTGCTTAGGATGGATGTTAATACCCAAGTCAGAATGGGGCCATAGGCAAGAAGTTACGGGATTTGCTGAGTTTTGTTGTGAGTATTTTAGCCAATCACCAATAAAGAGACTAAAGGAAAAAGCATAGCAACCAGAAACAATCATCTTTCCTTTCTATAATGCAATGCCACCTCAAATACTAACACCACTGATCCAAGATGACATTCACCAGCAGCAGGTGTGAAAACAGCCTCACAACATCAGGTCTGGACAAACAGAAGATATTTATACTGTTCGGCCACAGATACTGGCATGAGAAGGGTGAAAAAAATCTTGTACGACAGAACCAAACAGAACCCGCTGTTGTATATTTTGCAGCATGCTGCATGCACAGAAAAAAAGTAGTAGTGGGTCTGACTGAGAAGAGACATGAACAAAGCCGGGGATTTCATGTTTTAACTATATGCCGTTGCATTATCCAACAGCTGAAGGAGGAGAGTGTCTTTACGCAGCACGCGCTGGCCTTATCAGCAGTGTGAGTACTTACATATTTAGCAAAGAAAGATTTCTGCTCTTGTGGATTCTTCGCTTTCTTCTCCGATTCCTGCTCGATTCGTTCAAGGAACAGAGCTGTCTCTGGTCTGGAAGACAGTTGGCAATTAATATTCAAACAAACCCCAAAACAGAGAGTTTATCTGAAAGGCAGAAAAGTGCAGAGAGACTTGTTCTACCTATGGGAAAATTATGAGAAGCGCCTCAGCCAAGGCAAATACAGTATAACTGAATCAAAGGCTCCAGTGACAGACACAAGAGGATTTCACTGATGCACAGGCAGTTATAAATATGAGGCAGCAATGTGCCAACATAAGAACAATAGATGAGATGAAAGGGTGGAAAAAATAATGTAGGACTCACCCAGGGGCATTGACAGGTGCCAAGACACGGAGCGTAGTGTTGAAAACCTCAAGATCAACTTCATCCTCAACCTCGGTACCCCGACAGGCCCCAGGAAACGTCACTATGGAGATGCCGATCAGATACCTAGAGACGTCAGTGTGGAGGGTGATGGCGTCGCTCAAGTGGGACTCAACCATGGCACACTGAAGGCAAGGAGCCAGAGGAGAAAACAAGTTCATGTCAGTTACATCACCAAGGTAGCGAGAGAGCCTGGCTGAAGAAAATAAAAAATTACAATGTATCAACTAATATATATAAATTAATATCATGCAACACACATCCAAGTTAACAAAATACATCCAAGTCATAGTTTTTTGCAGTAACACATGAAAACAGTGATACAGTTTCAGACTGTAAGCAAATGCTATTCATCCTGAGCATTATTTACTGATTAAAGTAGGTGAATTACATACGGCTCTGACAAACGCTGTGAGGTAACCTTCCATCTGTCGCTCGACCTGTCTGTCTGTCTGCAGGAAAACTCGAGGCACTCGGATTCTGTACAGGCCGTCGACAGCAGCCACTTCCTGTGCAGTCAAAGTTCAAAACAAGGGTTAGATATTCCAGTATGACTGTAGGGCTGCTAGTTTACTTTTTTATGCACAAAGAAGTCACAAGTAAAATGAGACGGCCAGGGGGTTGAAATAACTTTATAATTTTGGTGTGATGAGGATGTCATTAAATTGAGGGTCATTTCACTCAGTGATGAAGGTTTCTAATTAAAACACGTTTTGAACAGACCCTCTGTTTGAACCAGCAAGATAACCAGCTGTTATAGTTAGCTGTTAACTGCACTCACTGCATATCACCTGGACATCAAGTCACTTCAAACCAAGAGGCTTTATTTAAGCACAAATGCTTAACGATCACAGAGGAACTACAGCTGTAAATCCTTTCCTCACTCAGTTTTATAAGCATGTGGCATGAATGTGTCACACTGCCCTGGACTTTATCAATTAATTTTGATTCAAATCTCGTCAACCTGACAATCACAGCTCACCTTCAGCTTGGTTCTGTCTTCACTTGACAGCTGGTTCTGACTCAGTGAGACGCTGGGCTCCCTCCCAGCTTTGAACACGAGCGCTCCACGAACCTGAAACCTTGCAATATCATCTGAAACGAGAAGGACAATATACCATAAGGGAGACGATACCGTATGAACATGAACAAGAAGCAGTAGGACAATTATATATGTGTATAATAACAAGATTCCAATCTAACCCACAGTTCCACTGAATACAAATCTGATAAATAGAATTAACTGAACAAAAATATTAATTATCTTTGACACCGATATCTGTAGTCGATCTTAGCACTTCTGAAAAATGTCCTCTTTTGATGAAACAGCTGACCAGATGTAGGTAAAAGCGTCAACAAATAATTAACTACAATATATTTTAAAAGGGACCTGGTGTGAAGCAGTCTCCGTTGAATGCAACATGGCCACCAGCATTAGCTTGCTAACCGGCATCGCCAATAACTGAATGCACAATGAGAAGGCAGTACTTCAACAATGCTAAGAACTATCTCACCGATTTCGAAGGAGTGTTCAAGAGGCACAGAGAAGCCATTAAACTCCGCGTCCAGCGCATCATCGGCCTGCAAACAGGAAGAATACCCACTGTTAGCCTTTAGCTGCTAATGCTAACAACCGCGCTGCTAACAGGCGCAGTTCCCAGCTTCCCTGCAGCCAAATGTTTGGAATCCACGATCCCCTTACACTCACCCTTCTGCCGTTATTACAACATACAAGCGTCGTGCAGACAAAGAGCAAAACAGAGCAAACAACAGCAATTCTAAACGCAAGTGACCGAGCCATCCTGACAGGAACCACCGGCGGCGGAAGATACTGTCAACAAGACTGTGTCATCTTCCGGTCATTATTTCACAACAAAGGCATTTCAAAGCAACCTTTCTTTTCTTCTCTCAGTACTGATAAAATGACTTGTCATCCAATCAAATTCATTCCTGTTTTACGATAATATTTTGATCCAATGAGCTCATCAAATCAGTGATTTCACCAGCATTACATATCTGCCGCAAAATGAGAAATTGCTCAATTATTTAAGCCAAACGTTGTTTACATCATTTTTTCAGGGCTTCGTTGATTGGCAGCTTTAAATGCAGTGGACAAGGGACATGTTATCTACACACACACACACACACAGTTATTTGTTGGCACTGAGCTATTTAAGGCATGTGACCTACTTGTGCGCATGTTGTTAATAAATTCTCCTCAATATTATATAAACTTTGCTTTTTTATTTTTGAAGATGTGATGTTGGGCTCTTCTGTGCAGGCTTTGCTATTTATAGGATCATTATTTTACTGACTCTTACCTTACTCTTTAAATTGGTTCTATCTTTTCAGGGTGTTTACAGTCGTCTGTTTGTCTGTCGACAGAATCCATCCAATGATGCAATCAGGGATCTGTGCTTGTAACATGTCAGCAGCAACTTTGAGAAAAGAAAAGCGCCTCTGCTTTGTACTTTTGTTTGCCAAAATTTCAGCTTAGTGCTGCTCTAAATGTGGGTTGTGTAAGTTTGTGGCAAGATGGATGAAGTACCTAAAATACAAGAAATACTCAGTGTTTGCCGTTTATCTCTTCATAGTTCATAGATTTATTCACTGTAAAATATGCAGAGGTGTCTATAAGTATGTGAAACTTGATGCAGCCTGGTAGAATATAAGGGCAGTGAGGTATGTATACACTGTACTAAGCATTCTATTGGTTTCTTAATTTTCTTGTTGGAGTCAGTGCAGCAAACTTTCATCACCACCACCCTTGACTCTGGATGCACTGACACGTCCAGGGCCAACAGAGGCTGCTCACAGACCAGAAGAGGCCTGCAACCTCACCCCCGCTCCTTCAGAAAGGGCTCTTAAAGTGCCCTTTCACAATTGAGCACTAAATATTTATGCCCTGTGATGAGGGGATTTCACCTCCTTTAGTCTGCGCTCCACATTTCTCCTCAGCCATGCTATTATTCAGCCAAATGTGCCTTTCAAAGCGTAAACCTGGACTCGTTTCGAGCTATGTTGATCTGAAGTACGACATGAGCGGCTGACTCTTTGTGGCCTCTGTGTGTTCCTCCAGGTGTGACACGCTGCTGTTCACATCTGGCATCAGAGCATGAGTGAGCGGCCGTTATCAGGTTTCTATCGTTTGCGCCTCTTTTTCTGTTTCATATGAAAGACCTTCAACACTTTTGTGGTGCCGGCTGTAAAAGGGGAGAAGAAATTCCTATGGACATTTGATGCCAAGTTTGTTCACACGGGCACAAGTGCTGCAGCCAAGAGTGTCTGGGAGGCTTTTAAAAAGCAGGGACCGCCTGGTGGCAAAGGGATTTTAGAAGCCAACCATGTAATCGCAATATCCCGGGTTAGATTCCCGCCAGTCCCTCTTTATTTCTTGCTCTCTCACTCCTGTCCCCATTGAATAAAGGCAAAAATGCAAATAAGAGGTAATGTGATTATATATAGTGGAGGAAAGCACTTGACTGCACACCTAATTTGTGGATATCTCAAAATTGAGCATTACAAACCATGTGATCAGTTTAACACCCATTTCAGTCCTAAACTGGATAATCAGTTTTAAAAATGTCAGCACGCAGAATGCCGCTGGAAGATCATTTTTCCTCAATAGAGCAGCGACTCAGCGGCCGCAGTTTGTTAGCAGCATTCTTTCAGCTCAATATAGACTCAGTGGGCATGGGCTATGATGTGTTACTCCTCCAAACAAGAATTTATAGACGATGTTGTTGCTCTTCTGCTCTGGGCCCACCCGCAATTAGATCCTGGCTCCACTCACTCATTTAACTGGGTTTGCACTTGCCAGAATTTGTTAAACAGTCCAAAGGTCGACCGCGGGGCAGAAAGTCTGTGACTTCACTGACTGGGTTCGTAGCCAAGGAGCCTTTAACTTAGAAAAGTATCGTGCCCTGAAAGAAGACAGAGGCAGCAGCCGGTTTTCTGCCAGAAGTGATTGATGTAAGTTATTTCTCAATTCTTATTCCTGGCTGAAGAGTTCTGCTGACACGCAATAAAACCTCTGTGGATACGAGTGAAAGGCATCCATCATTTTAAACTTCAGCAATTCGGCATCAAACTGCTGAAAAGGACTTTTGAATCAAGTCTTAATCCTTTAAAGTTGAGAAAATAAAGTAGTTACAGTCTGATTAGACAACGAACTTGATTTCACCTCGGTTTTTTTCACGCACAACTCAAAATATATCTTGGTTTGAGGGTTTAAAACCATTATCTGGGTTCATTTCCATTGATATTTGAAAGAATTTGGCTGACATTGAAAGATCACTGACAAAAAAACCCCTGACAAGAACGTTCTGTTGGGTCAAGGTCAAAAACAAAGAAATCCTCTGAGTTAAGACACGGATGACTGAAACTTCAAGACAGCTAAATAAGACAGTCCATCGTCATTGGTACTGACTGTCAAGAAAGATGGACAATGTCCACTTCTTCCCAGAAATGAAGCCAGGCTATGAACGCTGCCATCCGACTCCGATGACGTCATTTGAAACCAGCAGCTGTAGCGACCACGGGAAGAAGCTGATTTTATAGCATCAATTAACAAACGAGATCAGAAACAGAAAAACTTTGTGACGAGAACTACGAAAATGAAAGAGCCACAACAATGTTAAACGTTGAGCCTGACGGTACACAGAGGCTCACGGAAAAGCTGGATGAAGGTCATGTAGCCACTCAGCAGATCAGGCACCGCAGCCCCCTTCATAACTCTCATAGTGAGAATACAGACGGATGAATATCAAAGAATCTGAACGTGCGTGTGAAACATTATGTCTCCTGTTCAAAGATGGGGGCTGCGGGGTGGGCGGGGCGCTCTGTACAGACCATATGGTGACTGAGCCACGATTCCGCTCTTATTTCTGCCTTTGAAGTGTTCAGACCCCTACAGCATCTAATCCCCCTCAGTGGAACGACCCATTACTCTCTGTCATTGAACCAAACAATGGTGTCACCTATTTATACTAAAGTGTATAAACACATGTATATTTAGCTGAGCAGACAGCAGCACTTCCTCTCTGAAGGAAGATGCTGTCATGTCCTGTGTGCACCGTGCGCTGCTCCAAGATGGAGCATCGCGAGCATTTTCTGATGCGGCATCAAATCAACCCTGGTAATCAGGCAGCACGTTAAGAAATTGTCAGGTTTACACAGAGCTGTGTGTTTACTGAAATATTTAGAAAGCCTGCCTCTGTTTGTGCAACAGATTAGTCGAGCATCTTCTCACTGCCATGATCCATTAAAAAAAAAAAAAAAAATTGATTCATTAAGTTTTGAAGCTTGGATTTTGATGAATATTGAATGCTGCATTTCAGTCGAGGTGGTTGGTCATGGGAAAGTGACCGTAAAGGTAGAGAGGATCAGAGCATCAGTTTGGCTTAACGTGCACTTCACTGAGGCTTAACTAATGCAAGCGGTGAATAACTGTGGTGTCATCCTCCGCAGTAGCTCAGAGGATCATGTAGGACACCTATAGTTAGTCTCCTATATCTGCTATGAATCCGCAGTACATGAATCACAACCTCGCTGACGACGGGCGGAAGCATAAACCCCCAATTTATTCAAGTTAATTCTGCTTAAAAGTTGAATAATTTAAAGTGGGGAATATACATTGGACTGGAGGAAGTTTTACAGGGCCCTCTAATCTTCCTTGAGGGTGTTTTGCTCTCCTTGAACATCTGAATCTCAAGTTGCACTTGCCCTAAATAACCATTCTTCAATCTCTTCCTCTTGTTCTGACTTAAGAATGTTTATGGTTACAGTCAAGGTTATGGCTGCCCGGGCGATTGGGGGAGCGAAGAGACGAGTGCACAATTGAAAAAAAGAAAAAGAAAAAGAGGGATGAATAAGAGAGGAAAAAGCTGCTTGAATGGATAATTAAACATTGATGTATACCATTAAGACTCCTTCATGTATTAATGCGATCTCTGTTGGGAATATATATCTATTGCATGCCTGCTCCGTGTTGGGAAATGTATACCTCCTCAAGATCTCATAAGGTTAGCGACCTCTTTCCATTTGACCTTGTTCCCCATATTCGTCACACCCATGTGCAAGAGAGTCCAGTCTCATCAAACACACCCCGATGACAGCGATGGCTGCTGGAGGACAAATGGGATTGTCAGAGCCTGTGGTCGCACAACGCTGCTGCTGCGTTAGCCTCAAATTCATCCTTCTTTCTCCCCTTCTCTGTGGAAATGACGAGGTGAGAGAGGGTGAGCTTTTTATTTATTTATTTATTTAAAGCAACGTGTTAAACAAAGCTCCTGCCTTAACTCACGTTTTCACCTCATCCATTGATTATTACTAAGTTGGGTTGGTATCAAAGTTAGATTACATTACAACGTGACATTATTACTAATTCACTTTTAAATGTCTCTGTTGTGAAGCAGAGCTAAGTGTCCTGAGCCAGAGACGGATGACTGAACAGGCCTATCTGTGTATGATGAGTCTGTAAAATGGTTAACAGACACAGAACAAGTAAAAACTAGAGCCGAACAACAACAACAACGTGGGCGCAAAATGACCACAGAGACTCTAAACTGCAATTAGCAGACAAAATGAGACAAAAGACAGACAGCTAAAAGAAAGAGACAGAACCATCTCAGAATGAGCAGAGACGTGAACTGAATAGGAAAAGATGCAAAAGGGAAAATGATATGAGACTCACAAAATCACAGGAGAAAACCAAAACCACGAAAAAGAAAATGATAACAGAGAGATGCAGAATGAGCACAGAGACGCACAATATGAGAAAAAAGAGATGCAAAACAACAAAACAAGTAAGGCAGTAAGAATGAATAAAAATGGCCTGGGGCTCTTTCAATCTGTGCTTTTTACTGTTATGAAGAAGGGTGGGTGAATGGGCTTTTATTATGATTTGATTCATTCAAAGAGATTAAGTAAAGTATATAGTGTGCTTGGCGTATAGAAATGGTACCTGGCTTCTTTGATCAACTGTGATCCTGTTCCTTGTGAAGATATTTGATATGAAGTCATCTCTGATTTTGCTTCAGTCAGCGCCGATCTCCATCGCTCATTGTTAACATTCTGCCTCCAGGTCCCCATGAGTTCATCAGCTGGCAGGTTTTTTATCGAGGGCTGGGCTCTTCTTTATGGCTCTGGAACACTTTTACCCCTCGTGGTGTCTTCCCTCTCATCCGTAAAGCTCCACTGCTCCTGCCAGGGTTTCAAGTGACAGCCACACACCGTCACTCTCCTCCTTCCTTGTTCCACTTCTTGGGGTAAAGGGGGAGGAGGGTGGTGGGGGGTGAGTGGCAGTGGTACTGGGTCTGTGTGGGTTTTTGATGGGAGGGTGAGTGTGTGTGTGTGTGTGTGGGGGGGGGGGGGGGGGGGGGGGGGGGTGTTGAGGTGATAAAAGGGGATGAAGGAAGAATCTACAGGCAGATCCACAGACAAGGAAGGAGCAAGACCCATTGAGAGGAATCACTAAGCAGACGCAGACATGCCTGAGAAGCCAGGTAAGCTGGTGCAGCCTGAGGTATTATAACCAAAAACCCGCTGATCACAAACAAAAAGGTTCGAGAGGGAGATGCAAGATGCGACTGAGATTCAATTGGAATAACAAAATCCTCATTCCTGAGGCAATGGACACATTTTTAGACAATTTAAATAGTATTTGCATCTTGATGCAGAATAGTTTGGATTGATTAAATATCATTAGTATCTTGTTTGTTTAAATACCAAAATGTGGGGAAAACGTGGTATTATTATTATTATTTTCCAAAGCAAAGTCAAGATGCTGCATTCCTTTTATCATAATATAAAATAACTCTGTGTGCTTGTTAATCAAAGCTATTTTTTTTCATCAGTTACAGGACTCATAAACTACCAAATATCAACCAGTCTGTGTTTAACTTCAGATTTTACATTTTCTAGGGAGGAAGATGTTGAGATGTTTTTATTTTTTTATCGAGGTACAAATGAGATCAAATTGATGAAAGGAAAATTCTATAAATGAAGCATGGAGCCTCCAGTGAGAGTGATAATGGATCTTGTGCTCACTGCAGGGACAAATGTGTGTGTGTGTGTGTGTGTGTGGCCCTTTCAGTGCATATTGCTGCAGAAAGCAGCAGGAGTGGTGAAAGGGCAAAAGTCACCATGCATCTGACTTCAGACGATGTGTAATGTAATTATTTTATGTGACCACCTTTTAGGCAAAGATTAAGTTAATATGTTAATGTCGTCAACAGGGCTGTTAAAATCAATGTGCATGTCCAGTTATACAATATTAAGTTAATTAACCAGAATATTTTAAATACATTTAAATAAATATATGCCTTTCAATCAGAAAACAGGGTGTGTGAAGGACAGTAAATGGCTTGTTTCATGGCTGATAATAAGACCTTTCATTGCACATTAACTAAACTGCACTTATGGAGTCCCTGCAGTGCCAGAACGCCGTACCATGTAGGTGCGATAGCATTTTACAACCTCCGCACTGGAACATTAATCGACCACTGATAGCGTATCACATGACATTAAATTCTGCCGGCTGTGGCGTATGTCATAATGCCTTATCTGTCATCGGGTCAAAAATATGCTCGGCAGCCTTTGTCAACAGCGACCTCAAAGCGCCGTAAATCAGCTGGAAGCTTGGAATCTGAGAAACGAGGGAAAGAAGAAAGGCAGGCAGGAGGGAAAGGGGAAAGGAGGAGGGACCAGATAAAAGCGAATGAGATGAGTGGGATGATTTGTGCGAGGAGCCTCTGCCGAGTCAGGTGTAACTACCTTGCATCATATCTCTGCACCTCAGACACATAATCCATCTGACCCTGATTGCCTCCCTCATTCTTTTTACGGCGTCTCCAATCTGCAGGGTTGGGCCTACGCTGTAAAGAAATCGGATCTTGCATTTTTTCCTGGGGAATCTTGTTTTCTGTCAGTGGTTGATAACATTTCTGTCATCAAAAATTCAAAAATACACGTCCCTCGAGACAGGACGCATCGTTCATCGGATCCTTGAAGGTCCAGATATGGAGATGCTTGTCAGTGCTGATGTGTGAAGCGCATTTGATAGATCTGAAATCTTTCCCTTCCAGAGAAGTTTATACCCGCTCCTTTTTTTATTCTCCATCAGGCAGTCATCTTATCCCTGCATTTCATTATATCTCACCAATGTGTCACCAATCCAGCGTCCTGACATCACACGTCTCATATTCTCAACACCATATTACCACCTCCTTCCAGGCTCCTCTTCTTCTTGTGTTTCCACTCATCCCAAATTGTTGCCTATCTCTTGAACTTCGTGACACTTTATCGGCCCCGGGGCCCCTCTGCCCCTGTCGCTCAGGTGTCTCATGTGACTCCCTCTGCGGCATCTTGGTTTCAACAATTATGGGACAAGAAGCCTTTGGGTAGCGCAAGGAACATGCGCCCCAATAAACAGCCACAAGAATAGTTCACAAATGTAGGAGCGCCAGGTTTGGCTTGATGGATGCATGAAGGGAAAGGCACCTTTGGGAGGGGAGGGGTGACACCACTTGGATGGACCCTGATTCACTCACAGTGGAAAACATCACTGCAGCTCTGTGGGATAATTGTTCCTCTCAGCAGCTCTGATTTGTTGTCTTGTTTTCTGAGGAAGCGTGAGCTTCTTGGAATGAGTGACATATGGAAGAATAAGACCTTGAGCACCAGTGTTGATGCCAGACGTTGCCGGGTGCCAGTTTTCTGGCACTGCTCCATTGCTAAGTGTGTGCAGGGATTACTGGTAATGGGCTGGCATTAGTGCAGGTCCCTCCCCGTACAGGACAGAGCAGGGACCAGGTTTGCAAAGATAGACTTTAATCATGACTGAAATCAAATAGTGAGACGCCGGAGAGATGTCTCCACCCATCTGTTGCACAGTCCTGACTAGTTTAGCTATGAATTCAGGGTTTATTTAGAGCCACTTCAAAACAGAAAACATGCATGAACAACAATACCAGTCACCTAAAAATCAGAATCTGCTTTATATTACCTCACTTTCCCATTAGGCCTCTCCTTAGCACCACCAATCTCTGATTGAAAGCTTGAAAGAAAATACCACAGACATAATAAAAAAGTAAATGAAACCCCACCCTGGTGGCTGGCTGTCATATAGCTCATAAATCCTGTCTTCTCCATTCCAGCAGATGGGACATGGGTCAAAATATAAAGTACACGCCAGATAATGTTCTCTCAAAGATGGCTTCTGTCATTTTACGTACTTCTTGTCATACTGATGACTACTGTATGAATCAAGGTTTGTTTCAGTACACACGGCTGAGCTGAGAACACCAGACTACCATCAGTCCCAGTACAGAGACACGAGCCTGAGCCTGACTGACGAGTCAGCAAATATTCAGAGCATGAGGAACCACAGCAGCACAGCTCTGCCACAGGTCTACACTTTTAGCCCCATTGATTTTTCAGGCGTAAAACTACTGTTTGGTTAACCACCACCAACAAAGTGACCTCTGTGATAACTCAATTAAAATTGAACAAGAAATGAACACAGTGTTAGACCCTTGTGTCCATATTATAAGTTTGACACAATATTTGAAGTGTATCTGTAAAACTAGCTACTGGGCACAGCTACATAGGAATCCTATTGCTTTTGCAGGGAAGCAATTATAAACCTCTTGTCACCCCTACGAGCTGCAGGCTAGAGGGAGGCTACCGGCCTGCCACTCCTGTCCAGACCCGCGTCCAGTGTAGCATTACCTCATACCGAGGCCGTCATCAAGTTCCCACAGGCTGCTTGATGGATTACAGACAGATGCAGAGTCGAGTGACTGAGCTACGAGGGCATACGAGAGAGAGAGAGAGAGAGAGAGAAAAGTTAACTGAACCCTGCTCTATCATTTACAAAGACTCTTTAAACGCAGCCCCAGTGGTGTGTTGTGCAGAGGATACACACTCAGACTTCATTCTGAAAGCGTCCTGTGTGATTGAAAGGCCTTGGCCTATTTGCAGCACAGGCTGTGTTGATGTGAGCTGCAAGACAAAGGGAAATGAATGGAGAGCTGAAGTGGATGACAGCTTGTTACGGTATTTAAAGCCGTCTTTGTTTACCGAACACCAGAGATTCCTCACCCCCTAAATAAGAGCTGCGTTTAAAACACTGTTTTCTCACGTTGAGGCAACTTTATTCACATTATAACAGCTCATTCGAACCATCAGGAAAGTTTACAGCCGTGCCATAAAATCGAATCTTCTATTTCACACACCTTTTTATTCCTCTTCCAACCCCATTAAGAAATCCGTTCCTTTCTTCTCCTTGTTCATCCATAAATCTTTATCCTCGTGTGAGGCAGCGAGGAGCGGTGAGGGGAGGGAGGTAGAGAGACATCAACAGTGGAATCCAAACAAGTCATAATTCTTATCATCCATAACCCAGGGTTATATGCAGCCCGGCCCGTCCCTCACATTCCTGCCACAGGCTTGCATGTCTAATCTCTCTGTCCTCGGCCACAACAGGTTTAATGCATGACTGTTAGAGCATGCATACGCACCAAATAACACAGGAACGTCAGCACCGTTCAAGATTTTCCATTTTGTCTCAGTGGGAGTGACATTATGGATGACCTCTGTCGCTGTGCGACTCAGGCTCAGCGCACACTGCGAGATCAACTGAAGTTAGAGGAAAACGAGAAGAATACATTGTCTTATGAATTCTGCATTGCGTCGGTGCTTCAATAATAACGAAGCACAAAAGACGACAGCACCGTTGCCCTGAGACCAGATCTCAGATCGCAGCAACGTTAGCAGCTCTGACTTGCAGGAAATTTTCACATTATCTAAAGATTCTTTTTGACAGATTCTGACAGATTTTGACAGATGCTCATTCGAGAAGAATACATAACATTTAAATCACCTGTAACCCATCATATTCTCCATGAATATTTACATTTTCTTATTAATTACATTTATTTGTGTGACGCCCTCTTAGCCAAATCAACTTTTGACTCCACTAACACTCCATGTCAACATGTGCGTTTTCTGAAGGTTAATCTACAACCAATTAACTGATGGGGAAAGAATTTGATTAGGAAAAACCACTGCACTCTGACTGTTATTCAAAGCTCCCTTAACAAGCTCACACAGGTTTGTGCGGAGAGAAAAATCCTTTGAAATATTAAAGACATTTTTTTAAACCCTCCTAGGTGAAGCTCAGCAACCAGAAGCAAAAAGTAGGTCATCCAAATATTCAGACGCGGGCTCCGTTTCTTTCATGGTCAGTACGTTTAAAACAGTGAGCTCTCATCCATCATGGAGAATAAACATCTGACGGCCTCTCTCAGTGGCAAAAGGTCAGAGACATGATGAAATATATTTGATCAATCAAAATCAACAACTCCTCCAGGTCGGTGTGTCTTGTGCAAACCAGGAGAGAAGTCAGTAGATTTAGGTGGTTTCTCATCTGAAAGTCTGAATGAAGGTAAATGTCTTTGTCACCTGGGTCAGCGAGGGGACACACAAAAAAATGTAAAAAAATCCAACAACCACATCGTCGAAGAGACTGCGTGCGTCACTTGCTGCACTTTGCACATTCAGCAAGCGACGATACGTAATTAGCCTCAGCAGGCAGTGATCTGCATTTGCGTACGAGTGCCCTTAAATCCAGCCGACGTGAGTCTTATGAGACATTGAAATATTTAGGCTCATCTTGTCACTCGTCTTCTTGGCAGCATTTCAATCATGTAACTATAACTAATGAAAAACTTGTCTCCCACACCTAAAAATAAACCCGAATCTATGCTCTCAACTGGGTTCTTCAAACCTTAACGATGACCTGATTTGTAATCTGTTAAAAATTGATTGTGTAGGAAGCCACAGTGTGGCGTGACTGAAGCTTGTGCTTATTATTTTTGATCTGTCGATTGCGGCATTGACAATCGCTGGAATATGACGTTGGTTTTACAGCATCCGTTACTAATCTGCATGTCAGGCTACCATTTAGCTGCTACTCCGGGTTTATCCATTTACCCCCCCCCCCCCCCCCCCCCCCCCCCGCTACTCCGGGTTTATCCATTTACCCCCCCCCCCCCTCACACGGGGTCCCACGCGCTTCCGTACATGATACACTCCGGCAGCAAATCAGATCATCAAAACTGTCACATTAACTTGGCAAATGAGTGAGTGATAAACGCAGAAGCTTAAGTGTACCCTGATTCTGCCAACAGCACTGTTCCCCATCGCCACCATAAAACGCTGAAACTCCATCAGTCACGCTCTGCCCCCAGCATGGACGCCACCCAAGTGCCACTAATAACCATTCATACTCGTCCACTCACTCGGGTTTATAAATAGATATTAATCTTCTCTTTATACCCCGTTGCCAATATTCCTGCATTCTGATACATGGAGGTATATCTGAATATAATGCAAATAGGAAACACCTCTCACCATCATGTGATTTGAGTACAGCGAGAGAAGCTTTGCCTGCATCAAAATAATGATGGAACCAGTTGCTTTGAACAGGTGCTTTTAAAGCCTTGAGGAATGCCCCTGCTGGGTTGGAGCTGCAAATGAGTTAAATTAATTAATTTAAGTTTTTAAAAATAAAGAGGCTGAGATACTCTGTGATTGAACCTGCAGCTTTCAGTTTATTATTCCAATAATGTTAAAATGTCATGTCATTTTCAAGGTTAAGGAACTTCACACAGTTGCACTAAGACTGCCAGACCTTTCTGAACAGTCTTAAAAGATGCCAGTATTTTTAGCAGCCTCCAAAACATGCAGAATCCTGCACTTCCCATAATGCAGTCTGAATGATTCTTTCATCAAACCCTCTCTGCCATAGACTGCATCTAAAAATAATCACAGTTCATGGTCTCAGTACAGCAGTGTGTTCATTTTGTAGATCAAGATCCCATTTAAAGTCAAATAGACGACGATTGACGGCTAGTACCGAAGGGTGATGGCAGCAGACCAAACTCGGAAAAAAGGCAGCACATTAACTCTGATGTCACTGAATTTGCACGTTACTTTGCTTAATTGCCATTCGTGGCCAAATATGGTTTAATTTTGCTCACAGGTCAGGCTCCATAAAGTCAGCAAAAGTGCCACCTGCTGCTGGATCTGTGTATATCCAGTGATGTAACATGGGGGTTTGATCCTCCTGTGACTGACACACTTATCCATTGTTGAGATCTGCCAGGGCAGTGTTGTGTAAAAGGGCACCAGGCTGCATTAACTAAGTATGAACAGTGGGAATACGCTCCCACCAAATGGCATTGTACTCAGCCAGAGAGGAGGCCGCGTGGGCCCCGGCGTCTAGTTAACACGACTGCCGTTGCCATAGCTTACGGTTGTAGACACGCTTAAGTGACTTAATGTATTCAGCAGTCTTCCAACATCAAGCTCCAGCAGAAACAAACCCACCTAAGTGGTGCATTGCTCAGCCGCAGCATTAGACATATCAGTTTGAGTTTAGAGAGACAGCCGCTCAGAGCGCTGCATCGGGATTCACCTTAAGACAAATATGAGGAATTTGTTCCAGTTTTTTTACTTTATTCAACGATATGAGAGCGAGGGAGAGAGAGGAGGGTGGGGTTCAAAGGTTCAAATGTTTGGCTTGGACTGACTCCTTTGGCTCGACCGACAGAACAAGCAGGAGACGTAAGGAAGACAGGGAAATGTCAAGAGAGATTAACGAAGCACATTCCACAGAGGTTACCCTTCAAAGCATAACACGAGGAGAGAGAGGGGGGTGGGGTGGGGGGGGTGTTTGATTGTTACTTGAGTTAAAAGAGGGCATGTTGTCATTGCCAATTGCTAGTTTGCAGGATATTTCCATTACATTTTGTGGCTCAACTGAGAACGTTGGTGAGCCACACACGACACATGCTCTGGTTCTCCCTGTTAGCTCCACGAGGAACGGGACGTTAAATAGAATTTGGCTGCTGGATCCTGACAAATAAAAGAGATTTCTTGAAGCTAGATTCATTAAAGACTCTATCCCCAACTTTCTCCTTTTATCCAGTTTTCTTGGAAGCTGCTGCTGCCATCTTCGTCATCTTCTGCTCTGTAGTGGAGATGTGGTACTACACCTGACAATTCAGTCTGTTTTTATAGAATAAAACAATGTACATCGGAGTGATACAAGCTATCTGAAATGACTGGAAACCTGTACAAGGACGTTTTATTTAATGAGCGCATTTCATTCTTAGTTTTGTCCATATCTCAACTGCAAACATGGAGGCAGAGTTTGAGCTCTCT
Organism: Pseudorhombus dupliciocellatus; assembly: GCA_016785235.1. NCBI lineage: Eukaryota > Metazoa > Chordata > Actinopteri > Pleuronectiformes > Paralichthyidae > Pseudorhombus > Pseudorhombus dupliciocellatus. The sequence goes on along the minus strand of JAFBJW010000042.1, from coordinate 1,093,509 downwards.
CTCTCTCTCTCTCTCTCTCTCTCTCTCTCTCCTTGGGAGCGATCAAGAAGGTCTGGCATCCCCTTTGGAAACTCTCATGTCATCCATCCTCGTATACATCCAAAGAATGAATATTCATATTAATGTCCTGGTTACAGTTTCCGCTCCTCACCACTGGCGAAAAATCAGTTATTTCAGATTTGGGAAACACAATCTTCTGATCGTGCTGCTATGTACATGCACAGAACATTACATGCCATTGGGAGGATCCTTATAGCTTTGAAAATTCAAGCACGCAAACATCTTTTCATGTCTGGAGGGAATCAAATCCCCAACCGAGGCACAGTGTTCTGCTCCATAACTGAACGTCAGCAGCCAGCACATTCCTGGTTTACACTCAGATCCCCTCCACGTCTCATCGCAGGTATTATTTACTTAAATCTTACACAGTTTATGGTCAGAACCATTTCAAGCTCTCTAGAGTTTAAAAATGATAGTAGTGATAAGCTTTTGGTAATAAAAGTGGTCTATAATTACGATGCCAAAGTTATGTGTGTATTTAAAGGATGCAGTGACAGTGAGGGAGTCAGCGAAAACGGAGTAAATAAAATCCTCTTTCAACAAGCATCTCACATGATATTTGTTAAATATAAACAGTGTGTCTCATCTTGTCTGCCCCATCTGAAGAACCCAATCCTCGGGGCTCTTAACGTCATGCTTCACGCTATCCTTGACCCCACTGACCCGGCTCATTCTTCTCTCACACATATTTAGTCTTCACCTCTTCGCACTCCATCTCACTTGAGCATTTCTTTTTTTGCCTTTTACCTCTGAAGTGCGTGGAATCAGATTAAAGTAGGACAAAGAAATGGTGGGACTAAAAAGTGCTGAGAGTAGGGATTTGCATTAAGTGAAAAGTGAGAGGGAATGGAGAGCACAGGCGACATTATCCATTTAACAGATACCTGGAAGATGGGGGAGAGAGGGGGCTGAGGAGTGGATTTATCTAGGCCAGACAGGGCCAGAAGACTGTAAGACTGTAAAGAGGCCGACGATGGATCCGCCCTGACAGAGTGTTCATCAGCTGTGCATTACCTTCAGCGTTATCACGGGAGGATCAAGGGCCACACTTGTCCGGGCTGCGACTTAGCGGCTCGCTCACCGCTCTCAGCGCAGGGCAGGACGAACAGGCTGACAGGAAGCAGAGCAGGACACCTCTTAAAGGGGGCTGAAGGAGAAACAGGTCGTTTATGTGAATAATTAGGAAGAAAGGGCGTTTTTTTTAAAAGCGGCACTAGGCAAGATTGTCCCCTTTTTTTTTGGGAAATTACACTCATCTTATCAGGCTGAATCCCAAAGTCGAGCTACACTAAAGAGCAAAGTCGCACCTTCACTAATTGAGACACTTTAGACTTGCGTCACCTGCCCAAATTCAATATCAGAGTGGAACTGAGGAAAAGGTCAAATTTAACACTAAATAAAAATAAATAGATCCTGGCTTCCTGTCCTTTCCTGACAGAGTGGTCTGGTGACCTGGTAGTTTGGCCAAGCACGCTTTGAACTCTATCAAGGAAAATTAAATTCAGTCCAATTTGATACATATACATCATGATCCCCTGAGGACGGACCTGACTTTAGTGATCTTCTGATTATCACCCACGTAATGATATTTGTGATCATCTGGTGGAGGAGCATCATGATCCTCAGGGGATGGATCTAACTGATTTATTTGATCTTTCACATATGCATTAATGCATGTCAGCATCTGCCTGATTAAATCAACCAGCCAAAGGTAACAGAATATCTATTCAACCAGTCGGCATAAACCTGCTTAAACCTAAACACACATGCAGAATGGCCCCTCCAAGGCTCAGTCCACCTTAATAGCAGAAAAACCCACAAGTAAACAAAAGAGAAAATGCAGCCGACTCAACAGATCAGCTAAAGTAAAGAGAGTATTTCCATTATAATGGAACTTACCTTCTCAGTTGGCAGAATGTCCTCAGCATTCGCTCCAATAACTAAACACGTTTGAAACTAAACTAAACTCAAAACTAAATTTCATTTTCGACCGTTTTAATTATTGAAAATGTGCTTATTCAAAGAAAAAACAAACAACAAACAAAGCTGGCCGCATGGTCTCTGTCCAGGAAGTAAAACGCGGGTGAACTTCCTATCCCCCCTTTATAGACCCCGCCCCTTCACCAGACTTCCTGTCAGTGTTCCTTCTTCATCTCACTGGAGACACAGCATCACTAATCTTACTAGGTCACCGCTGAGCAGCTAAATCTATAGATTAGAGTTGATTTCATCTTTGTATAATAATTATGATCCGTTTGGTAGAAATCAATATATAGCATTCAAGAAACACTCTGAAAATAAGTAGATAAATCCAACAAGTATACTGAGAGTGTGTAAATGACTGAAGCTGAGGTAAAAGATTAATGACAACTTCTGAAAGTATTGCATTTGGAGTTTCATGAACTGCTTCCTGGAAAAAGCAGCTTATGCAAAACGAACATTTTCTAGCGTTTAACAAGAGACCTGACTATTGTCAGCGAGTCATCAGAGGAAGTGTAACATTTCCGTCTGGGAGGTTTTCCAAACTGTCATTTCTGACAGCAGATCAGGCTGACATTTTTTTAAGGCGTGATGGAAGAGTCGGGAGCAGCCACAGATGTGAGCTGTGAGATGAAGAGCTGGAGGCGACAGGCTGCACACCTCCAACGTCTCAGCCAGGTAACCGGCTCCTCCCGCTGCGCGCCGCTGTTCGCAGACTCATGCTGAGAGCAGGATAAAATTAGATTGAGATTTCTCGCTGAATGATGGAGAAGGCAAACGATTGCCTCACTTCTCTATTGAACCCACAACCCACCTCTGCTGCCCACAGAATTTGTTGACCTATTAACCCACAACACCTGTCTGTCCCCGCGGACTATCCATAAACACACAAAAAAAATGATCTTGTGATGAATGCATTAGTTTCCCCCATTTTTAATGAAAACCACACTTACCAGAAAAATGAGAATCTGAATATCTGTGATAAAACCAACAAACAGACACCATCTTGGAGATATTATTGATTGATTATTGTTCATGCATCACTCTTCATTAGCTACACACAAAAGAAATGACATCATCGAACACAGCTGCACTTTGGCGCAAGTTAGCACGCTAAACACGATGGACCACGTCAGCATGCTGGTGTTAGCATTTTGATCGGAGGGGAAGTAGGACAGCTGGCAGGGCAGGAGGCTGCTCACAGGCCGGTGGACTCTGCAAAGGTCAAACACCATTTGCACTCATTTTACTTGTCATTTACAACATTTGAACCCACAAGCACATATGCACAGAATCTCTGTTCATGGAAAGATGGTGTTTTTTTTTAACCTTTCATCTTCCTGCCATTCCATCCTAGTTATTTGTGGATATTTAAATCCATATTTTGTCTTGTTTTTTTTTTTTAAATCAAACACTCACCTCTCGCTGCCAATATTTAAATGTGCCATGAACAGCTTTAAATATTTTCTCTGCGCAGTATATTTTGATGTTGCGTAATCAAATGCATTCCTCCCCCCTCTAGTCATCTGCATAAAGCATTTCAGCAGGGACATACAGAAAAATTCTAAAGCGCTCGCCAGACACCCAACCTCACATTGTTAACAACCTAAATGGGGAGAAAAAATAGGCAATACTGAGCAGTGAAAAGCTTATAAATTAGATATGAAAGGATGATCCTGATAACATGTACAAAATCCCTATGTAATCATCCCTCGGGGGGGGCAGCGGTGACCTTGACGGGCTCAAAATTCTTTTGTGAAAACTCAATTTGCTGCACACACAATGTCGCCGGCAATAATAGAGGAAAATGCACAGTGTTTGCTGAGAACCTCGGCTATCTTGCCTCTTTGCAGTCAGACAGCTCCCTGCCACAGGGTAAAACGGTATTATATGTCATGTTTGTTCCAGCCAGACTGTTTTGTTTCATCACAGTACTTTCACGCTACAATGTAAAGACAGAGTTGGGGTTCGCCTGTTGATATTAGCAAGTCTAATTTCCTCTACCGCTTCGCGAGTTTTTTTTTTTTATCCAATTCATCGCGTGACTAAAATATTTGTTTTATTCATGTGACGTTTGGGGGAGTTTAGTTTTGAGGCTGCAGGATTTTTGCATAATCCACAGTGCGGCCTGCAATGTGAGCAGTTGTTTATGATGTTGCAGAGACACCACTAACGTTCACTGACGAGTCAACGTCTCTCTCCCAAAGTCTGACACATGCAGGCAAACTGTCGTTAGAGATTCGTATATGGATGTGCAGCCACTTCACGGGTAATAAATGAGACCGGGAGTGAGCAAAGGAAACTTTTACATCTGAGGAGGATTTGTATATTTTTAGTCTGGAAATGCTCTGTCGCCATCAAACAATGTCATGTCACGCTCACCTCTTCCCTCGTCCTCAGGCAGGATTCTATTAGCATGATAGCAGGCTGATGAAAGGATGTGCTCAGTGAAACAGAGCAAACTGTCCTCGCACCTTCATATAAAATAATAAATTCTTAAAATATCCCCAAATAAAAAAAAAGTCTCGTCAGATGCATTTTTGAGAAACGGGAGGGATGTTTGAGCAGACGCATTTTATTCCACTTTGATGTAACGCTGAGGGGTTCAATGACATTTATTATCAGTCTTTCATGTGAACGCTTCAGAGTGGAACCTGCAATGTTTTGGATTAGCAGGACACCGACGGGCCTGCTCCTCCAGCACACACTTAACGGATTTCAGGTTGTTACTAGGAAAGGGTTACATTATTAATCGCACATATCTGAAACAGTGGGGATCTGTTTCCATGGTGATTTGATGACATTTATTTCGAGCCCCAGCCGTCTCTCAGGGTGACGATTGTTCCTCGGATACAGACCCTCCCCCTGTTTTCTGTTATGTCACGATGAGTCAGAGATCAAGTCCTGCTTGCAAACACCTTGACATCAAGGTAAAACAGCTGAGAGAGGGGGAGAAAAAAGGGAGGAGCGGAGGTTCACAGACAGTTTGTAAACTCAAATTCCCAGACTGATTTACAGCAGAGGGGTGCGGCATAGATGCATGAGCAGGAATCTAAAGAAAGTTTTTACTGCCTGGTGCGTCACGGATCCCCTCCCGGACCGAAGTGCTGAGAGAGGCATTAACAGATTGCTGCCTGAAAAAAAACCTTATCTAAAATAGAAGTGTTGCCCCCCCCACCCTCCACCCACCAGCATTCGAGACATAGTGTGCCAGGCTTAAGCACAAGCAGAGCGTGCCAAGGCCGATCCTTGATATCTTAGACCCGCTGTTAAGTAGGCTCATGGGACACTCGCCGTGCAGGGTCAGTGGTGGCTTGTTGTTGGTGGTTTTTGGAGAGATGGCAACTGTCAAGATGGAATCATCGCTTCACTGTCTCAACTGTAACCCCTGGCAGAGTGAAAGCTTGGTTTAAAAGCATTCAAGCAGAGGTCGTGACCAGGGAACAGGCCTGAGCGAAATCAATGAAATTGAGGGTTAAAGATGCGAATGCTGCCAAAGTTGAAATATAACTGTGCAGCCAGATGCGTCAGTGTGTCTGCAGACAGAAACATGCCTAATCTGCCATCTCATTAGACACCCTTGAGCTTTTTATGTAACCTAGATCTGGGATCCTGCAACTTTGATGTACTTATCCTATCAGAAGCGTTTTTGTCTTAAGGCCGCCACTTTCTGTTTTTTTTTTTAAGACCAATTATTCCTGATGATCTCTGAAACAACTTATTATATTTATCTCAGCCTCAGTGGTTCTGTAAACCATCTGAATAATGCACTGTTCCCCCGCTGGAATCCAACATTCTCCCTTTTGCCAGAGGCGAACCCTACAGAAATCAAGAAGATGTGCACACAGCAAGGTTGCACGAGCGTAGCTTCCATGTGCGGGTGCTTGTGAGTGTGTGTTTATGTAATTAAAACTAAACTGTTTATTTTAAAGTGCATATTTTGTGCTGTTTGCCGAAGGTGTGTGATTTAGAAATGCTGAGCGCGGAGGAGAATGCGCGCGTGTAGAAAAAATGCTTGATACAGTAAAAAGCATCGCAGATGAATTCGGTGACGAGCGAGTGCCCCCAGATACGTGCTGAAATAACCATGATTTTTCCCTCCTCTCCAGAGGATTCAGATCACAAGCTGCCGCTCTTTAAACAGTTTAGAGTCTGCACTCTTGGAGCTGTGACTTTGACTCGACGCTGTGCTGCTGCTGTTGCATGATATGAAATAATGAGAATGTACAAATTAATTTACATAATTGTTGTTTAATTGCAGCAGCCAATGGCGATAAGGCTCCAGCAGCCCCTGCTGGTAAGTGCCTTGATGACATCTAATCTGAGGCCACAAGCTGGGCTCTGAAAATCCAGTTTCTTTTTGAGTTAGACGTCCACTAATCAGCAATTTCACAGTTAAACTATAATAAAGACAGAAAAAAACACAGTGTTTTAGTATAAGCTCCCATTAAAGACCCATTTCATTTTCTGATATATTTTTCTGGCCTCTGTCATTTTCAGAAACGAAGGGTGAGAAAAACGCACATCGTCCAGTCTTTGTGTTTGTCCCATTGATGTAGCTGTCAAAACGGCATCACCCTCATCAGCATCATCCTCATCCTCATCGTGTCTTTCCCCTCATTCAGAGGAGCCCGCAGAGGAGGAGGGTAAGATGGAAAGACTGAAAGAAAACACAGAAGCAGCGAACTTCTGTGGTGATGGGACTGAGTGTGGAGATGCATGATCCCCACAGCACACGCACACACACACACACACACACTCAAATTTTGTGTTGTTATACTGAGGACGGGATGTTATAGGTTTATTTTAAGCAAAAAAGATGATAATTAAATTAAGTGTCGGGAGCCAAATACAAGGTGTTTAATTTATGGGTAAGCATCTGTAAAATTTGTACCTTATACAGTAATTTACCTTTTTTGACGAATGAGGGTTTTGCTGAGTGCATCTCCCAAGAGTTGCTCAAACTTTACTCATCTTTTCATTTTACCGTAAGACAGTTCCCTAAACACTCCTGATTTTTTATTTTTTTTTTTACATCAAGATCCATAAATTGTTTTCTGAGAAATCAACAAAAAGGCCTCGTTATGATATCCTGCATCTAAATCGTTGAAAATGATGCAGAAATATTTGCTACCAGTGTTTGGAAGGTAAAAAACAAACAAGCAGGAGATGCTGCAGATGCATGTGGTCGCACGATGAAGCAGCAGCAGCCTTTCAGCCGACTTAAGACCTGGCGGTTAATTCTAATCAGGTTTTCGGTGAGGCTGAGTGTGTTGCTCAACCTGGTGTAGGTTGGAGGAGGATGCAGTTCCATATGTGTCAGGAAGAGGTCTGAGACCGAGTGAGCACGGAACGTTTCTCCTCTCATTTCAGTCTCCGCCGTGCCTGAGAAATGTTGACCTTTCAAGTCCAATCCATAGTTGAGGCTAATGCATTCAGCGAAATGTGCGAGGAGATGCTGCGTGGGTTCAGTGCACCACAGCAGAGAGGAATCACATACTGCACTGCGATGTTGCATGTTTTCAATTTGTCGGGCGCCAGCGAACACAACATGTACGCTCACATGGATTTCTTCTGCCGCAAGCTTGTTAAAATTCCAAGAAACAAGTCCCCTGTGGATTTCCTTTGTTGTACATTAATGTGTGCGATAAATCAGATAGTTTGGAGCAACTGCATGAGTAAGAAAGTTATACGTACGTGTGTGTGTGTCCCTGTCACTCATTTTACTTGAATTATTGCAGAAACTTTACGCGACTCGCTGATTAAATGTGAGCGTGTGTCTGCAGGTGCAATTAGGAAGCAGAGCAGTGAGTTATACTGACGCTGAAACTCACGTTGTATTTGAAAGCGCACAGTAATGCCCCCCCCCCCCACCACCACCCTAAAATTTATGACTGACAAAGTATCAAGGGCAAAAACGAAATGCAGCGCCTGACCTGAAAAAAAACATGGCCGACAGGAGGTCAGTTCGTCACAGCTCATCTCGTGTTTCAATGACGACCTCATCAGGCACTCGGCCAGCATTTGTAAATCCTTGCGGTGCCCGTTGTGTTTCAGTACCTCCACCTTCCTCGGATGGAGTCAAGAGCACAAATACAATTTTATACTGAAGGAATCAAGGGGCGCATTTCTAATGATTACTCAAGGATTGAAAAAGGTTAACGATTGGGGTGCATGGCAGCTGTGAAACAATAATGACGTGATTGAGAGAAAAAGAAAAATCACATTATTCTCTATTGATTGTTAAAATTTGAGGGTTAGAGTGTACTTTCCTCTTGTCATATTACAAACTTACTCCACAAAGGAAGAAGCCCTAAAAATCAGTGTACCAGTCTTAAAAGTAACATTGCTTAGCTGATTGTCTTCGGCCACGCGTCATTAAGTTGATTTCATTGTTGCACTGTCAAAATATTGTGTGTTTTTACCGCAGTTCCCCTTTCACACTGCATCACTGTGTCACTTTTATTGGGGGAGATGCAGCCAGTTGTAGAGAGTGAGCTCTGCCCTGTGGCTTAATAGTTTTAACAGTGTGTGTGTGTGTGCGTGTGTGTGTGTGCGTGTGTGTGTGTGTGCGTGCGTACGTGGTCATTGTAGCTTTACTCATCTGTTAAACTAATCCACATCGAATTATCTGTAAAATGATCAATATACCTCACAGAGCCGCTGCTGGCTGCACATGAATGCCTGAGTGTGAAATGCTTGCAAAACATTAAACTGTAAACCTGTGCCTATCCTTTATTAAGAGGGAGTTTTGCTTTGTCATCAGAGTGTTTGGAAGGTATGTGTGTGTGTGTGTGTGTGTGTGGGTATGTGTATGAAGATGCTGCAGTACATATTATGAATGGGCTTTAATCCACACTTTGTTTAAAGAATCAGTCATAGTACAACAACAACAACAACACAGTCCCAGTCTTTGGGGACCACAGCAGTACTACGGGAAGAGTTTTAACCCTCCACTAACTGACATCCATGTGCCAACTTTCTTTTCTTTCAGAATACGATGATGGTAAGAAAGAGCCATGACATGCTATTTCCCAGCCTGCTTTGCGTTTTCCTGCCTGCAACACGTGTGTTAGGGCATCCGATCGTCTTCCCTGAAGCGTGGGATTGCTCTGGTGACGGCCAGCATTTAGATCGCCTTAAACTGGGCTGATGAAGTAATTATGGAGGATAATCATTTTTTGCGGGGACAGATTTCTGGACACCGAGCGCATAAATAACCACAAAATTCACTTTATTTTGGTCACAAACAAAAGTGGCAGAGTGCACGGCGGCAAAGAGATGAAGGGAAGTCAAAGAGAAGGATGAAAGCAACGCAAACACAGAACTTAAAAGCGACTGAAGTCACAGTCAGACAAACTGTCACATGAAGCAAGTTGTCAGTAACATAAACACATAAAATAGAAATATAACAGAGAAGCATGTGACAGCGATTCGCAATTTTAATGAAAGCTTTCAAAGCAATTCAAAGTCAAATCATTAAATTGGCTTCACCAAAGCATCAAAGAGAGCGTTGAGTGTTTTAAATGGAAGTGATGACGCCTGGTTTATAAAACAGTGATATATCCTGACGGTACCTCTGCTGGGCATATATCATGCGTGTGTTGTGTGGATCGAGCCTGAACGACTGCTGTTTGCATTTCAATTTTTCAAATATTGACTTTTGCTCATGAGAAAAAATATTTTCATTTTCTGGATTTAAGTTCAATATGTTTGATTACATTTTTGTTTTTTTATCGTGAAAGTCCAAAATGCAGGGTCAAAACAAATGATAACTGCATCACATTATCTCACATAGTGGTGTTTTCAATGGGCACTGCCACCTTAAAATCCTCATCCATATTGGTAGGGCTCAACACGTGGATTTACTACATCGTACTATCACTGGAGAATATCTCGGCTCAGTGTAAGAGGGCAGATTATTTCATTCATCATTTATGTCCTAACTTGATTGAGGGAATTTGAAACAGCGTGCCCTGTCAGCTCTGATGATAACTTAATGATACACTGAATAAGTAATAACTGTAAAATTATATTACTATACATTCTATGTATAGAACTGTAATTTATGGATGGAAGGGGTAGATGTTACTATTTCAGTCCAGCAATACCCAGCATGTGGGAGGAGGATTAAACGACCTGGTATTTAACAGATTTTCTGAGTCCATGAATTTCTGATCTTTTCCAAATTCCCTAGAAGCAGCTGTGGATTTAATTATAAGTCAAAAACAGCGTTCAATCAGCAGAGAGACAAATAATCAATTGCAATAACATGCTGAGTTATTGCATCTGAGATCGTTTACAGCAAACATGTAGAGGACCTTCATCACTGTATATTTGTAATTATCTAAGGGTTTTTTTTCGACGCGCTGGGCTCCATCTCTTGAACATAAACATATGTTGTCTTGGGCATTTGCTGTCGTTGCACTGGGGAAGGTGGCGTCAGCTTCCAATTATCTCCAAAACAGAATCCAAGCTAACTTCACAAAGTTCCTTGACTATATTTTGAGAAATTAATGAGCCAATAAAATAAAGCTTTCTCACTTTGTTTTTTTTGTTTTTTTTATTGTGGGTTGTCACAAATCACCCAAATAATTAATAAGGTTTGCATTGGGTTTCAGTCAATTAGCCCAAACGTTCCCAGAGCCAAGGACGGCAAAGTTATGTTCACTTAGCAACCCCCGTCTCAAACACAGCCAGTGTCCAATGTGACATAAATAAATAAGAGTGCAAACATTCAAAAGTGTCCCCTGGATACCATTCCAGGATCAGCCTCAACCACTTAGCATTCTAACTGAAACCTTTTAAATCATCCTGAACATCTGAACTTGGATCTGTCCTCAGGGGCGCTTTTGATTAAAAGATCAAATTAACTGAGCCCATAAAAACAGAGAGAGAGAGAGAGAGAGAGAGAGAGAGAGAGAGAGAGAGAGAGAGAGGCGCAGACAGCGTGGCTCTCTGAATTTATGGCGGTGCATGACCTTATTCTACATGTGACCCTGGATCCATTCTGTAAGAAACTGTGCGTGTCCAATGGATGTCCACCCAGGGCGCTACTGACGTTTCTTGACTTCTGGGTCAATGTGGCTTTATTTTGCTCGTGCATAAGGACTTTAAGAGACACAACTCTGTGTCTTAAACTTTGAGAGTAAAAGAGAGGATCAGAGGCCGCATACCTCCACTCCTCTAATGAAACCACATTTAAATTCATTGATCTGGATTTGTTTTTTTATCTACATGTCTCACAGACATTGATATCAGTCCCCTGATTATGCCAGATCTTCTTTCATTGAGACATGCTCATTATTTCTGAGGAATCAATAAAAATGCTTGAGATAATTTGATATTTTTGAATATTCCTGCAAACTCAGCCCACGGCGGAGGAAGAGTTTATTTTTAGTAACAAACTCGTCTGAACACAATTTTTGACGCTGTTACCAATTAACAGTTATGTGATTTTTTATATTGGTAAAAAGGAAAAAATAAAAAACACAGGATTGGTTAATTGGAGTCGAAGGAGTGTTTTTTGAAGTGTGAGTGTTCATCACCTGAAGTCAAGATCATTACTGGGCCGATGAATGCTTGACAGCACGGCACAGTTACTGTACAGACTGACGTGTTCCGCCGTCTCTCTCTGCCTCCCTGCTTTCCCCCCGCGATGCAGAGCTGCCTCCTGATGGTAAGAGAAATTGATACGTTAGCGTTTTTCCTGTAAAGCATCTCCGCTGACAAGCAAACACCTCGCAGAGGTTACATCAATCCACGTACAAAGAAACAAGCGGACGGATGAAAGCGCTGCTCGTTTCTTTATCGCCGAGATAACAGCGTACAGCTTCAGCGTATATATCCCGGCAGGGTGGCAGCAGATTGCAGAGTCAACTCTAATGGGATGTCTTCAGAGGTGATCTGAGGAGTTCCTTTATTCCCTGGGGCAAGTCTGTTCAAGTGGCCTCTTTAGTCGCCTCTCATGCCTCAGATGGTCCCAAATGGTTTATACACGGAGACAACAAAGGCATTACACAGCCACACTGCATGGCTGCGACTCAAGGGAAGACTGTTGCTCAGTGTCAGTGCTAAACAACTACAGTAAATGAAAAGATCCCCACGCTCAGACGCTAGAATCTAGTAACTTATCCAACAATCAGCCAGTATCGTTTCTACTGCAGACTTGGTGGTTTGCTTGATCCCTTGTCTTCTGTTGTCTTCTCCAAGCTGCTTGTTGTGTTCTCCTGCTTTGATTTGTCTCTTCTAATGCCTCCATATGACACGCACGTTACAGAGGCTGTACAGGGGGAGGAGCTGACCGGCCTGTTTGTGTTGAAGCCGGAGAGCGTCACGGCAACAAAAGGTGATGTACTGGAAGAAAAAAAAAAAAATGCTGAATTATATCCCAAATGAGGGGAGCGGCCCACTTCAGGCCAAATTCGAGCTCGTATTCAGACGGTTAATCAATTTTAATTAGTCGCTGCATTTCATTACTGTTCTTGGCAGGCAAGGACGTCACGTTTGTGGTAAAAGTAGACTCCACGAAGTTAACAAGGAAGCCGGTCCTGAAATGGCTGAAGGGGAAGTGGCTCGACCTTGGAAGCAAAGCTGGAAAGCACCTGAAGTTTAAAGACTCTTATGACAGGAACACCAAGGTATGATCATGCTGTGTGGCTTTGTGCTGGTCCACCTCTGGGCCCAGACGACACACTGCATATTAGGGTCATAAACTTACCTGGGACAATGCCGGCTAACTGACGAGGCCAACAGACACCAACACGGAGACTAAATACTCCAAGTCAACGAGACACAGGTGAAACTAATTGAGGCAGGCAGCCAATCAAGAACTGGAGGGAAAGACAGGAAGTAAAGTCCACTGAAATGAAACACAGGAAGTAACCAACTAAAACAGGAAATAACTGCCAATGTACAAAACAGAACAGAAACAAAATCTAGCGTATCCAACAGATTTTTTTTTACATCCTCAGTGAAATGCATTATTGAGGTCACGTTCTGCATTATTGTTTAAAAGACAAAAATGTATCTGAAAGCACATGAACACCGACGCACAGATCCTCATCAAAGTATGAGGATGTTCTAATACTGCATTCACGTATGCCTGTGCAGATTTTAATCCAAATGAGAGGAGAAAATGGGGAATCGATAAACAAAGGACTTTCCCAGACAAGTAATACAGTGTAATTGAACATCTAATGAATCTCACAACACAATAATTGATTTTATTGTGGACATAAGAACCATCCAGTTTTTTCTTATTATTTTAGTCAATATTTGCACAAAAAATACAAAAACAGGATTTTATCAACATTTTCCTGTCCACCACTGTGTCCTTACATTCCCTGACACAGACATCTTTGTTATGCACGAGATGGACGCACAATTTGTTTTTTTATTAACAGTAACATTTGAATTACATTTGTGAAGAGGCAGAAACCTATTTTCTTGTTGTTGTATTGAATTTAGAGAAGAATGGTTGAAGATTAAAATGGAAGGAATGAATACGTAATCAAACAAGCGCCACTGACCGTCTTGCTGACTGAGCCATCTCAGAATAATGGCCGAAGATGCTTCGATGGCTTAATCAGCAAAACGCTATCAGTCAATCTGTGTTGTCTTGAGAAAACCGCACATGTTTGTGAGCACGTACTGTGCGTGCACTGTGTGAGAGTGTGTGTGTGTGTGTGTGCATGGGTGTTGATGGAATAACTGGAATCTCTTTCCATCAGATCTACACTTATGAGATGAGCATAATCAAAGTCGTGGATGGAGACGCAGGTGGCTACCGCTGCGAGGTCACTGCCAAAGACCAGAGCTACAGCTCCCCGTTCGAGATCACCGTGGCGGGTGGGTCCTGAGACAGGCACTTAATCACGTTATTGTCATCTTCCATTCGGCATATCCGCCCTTACTTTGTAACTGGCTTTGTCAGCCAATAACTCAGTGAGTGCGACACACATTAGGTCCCATCATTTAGTGGCCTGGCGAGGTCATCAGTCCATTATTCCTCAGCTGTGTAATGAATGAACCTCGCCGCCGCCTCACCAGCCTTTGTCTTTCTGTGTGGTTTCAGCCGCGCAAGAGGAGCAGCAGGACAACATCTTGGACGCGTTTAAGCGATCGTGAGTGTCAGTGTTAGCGAGGGCCAACTCAACGTGTCACCCGTCACACTGCCTCCCCCCCCGCTCCTCTGTAGATCGCTGCCTCTGGGCATCTGTCAGTCTCGACCAGCCTCTCTGCCCGTGTGTTTGTCTATCCCTCAGTTGTAGCTGACTTTGAACGAGTCAGACTGTCTGCCATCTTTCTCTCTCTGTCACGTCTGGGTGCGTCTCCCGCCTTGCTGGCTTGCTCCACCTGGAGTCCCTCATGGTTTATTGTCTTGTGTATTTCACCACATCTCGGCGGCGGTCTCTGAAGGGACCTTTTTTTTTTTTTTTACATGAATCTGTTTCACTCAGTCTATTTCCGTCTCTGCTCCTCCCTGTGTCTATGCATGAATCCTGTGACTGCGTATCTCTTTTAATTATTTTATTTTATTTTTTTAATCTTAGCTGTTGTGTACTGTACGTGTGCTGTGAGATCGTAAATCAGCCGACACCTTCGCACTGACAGCTCAAGTCTCCATGTTTGTAAATTGTGTTTAAAAATATAATTTCCTTTCCTCATTAGAGCTTGATCATATGGGCGCAGGTAAGATGAGAAAAACCCAACATGCGGCGAGACAGCGTCGCATTGTTCTCTGGACGGGATGTCAGTGTGCTCATTTGCAGAATGCTGGGATGAGGGAGGGGGGGGCGAGGCATGAGCTCGGCGTGATAAATGAACAGTGAAAAGTTGGTTAAATCTCAAATATGTTGCTGGAGATATAACTGATGAGTGTGATAAACAGCTCTTATGTAGAGGTCATGTAGCTCAGCCTCCGGGAGGTAAGTATGAACCATCTTATTTCCAATTCAGCGCTCATCTCTGTCTCTGTGTTAACATGTGGTCTGACACAGTGATTCCTAACCAGGGCTACTTGCACACTGCAGGGTGAGCCTGTGGTTGCCGGGGGAAGTGAGGAAAGCTCTAGACTAATTTAGCAAAACAGAAATGATTTATCCAAAAGGAAGGATTGTAACAAGTAATCAGATTAAATCTTGATGTTAAACTGATAATAAAAAGGTTGAAATATATCATTATCAGTAACAGTTGAATTAATACTAGCATAGAATGGCCGGTTGAATAGAAGGGGTCAAAATTCAGGAATAATAAATAATAAATAGACAGACAATTAAAGGTTTAGCATAAGAAAAACACTGCCTTACAATGTGAATTGGAAGTAAAATTATCATGAATAAATTGCCAACATTAAGGATAAATGATTAAAAAGTTTAAGTACTGGATGATTTAAAAAAAAAAAAGGCAAAGATGTAACAGATACTGGGTTGAAACAGATAAGGGTTATTTAAAGGTTATAAGTTAAAGGAAATTGGGTAAAAAGTATGAATTAAATTGATAGCTCAAATTATGTCAATTTGAATGTATTATTTAAATAGAAAGCAAAGTGTATGGATCCATCATTATAAGGTTCATCTGAAGGGCGAGATCAGTTGGGAACCACTGCCTCATACATTAAGTCCACTCACTCATTATCTCGCTGAAGTTTTTCTAATCCAGCCTTTAATGTATATGTCTCATGTCTGAAATAGCCCTAGCTCTCCATCTCATGCCTGGGGCGTATTAAGCTATTTTCTCCTCTTCATGTTGTTGTTTCACTGACTGGTTGGAGCTGAAAAGGCTTGAAAGGGAAATAGAAAATATTCTGTGGACTACATACCATTCTTTGGCACTCGGCTGCTCATTTCTCACACAGTGTTTTTGTAAGAGTATGCCGACTATGTTTTCCGCTCTGAAAACACACAGGATTTCATCTCTGACAGTCTCGCGCACAGATAAATGCCAAAATAAAGGCAACACAAAGTGGCAAGCATGTGGAAGGGTTGCGGTCAGTACCCTCAACCGTTTGATGGAGTGTACCATGCGCACGAGAGCATTGGCACCCTGGGAATATTTACGTCCATCTGCATGACAAGGATAACATGGATGGATGTTATCCTTGGGCGAACCGTTCCACCATAGGGCAAACATGATCGCTCAGAATGGCTTTGAATTTATTGGCATTTATCCGGCCCTCAGAGGGGCTCAATGAGCCTCAACCATGCCAGGAAAATACATCCTATAGTGTAAAGGAGCTGCCAAGCCTGTTCACAGTGGAAAACAACAGTCACTGGAGCCTGTAGACCTTTATTGGCATGTGCCACATATAGTAGTAGTCACCTTGTTGAGTACGAGACGATGACTGATGCGGTGAGTTTCCCACCCATCAGCGGCGAACGTGCATGTGAGGAGAAGCGGCTGGCTCGTGCAGGGGAACTCGACTGCATCTCCTGCCGCCTGTGAAGTTCTCCTCTTGTTATTCAGCATGTAGCTGTCATTTTCCCCCCTTTAATCTCAAGGGTGCACTTCCTATTCACTGATCCACATATAACGTCATCTTCGGTGGCATCATCTGCGCTAACAACACTTCAGCCGTCTTTTAAAAAAAACCTGCAGAGTCAGATTGCGTTTGACTCATAAAAGTTTTCATCTATCGCAAATGATATGTTAGAAACTTTAACGATGAGGTGCTCGCTTTAAATGTCTGTTAAGTTTCTGTTTCAACATGTTCCTTCTATATATTATGTCTGTTGCTTGTCTGTTGTGATCTCTGTCACTTTAATTTAGGGCATGATGGTAACTTGTTGTCGTCATCAAATGCTGTGCTCTGTGTTCTCACACGTGCTATTTTTGCGTCTATCTGAACACAGGACGAAAAAAAAAGGGTAAGCATTAACGACTGTGTGCTTGTTGTAGCTCCATGTTGTCGGTGTTATAATTCAATCAAATGGAATTTGTTAATGGATGTACATTATCAATTCTGCTTTATTCACCCTAGAAAACTACCATGACGATCTCCCATATCACTCTTCTTTTTCCTCCAGTGGAGATGCAGATGAGGACGCTGGCGATCTTGACTTCAGCGCGCTGCTCAAGAAAAGGTAAAGTGATTTAATTTTTCAGAGAGGCATCGTTTGTCTTGAATTGGCTTATCAAATTATCACACAATCAGGGAGAGGAAGAAACAAGAGGAGCCCGTGGAGGAAGTGGATGTTTGGGAAATCCTGAAGAACGCCAAGCCCTGCGACTACGAGAAGATTGCCTTTCAGTACGGCATCACAGACCTGAGGGGCATGCTGAAGAGGCTGAAGAAAATGAAGAAGGTGGAGCCCAAGAAGAGTGACGGTGAGGAGCGAGGGAAGAGACAAGAGGGGGGTTATGAGGCGAGGGCCGACTATGCACGAGGAGTGAGGCGGCAGACATGAAAGGAAAGCTCCCAGTGTTTAAAGGCCTCGGGGGACAAGTTATATAGCTGGGACGGCAGGTGGAATGTGTTCTTGCATATGCTCGCTGCTGGGTTGGCACTTGCGGATTATTTGGCTATAAAAGCAGTGGTTGAGCTTCACTAACTGGAGACTTTACTGTCAGCTTTCCTCAGGAAGCTGGACCCGGCCTACTCAGTGGAGAAGGGCAAGAGGATCCAGCTCACTGTGGAGGTGGCTGACCCCAACGCTTCAGTCAAGTGGCTGAAAAATGGACAGGAAATCAAGCCATCAGCCAAGTGAGCCAATTACCACTGTGTGGGAGGGGGACGTGTGTGTGTGTGCGTGTGTGTTGGGTAGATAGCAGCCTCTGTGACTGGGTCCATTGACAGCCAACTGTCAACATCAAGCGAGCTCCCCAACTAATCTCCCTTAATATACAATTAAAGCAGAATTAATTAAATTCTGGCCACTTAATGGGCAGCATCAGAATCAAGACAATGACACATGAAATGTCCCATGAAGCTGAGGGGGAACAGCAGAGTATTAATTTGGGTTTTCAGCTCCAGGTGATGCTTTTTCTTTTTTTAAACATCATCCAAATTTCCCTGATGACTCTCCTCAAGTTGTGATCTGACAATGTCAAGGATTAATGGCAAAGGGAGTTCTGTCCCTATCTATACTTAACTTCTGTTGCATCAGTCATATATTACTTTACTGTTGAATTGCTGAATGCTAACGCTCACAAACAGGCTGATAGCAAACCCTGCTTGACATGGATTATTATATAAGCCGTTATTCCAAAAAAATGCAACTGGTGCTACTGTTCCAAAAAAGTCGGCATCAATAAGCCATGACGGTTTACTGAGACTCAACAGGGCTGTGCAAATGGTTTATTAAAAGCTCTGACTTCAGTATATGACTAACAGTATGTATAAATGGGAGAGGGGAGTCTGTCATCCGCCCCTGTGCTCTTTCCCCCTCCTCCTTCAAAGGCTTCTATTGGTGTTTTATTGAAGAGAGTACAGCTGTTGCAATTGGCATTTTTTCAATGACTGCACCATCTGCCATCCCGAGGAGCCTCATGCTGTTCATTGAAAGTGAGGCAGGCCTCTTCCTGTTTTGATTTAGACAGTTACTATGGGAGAGGGGTCTTTTCTCGCCCTGAATGGAGCCTCACAGGAGGCGCTTCCAGGCTCTGCACTGTGGCCGTCCAGCTCGACAGAGACACTGACATTATGACTTCAAGTCCCTAAAATGAGCATGGATACAGAGTGATACAAGTGGTCCAGAAAATTGTTGCATATAATTTAACTAATTAGCAAAAATTCTACATTTAATGTACAATAAACACTGAATCTCACCTCAGACACGTGTATTTTAAAAGAAAGAATCGTTACATTCGTTAATGTCTGTTTGCTAAAGAGAAGCAACACATGACTCTGACTCACATCGGCCCCTTACAGGCACTAAAACAAACTGGCACCTCAGTGCATACCTCTACTGACACCAGCCATCTCAATCCACACCAAATTGCACAGGCACTTGTGTATTTGCATAATCCGGCCGACAAATAAACCAACAAACAGACAAGGGTGAAACCACATCTTCCTTTGACTCAGGCTTAAAGCGGTTAGCATTCAGTTCCGTGCCGCTTCAGATGCCTCTCTCAGTGACAGCTTTCACCTGAGCACACTGATGATGTAAAAGCTTGTAAAGAGCATAACCATGGAAATGGTTTCCATCACTACCTGCGTGATCTGAGTGCGGCGCTGCCGTAGCCCTTTGATGTGTGGATGCACAGCCGCATGTGTGGATGCTTTGTCTTGGTCTGAAACTATGAGTCACCCTGTTGTCTACAGGCCCTTTGTGTCTGATTGTGACTGGATTTGCTGAAAGTAGTTATTCACTCTCTCTCTCTCTGTCTGCCCCCCACCCCCCCACCCCCCCCCTCCACCCTGTTGTCTACAGGCCCTTTGTGTCTGATTGTGACTGGATTTGCTGAAAGTAGTTATTCACTCTCTCTCTCTCTGTCTGCCCCCCCCCCCCTCCTCATTTGGTCTTCATCATCCTTGTATAATCTCCCCCCGTCCTCCCTGTGCGTCCAGGTATGTGTTCGAGAGTGTGGGCAACAAGCGGACACTCACTATCAACAAGTGCAACCTTTCGGATGACGCGATGTATGAGTGCGTGGTGGGGGAGGAGAAGTGCTTCACGGAGGTTTTTGTCAAAGGTATATGAGTCACTGTCTGTGGAGGAATCCTCCTTTCAGGAGGGAAAGGTTTTTTTTTCTTTCTTTCTTTCTTCCTGCTCGCTTTAGCAAAAGCTGTCGTTTGAGCGCTGAGAGGCCTGACAGCTCTGTTCCCTTCTTGTGTCTGTGTTTGTCATCTATTTATTTCAACGCTTTCATGCCACACAGCAGCATGCGGCGCTCTGTTGTCTGCTCACTCGTTTTTAATGGATGCGTGGCGTGTGAAATTTTTGCGTTTTGATTATCGTCATGTATCACTGTCATTGCGCTGTATCTATTAATATGCCGTCTCATTTAGAAGCAGAGTTTGACTGGAGCGTGCGTTTTCAAAGGCCAACTTTAATCTTCTTGTTTGAAATTGTAATATTTTTGGTCATATTTGGATTTATTTCAGTTTAGTATTTTACACATCTACTGGATATCAGATTTTATTTTTCTGTTACGTTTGTCGTGTAATGAGAAGCATATACATGCTCAAAAAAATTTAGGGAACGCTTATTCATCACAATTTACCAACAAACTACCAGAATAGCAATCTGTTTGTTTAAGGACACTAGTGTTTGAATCAATTTCAGCTGTTAACAAACTCACTCTGTCACCTATCATAACGTTATT
Organism: Pseudorhombus dupliciocellatus; assembly: GCA_016785235.1. NCBI lineage: Eukaryota > Metazoa > Chordata > Actinopteri > Pleuronectiformes > Paralichthyidae > Pseudorhombus > Pseudorhombus dupliciocellatus. The sequence continues at coordinate 1,073,199 of JAFBJW010000042.1, read as the reverse complement.
GTGGGTTCTAACAGATGGAAATGGTCTGCCGCTGCTATATTAACGCCATGCTTTACTGCGTGTGCCCACTGCTGCCCATCCTGCTCTTCACCACAGGCGCTGCCTCCCATGCAGCTACGGCCTCTATCTGAGTTTGTGTCTGCGAAGATATCATTCACGTTGCTGTTTGCAAACATCCGCATCACTACCTTTTATTGCTGATTCATCTTGACAGTACCGAGGGCATTGGAGGGTTCGGCTTATGACAGCTTGACAAAACTAGCAGTCGCTGCACTTCGACATGAATACTTGGACAAGGAGCCAGGGCTTTTTACTCTGTTGTAATATGAAAAGGATTCTTGTAGTTTTCCCCATATGTCATCAAATACGCACAAAGCTTTGTGGAATGAGTCGCATAACATGCTTCTGCTTTAGCCAGTCTTCAATCCAAATAGCGTTTAACTGTTTCTAAAAGTTAGCCTTTATTGGCAGTCATCACTAAGAAGTACAAATTCCATTTCTTGCTAAGAGCCAACCTCATGTCAAGGGTAAATTCAGGGAGACAACACGGTACAAAGAGCAAATGCAAAAACAGCTGCCGATAGGAATCTCAAAATAAGGGCACCATATACGTATGTGATTTGTTAATAGGCTCAGGTATGCAACTGAGAGTTATCTGTTTCATATGCACAAACTTTCTCATGTAAATAGTCACAAGACTTCAGGAAGTCCCAATATACCCAAGCAATAAAAAAAAAAAACAAGGTGATTGCTGGCACCCTTTCCACATTTGCATTAGCCAGACTAGCTGCTATCTCTTTGTGCAAAGCAGTCATGCCTCAAATACAGCAAAACAGATCATTTTAACTAGCTACATAAATATGAAGCAATAAGTTGTAGAGAATGTTCTGGAGTGAAATTATGACCCATTCATACTCACAACAACAAACTCAACTAGGGTTTGAACAGAGAACCATCCCTAAAGCAATGATGTCATTCATTCATAGGAAAAACATTACAGGCATTTAGGTCACATCAGAGCTGAAAGTAAACTTTCCTTCCACAAAACACCTGTTTTCTTTCGCTGCTTTCTTTTCCAGTTTCCCTCACGTATTCCTGAGGGGAATGAATTCCTCATAGTTTTTTTCAAATGCAAAAAAGCCCCAGAATTACACTGTAGAAGTCATTTCACGATCCTTTTGCGAGGCCCGCTGTCAATTTGTGCATGTGTCGGCGGTGCTGTGACTGTGGCTCAGAGAGCTTCAGGGCGCTCCAGCTGGGGTTGGAGAGAATTGAAACATCCGGAGGGGGACTGGATGGTGACGATGACAAATAGCTGAGCCGAGCGGAGAATCAGGCATGTGGTTACACAATGTGACTCGCACCACCCCAGGAGACTGGAAATACCTTCCACCTCTACCAGACAGGTGCGCTAGGTGGCATTGATAAGGACTTCAGGGGCGTATCATGCAGTTAGTCAACCTCAGAAGACCGTGCCCACATGTTATGTGTGTTTTCTGCTTATTGAGAACAGTAATGCACATGCCATCTGCCACCCAGGGGGCGAGCGCATACCTGGAGTTTGTGCTTGAAGAAAGCAAACAGTGCTCATGAGGGAAAACTGTCAAACTAAATTAAAGCTGGAGCTGCTTGGACTGGACGATATTCATGAAATCAATACCACAGGATTAAAATGTTGCCAATGAAATGAACTAATTGATGCTCTGACTTATTCTGGTTGATTTTAATCAATGATGTTAAAGAAACCGTGTAATTGCTGGAAAAGGTACAAAACAAAAATGTGTTTGGCAGTGTTTGTTCATGTAGTTGCCGGACGGAGGCTATGTGATACCACCACTAGCAAATTCCTCTTAGTAACTTTATTGTATTTGACTCTAGTCAGCCTGTAGTTTAGTGGAAATCAAAAAACTTTGAATGTGCCAGAACTCAGCCCGCGGCTGAAGCATTTACAGGACTGGATGTTTTGTCAGGCCGTGTATGAATGCATTACTCACTCTGCACAAGTGCGGATGCCTCCCAGCTCTGTTTATCCCATGTGCACCACACTTTAATTTTATCCCCCACTCATGGTCTTAGGCATCATAACTCTGCTGATTTAGGAACAACGTACAGTGAGTACAGTGTGACTTAAGGTTTTCTGTTTCTCCACAGAGCCTCCAATTACCATCACAAAGCCTCTGGAGGATGTTCACACAGTGGTGGGTGAGAAGGTGGAGTTTGAGGTGGAAGTGTCTGAGGAGGGAGCCAACGTCAAATGGTGAGCTCGTGTGCCCCGTGGTTTAATCGCACACGTCAGGAATGCATTAGTCATTATGACAAGGGACGTTACCGGAGGGGTTTCCTCACGTCAGCGGGAGACCAACATCTTTTATTGACGTAAACGCTACAACAAACATCACCGGTCCAGCACATACATTTCCAGGGAGCAGCTCAGTTCCTCTGCCCGGCTTAGTCTCTCCTCTCCATTGTGTCAGTCTCTTCTTCATGTGTTTCTCCTTCATGTGACAGCTCCCTGCTGACTTTGGAACCATGGAAGTAATCCGCCAACAGCTTTCAGCTTGAGATGCTCCCTGAGCCGGGGAGAGCAGTCATTTAATAATCTGTTGCTAAAGGTTCAGAACCATTCTTCAATTAAAGGAATCATCCTAAGACACGCGTTGTGCATGTGTGAAATGAAAACTGTGGATAAAGTCCAGGCCCAATTCTCAGGAATGTATTTGCAGTTTCACAAATGCACAATGCAAATGGCGGCGTTGCAGACTTTACAGCAGGGGACCAGGTGCAGAAACTGGGCAGATAATCTGGGGGCTCTCACTGTGACATTTTTACATCACACATGCACCACCTCCAGAGAAAGCGCAGAGGTTCTCTGGAGTGCAATGCACGTCTGAGAACGACAATAGAGACAAGGTTTATCCAGCTCAGAAAACTGTTGCACCAAAAGTATATGTTTGTGTGTTTTTCCGTCTCCTTAGGATGAAAGACGGAGTTGAGCTGACGAGAGAGACTTTAGGTTCAAAATACAGGATTAAGAAAGATGGGACGAGGCACATTTTGATTATAAATGAAGCTACGAAGGAGGATATTGGGACGTACTACGCCTTCACCAATGGTGGAGAGTCAAAGGCAGAACTGGAAGTTGAAGGTAACGCCACAAGTTGTGTCTTTAATGACACAAATTCCAAAAATGATTGAATAATTGTGTAAAGTTAAATCCTTTAACATGCCACGTGTGCTCATGAAGTGCTATAATGGCACATCACAAAACACAATAAAAAAAACTGCATTAACATCTACTGGACAAGTGAAGAACATACAATAGACAAAGCACGTTGCAGATCGGAGTGAAGGATTTGCAGTTCAGGGTCACCGTAGAGCAGTGAACACAGAAAATCAATACTCTCGTTAATCCAAAGTTAAATCAAACAGTAACAGAAGCAGAAAGTTCCAGACATCAGCTGTTCTATCAAGCATTTCAGACATGGTTCCTTAATTTGGGCCGTAAAGAAAATTCATTCATCACCGCATCTTGATGTTTTCCATTTTGACAAGCATGAAAAGCAATAGATTAGTCATTACTCATGTCATAATTAATACTACTTCATTAATCCCTTGTATCAGTTGTTCATCACCCTATTCGTCATGCTAATTTGCTTTAGCACCTCCAAAACTGGTAGCGCAGATACCAAGCTGTCTGAGCTGCTGCAGACCTGCGAGCCAGACGAATCTCCCAAATTGATTACAAACATGAGAAAACGCCAGTATGGACTCCCCCAGTCACTGTTGGAGTGCACCAGGTGGCACCATAGTAATGCAACCTAAATGGCGAAACAGAACACCTGCATAGGGTGAACCTCAAGTTCACCAGGGGGAGGGGGGGGACCTCATTATTGTAGCATGCCACAACACCACAGTGTGTCATGTTGTGGCGGGGAGCCACATGAGCCAAGAAAGCTGGAGGGAAATTGCCCCAATTTTTCGCAGCAAATATGTTTCCTCAATAGATAAACACAGGGCCCGCTCGCCACCGGTGTACATGACAGTAATACCCTAACAATAAGTGAAAATGGGAGGTTTTCAAAGCTAAAAGTGGTGCGATAGCCAGCAGCCTTCCTAGCTTGGCCTAGCACAAAGGCTGGCTCCATGACAAAAACATGTGTTCAATTCAAACATTATGTCTAAAGAGAAAACACGGAATGAGTTGAAAATTCTCTTTCACAAAGTTAGAAAGTGAAAACACAAAAAATCAATTCTGGATCTGCACCAAAGAAACAAACGCAAAACTCGCATTTATAAACCTTGAAAATGTTTCATATGAACGTTGTAAATGCTGCACGATCTGTGCTGTTGTTTTGGCTACAGATAAGGAGCTGCAGATTCTGCAGAGCATCAGTGACCTGACAGTGAAGGCTGCTGAACAGGCTGTGTTCAAGTGCGAAGTGTCTGACGAAAACGTGACGGGGAAATGGTACAAGGACGGGGTTGAAGTCAAGTCCAGTGATCGCATCAAAATATCTCACATTGGAAGGTAACGCCACAAGTTTGAACGCATTTGCTTTGGGCTCTCTTTCCCAGCCGTCGTGCACAAACAGACACACAATCTCATGTGTGTCTGTACGTAAACAGACTCACAAAATCATAACGCAGTAAGCAGCGTGTGTCACATGGCTCGGCAAACTATTACGAAAGGGTGTTCTCAGTCGTTTGACCCAATTTTAGGATTCAGCAAAGCTCTAAGGTCCAAACACACATGCACACAGACACAACACACACTCCCCGAGGGTCTGGGGTTTTTCACAGTAATCCCTCCGTCAGAGCTGCCGATGATGGTAGGAGGCAGCAGCGGTCACACAAGGTGAAAGGCACTTTGTACGTTTCTCTCTCTGCAATAGCGCCTCATGAAGTATATGTTGCCAGGGCAACCGACTTTTGCATAATTGAGGGTCGCAACACGTGTCGTCTCCTTGCTAACATCTGGTAACGTGTACCCAGGACCCACAAGCTAACGATTGACGACGTGACGGCTGAGGACGCTGGAGACTATACTTTTGTCCCTGATGGCTACGCTATTTCTCTCTCAGCAAAACTCAACTTCCTGGGTGAGAGCGAAAATGAGAAGCATTGGACGCATATTCTGGATATGAGCCAACAATGTTTGAATTTGTGTATTTTTCTCCCCAGAAATCAAGATTGAATACGTTCCCCCAGAAGGTGAGCTTTCTCTTATGGTGTAGTATTTTGAAGAATTAAAAAGAGAGACTGCCAATACCTTTAACCTTTTACTCCGCAGCTTTAACTCAGTAAAACCTGTGAGCTAATTCTGTAACTGATTTAGAAAGGATCCATTGAAAATAGTGTAGTTGCAGGATTTAAAATAAGGATGTGTTCAAGCTCAAGGAAGTGCTGGTACATGAAACGAGTACCTCAGTGTATCACTCCATGTTTTACTTGCAGCTATAAGTCGACCTCAAAGTGGTGCCTCTGTGTACTGCCATGCCCTGCACACTATATCATCACTGCAGTAGAGTCGTTTTTACTTCTTAAGAGAGTGTTGAAATACAACGTGCAATAAATAAATGAAGCAAAAAATCGTGCTCATGACACAAATCCGTTGTACTCCACCATAATGGACACTGAAGTGTAGATACCTGACCAGCTAATGTAAACGTCAAGAGAACAACTTGACAACAACTTCGTCATCCATGTGCTGCAAAAAAGCAAAATCATGTTGGTGTCAAACTTTCTAACCTGATGACATCTCCTCTCATGACAGAGCCTCCCAAAATCCACCTGGACACCAAGTGTATCGGCGACAACAACGTCATCACCGTGGTCGCTGGAAACAAACTCCGCCTTGACGTTCAGATCACGGGAGAGCCGGCCCCCACGGTGGTCTGGATGAAGGGAGATCAAGTGAGGAACAGACAAGAGCAAATTATCTCACTATTCTCCACATAAATGGTGGATGGTGGATGGATGAATCACCTTTCAGTGTAGAAGCTGTGGCGTCATCGCTCTCTTCAACAGTCTTCTTTTCCCTGTCCGCTCTGTCCTGATCTGCTGGGCAGGTGGTGGCTGAGGCCGAGGGACGAGTCCGTGTGGAATCGGAGAAAAACTTAAGCAGCTTCATAATGGAGGGGGCTGTAAAAAGTGACGAGGGCCCCTACTCCATCACAGTGTCGAACCCTTCTGGAGAGGACAAGGCTGAACTCTTTATCAAGGTCGTGGGTCAGTGGCCTATTCTCACCTTTTCCTTTTTCATTTGAGTTTTCTTCCTTTCGTGGAATCCCTGGTTCGGTGAGAGCTGTCGGGTGTTGACGTGAGACTGTGTGGTTGTAGGCCCAACTTTCTTTCTATAATCTATGTGTACCGAGGACTTTTTCAAGGCTGCCACTGTTGACCTATTATTTTGGTTTAAATGCTTTGAACGATAGGCACTAAGAGTTACCCTGAAATCACGGCAAGTCTTTCTCATTTAATTAAAATTAATGAAATTAATTAGGTTTTCATAAGGAGGGAACACATTTTTTTAGAGGATGCCTCATCATCCTTATGAATATATATAAGAATGTTATAATTATACTACAGCAAATTCACTTGACGCGAACATTAACTAATGGACTGAATTAAAAAAAAAAAACTAAATATCTATAATACTGAATAATGCTTTTAACATCATAAGCACCAGGCTGGGAAATGGTGCTTAAGTTTACTTAATTAGACAAATCTACCAATTCAAGGTTTTCAAAGCTTTCTTAAAAAATGTAAGGCTTAAAAATATCTACTTCCTTATCCTCTCTCATACCCAAGACTTCCTACTTTTCTCTCTTCTCCATCATTTCTCCTCTTCCATTTCCAACTGTAACCTGCCTCTCCAGATGTGCCCCATCCTCCTGAGAATGTCAAATGCGCATCAGTTGGCGAGGACTGTGCCACGATCACATGGGACCCTCCTGCGTTTGATGGCGGAGTTCCCATTAAAGGTACCCCTGGAACACACACAGCATCTAATGTTAACATCTGATGTCTTCCTCCCAGGAGAAAACAGCAGTAGAATTGTCTCTGTTTATTACAGTGCAATGCTTTTGAACTCCTTTCTGAAGACGATGAGCGGCTTTTAATGACTCCACCATATGTTGCTACCGCTTCCTCCAGGGTACCTGCTGGAGAGGAAGAAGGTTGGCTCGGCCAGATGGACCAAGCTCAACTTTGATGCTTACGAGTCCACCACATACGAGGCTAAGAAGATGATTGAAGGCGTCCTTTACGAGATGAGAGTGTTTACAGTCAATGCCATCGGCGTCTCGCAGCCCAGTGGAAGCACAAAGCCCTTCATGCCCATTGGTGCGTTGCCATTTGTCATTAGCAGAATGGTTAATTAACAGAGGTTTCTCCACACAATGCTTACGGAGGCAGCTTAACCTGCCTCCCATCCAATTCACACTGAGTATTAACACATTAATTAGCTCTTGCCTCTCTCAGCCCCGACCAGCGAGCCCACTCGTCTCATGGTGGACGATGTGACAGACACTACCTGTGCACTCAAGTGGCTTCCTCCAGATAAGATCGGAGCGGGTGGCATCGACGGCTACATCATCGAGTACTGCAAGGAAGGAAGTAAATATATGCAAAAAGTGTACCACTTAATACTGAGTTGTTATTGAGGGTTATGGTGGGATGAAATCAACTGGGTGGTTGGTTGGTCATTTCCAGTGGGACTTTATGGAGCTTCAGGTGTAAGTAGCCTTTACAGCCATCTCAAAAGATGTCTGGATGCTACAAAGGTTGTTTGTGCTACCTGTGTTTATATTGTGTTGTTTTCATTTAAGCGTAAACTCATCAGTGTCCTGTCTAAACCTGATTGGATTGATCACAAGAAAAACCGCATGGATATGCACAAAATTTGTGTCGGTTGGACCTTGCCCCGTCCTTCCAACTAGTTTTGTGGAAATCTGTTATATGTTTTTTTTTTTTTTAAATCCTGCTTCAGTCAAACAAAAAGCTCCTTGGCAGAAATTATAAGAATGAAGTACCTCAAGGATGTAATAACGATACATCAGTCCCCAAAGTTCAGGGGGAAAGACTTTGAGGATTTATTTAGTCTCATCACTGGTGGCCCCGCTGTGATTTAGTATTAGTATTGTCAGCTTAATTAGCTAAGTAGAGGTAGCTGATAACATTTGTTTTCAGGTAAAACTGTGAATCCAACTTTTTGTCAACTTCTGTTAAAAAAAAAAAGAACCCACTGATTTGTGAATAGAATTTGGTACATTTGCTATTATTGCCATGGAAATAAAGAACTTGTGGTGTGGCTTGGCAACCACACAATGTTATTACATTATGATATCATAGAATTATACACCTGATGCATTTTTCAGGATTATCCTGATGGATTGGTTTGTTTTTTTCTGATCTGTTCCTTGTTGGCCTCTCCACTCATCCCTCAGGTGACCAGTGGGTGCAAGCTAACAAGACACTAGTGGAAAATACCCAGTACAGAGTGAAGGATCTCCCAGTGGGGGAGAAGATGCTGTTCAGAGTGGTGGCGGTCAACATTGCAGGCCACAGCCCCCCTGCCACTCTCTCCCAGTCCGTCACCATCAGAGAGCTCACAGGTCAGATATGCATTTAAGAAAGAATGATTCCCCTCTGTACACACATCTCAACAATCAATACTTCCTGCACACGCATACTTGCTCATTTACATGACGCTCTGTACTGTATGTGTACACTCCTCCACACATCCTACACATCCACAAGAACAACTCATCTCTTCATTTACCATCTCTCTCGTGTCCATCACCCAGAGACTCCAAAGATCCGCCTGCCGCGGCAACTGAGAACCAAACTCATCAGGGTCGTGGGCGATAAGATCAACTTGGTCATCCCCTTCCAGGTGAGTCTAGGTGGCAGTTAAGATTAATAATACAGACCCAGTAACTGAACGGCTTCATCCACGCCACTGCTGCTAATTGGAGTGGTTTTGGGCGCCCATTCTGTGACATCCACATGAACTTTCTCTGAATTTTTGGTGATGGAAATAAGGCATCTGTTATTGCTGAAATCAGACTGGGCCTTTTTTCTATGTTGCTGGAATCATTTTTTCTTCCAGGAATCTGGATGTCAGTATCTCAGCACAGTGCTGAGGGAATTCAGCAAACAGAGATTTACTTCGAGGTTGGTAACAAAAGGTCAAGACCTCCCAAAGGGTGTTTGACAACAACTAAATAACTAAAATGATAGTGATCATCGAATAAACATAATACCTTTAATAAAACTCCTTCAAAGCTCCCCTGTACGGATTTACATTTCAACTTGACTGAGGCTTCCAACTGCGAGGTGAATATTCTAGTTTCCTCTGAAATGTAAATGCAATATGTAAACTTTGCTAGCAGCAGAAAGAGCGAGCACTCGCAGGGCACGAGAATCATCACAGCGTTTGACAGGAGCTGGCAAATGATTGTAGTGGGGAAAAGACGCTGCTGACCTCAAGTAGCAAAGGGGGAGCAACTGTGATAAATACAAACAGACAACAAAAAGTGAGACTCTGCACTGTCTACTTTTGAAGGAGTAGATGAAAACCCTGTTCAGAGGCAGAGGATGTGACTGCACGCTTCTCTCCTGGGAGAAAAGAGCACCCACACTAGAATTCTGTGGAAATACTTGATTCCAATGGTGGCTTCATCGCTGATATATTTTCTAAGAGGCATGACTGAAAACGGGCAATGGTACTAAATAAAAGTGCCGATTTATTTGTTCCTGTATTCTGACTGATTCCGTCACTCTGACCACAGGGTAAGCCCCGCCCCATTGTGACCTGGTTCAAAGACGGCGTTCCCCTGGACGACAGTACGGTGGGAACCCGTACCAGTCAAGTGGACACCATCCTCTTCATCCGCTCAGCAGAGAGATCCCACTCCGGAAAGTACACGCTGTCCGTCCAGATCGAGAACATGGTGGACAGCGCTGACCTATACATTCAGATCGTAGGTCAGTCCCTGCACAGCGCTGACAGCTTCTCAGCCTCAACTAAAAACCCTCCTGTTGTATCTTCTCTCTTTAAGATTAGAACGTGGTTCACACTTCACAAGGTAAATGTTTAATAACCTGCGTGAGCGGGGATGAGGGCTTGAGCCCAAATCTCTGACAGGTCACTTTTTTTTTTTTTTTTTCAAATTTGATGATAATTCCTAATTTCATACTGCTATGGATCTGCGACTTTAAGAAGCGAATCATCAAAGCGCTGATTCCATAATCCTGACTCCGGCACTGCCACCATGGCCGCCAGCTCATTCCTCAGCTTATGGCCTGTCTCCCTGGGTCAGGTTACTGGTTGGATTATTTCGCGGGGGGGGGGGGTTCTCCGATGGGATTATTTGCGTGTAGACTGGAATTATACTTGGATTTTGAGGGCTACTCTGTCACTTCCTCTTCTGAGAGGCTGTGACTCCTCAGATCAGGCCCCCCTTCAGCTGATCTGTCACCCCACTGTTTCGGCAACAGATTCTACACGAAGGATTAACGGGCAGAAACAGTTGCGCTGCGCACTCTTGGTACTGTACTCCACAGAGAGCACTCAGAGCAAGATTAATGACAAATACACGACTGTGTTGTGCAGTGGTTCTGCACTGCACTGTCTATAATACAGGCCACACAGGGGGGCTGATGATAAACACACTGCATTTTTCTGCTCCATGTAGTTTTTCTCCCTTTGTCACTTCTATGCCAACACAGTGTTTTTTATGAATGCATTCAGCTATCACCTCCTTTCCTTGAACCTTTGTCTTGCTCTCTGCTTATCTGTCAATCTTTGCTAAATCTCCTCTGTGAGCGTTGGTTTCTTTCCCTCTGTGGGACTTCCATGCTCCAGATCTGTTCATCACTATACCCCTCTTTCTCTCTCCAACAGCTCACCTTCATTTCTACCCAGCCACAGGAACAGAGTTTAGGGTTTAGCTAACTCAACCAACTGTTCAGTTTCTTCTTTTCTGCCCGTGATTGTCTGATGAGCTCAAAGTTTCAAAATCCTTTCCGCTTCTATCCCCAACTTCCCATCGTCTCCCCTCACAATCCCACCAGAAAAGCCCGGGCCTCCCATTGATGTGCGTGTCACAGACGTGTGGGGATTCAACGCCGCGCTGGAGTGGAAGCCGCCCAAAGACGACGGCAACTGCGAGATTATCGGCTACACCATTTACAAGGCTGACAAGAAGACGAAGGTATGCACGGGGAGATGTGTATGGGAGCACAGATGTGGGGTTCAGGTGAGGCAACTCACATCAATAGATAAATTAAGTTCTGTTCTTCACAAGCCTAAAAACAAGCCTTGCCTTCTTCACTTTGTCAGAAAGCCAGTGTCAGTTTTATATCAACATCCTGGTCTGCTATCCATAAAAATAATTACCATGTTATGACATACGTGGAATTTTATGGAAATGTGCTTTGGGGAAATTTTCATGGCGTAATTGTGTCTCATCAGTGTCCAAACGTGGATTTGCAGGGCGGTTATAAAGTGCTCCTGCTTAGAGTTTTGTCACGTTTCTGCCAAAGCCTCCCTATACTGTCACGGTCATTATGTTTCATGCTTCGACAGGAAGGTGGACTGGAGGAACACGGACGGCAGGGATAGGACATTCTTCAGCTTATACAGATCTCAACCTCAGCCATAAGCCTCTCTGAACCTCTGCCTGTCCTCCCTCCCTCCCTCTTGTTTGTCTGTCTGTCTCCCACACATCAGGAGTGGTTCATGGTCTATGAGCACAACCGCAGGGCCAGCTGCACCGTGTCTGACCTGATCATGGGGAACGAGTATTCCTTCCGAGTGTTCAGCGAAAACATCTGCGGCCTCAGTGACGGTCCTGGCATGAGCAAGAACACAGCCGTCATTAGCAAAACAGGTAATGAAATCCCTGCACGGCACTGTGCGGCACGACGCATCAACGCCGCTTTTCATGCCAAAAGCGCCGACTGCACGCTGAGCTGCGGGGCCACGGTGTCGTCAGTTCAGACATAAACTGAGCATTACAAAAAGAGGAAGTTATCAGGGATGGTGATTAACATTCCACATTCAGAAAGGACTGAAACTACAAACTGTAATACGATTTTTAAGTATAGAACACAGTAATGACATCAGAGCAGGCTGAGATTAATTGCTGGCCCTGATTAATAGCCCGCGTGTAATTTAAAAGAAAATTAATTCACACTGATTATGCTAAACAGAAATATTCTTTGACAGAGTGTTAAATAAAATGTAATACTGGCCGTGGACTATGAAAGCAACTCGGCTGGGAAATTATCACCTGCCACCAGCCAAACGCTGCCACTGTTGTCGTGTTGTGGCATTTGCTGACGCTCCCAGAAAGCTTGGCAGCCAACCAGCCCGTCTCTTTGTGGGCAATTGTTGATCATGGTGTCCACCTGACCTCAGGATGAAACAAAAGTCATCTCCCTGCCTCCGTAATTGAAATGGTAATCGGCGAATTAAAACAATTTGCTAGCGTAACAGAATGTGGTATGGTTATTACAGAGAAGACAATACACCAGGTTATTAATTAAGCCTTAGAATGTTTCACACAGTTCTTGATCAGAGGCGGCATCAGAGGTGTGACGCAAACCAGGCAAACACCTCAGTGAAGGTTAATTTCAGTCATGTCCATCAAAATTAAGATGTAATATTGTCGTCAATGGCCCGAGAAACATTCGCCTTCTGTGGCTTCATCGGGTCAAGTCATCAGTCGGAGGCACGTTTCGAGTCTGAATAGTTTTAAGAGTGTCATGACATAGAGGGCGTGGGGAGGTGGTTGATTTACGAGCGTCTGTTTCACACTGATTCCCTCCGTCTGTCCAGGTTTGCTCTATAAAGCTCCAGGCTTCAAAGACCAGGATAAAACTGCATCCCCGAAATTCACAGCACCCCTGGTGGACAGAAGTGTGGTTGCAGGTTATGCCACCGCCATTAGCTGTGCCGTCCGCGGCTTCCCCAAGGTACTGACATCGATCCTAAAACAGTGTGTGAGTGTGTGTCGTAGATGCTGTTGGTGATTTAATTTTCACTGTACTTTATGTAGTGATTAAGTTAAGGATACAGAAAGAGTGTGTGGAATATACAGTAGGTAGTGCCCCAGTTTTACCTTTAACAATAAACTACACAGCCCCCCCGTACAGTTAACTGATGTAGCTCTGCTGCAAGGGTGCGCCACATATTCCATGTTGTGTTTTTTTCAGAGTGAGCGTACAAGTTTAGTGTCAAACAGTGAGTGTTGAACAGTCAGAGAGGATTTTGATGCCTTTGCAGCAGGGGTATATTTTTATGTCTGAAGCTAGAACAAGAGGTGGAGCGAAAAGATCTTTGAACAATTTTTTTCCCTCTCCCAACGAATCGGCAATGATTTGTCAAGTCGAAATGTTGACCTAATTTCACCTCTTCCCCTCCCCGACATCCCTCGCTCTGTTCCCGCCCCCCCCCCTTCTCCTCCTCCTCCTCTTTCCTCTAATCCATCCCGCCAATTTTGCATCCTCCTCCAACCCGCTGTTCCTCAGCCAAAGATCACTTGGATGAAAAACAACATGATCATCGGTGAAGACCCCAAGTACCTGATGCAGAACAACCAGGGCGTCCTGACTCTAAATATCCGCAAGCCGAGCCTGTTCGACGGGGGCAGATACACCTGCAAGGCCGTCAACGACCTTGGCCACGACGAGGTGGAGTGCAAGCTGGAGGTTCGAGGTACGCTGTCTTGACTTTCCCTCCCATAATGCCATTGATCTGAGGCAGTGAGTCTCTCTGACAGTCTTCACGACAAATCTCCATCTCCTCAACCCTTTGACTGATCTCTTGTTGTGAAACATCAGTCGAAATTCTCGCTTGGCTCTAAAAATAAACCACCTTATTGTATTTGTTAGTTAAAGTTTGGGAGCCTCAGATGACGCCAAGTGTCTTTAAACAGGATGATCTCCCGGCCTCTCATGCTGATTCAAATGTTCTTTTCTCCTCCGCAGTCGTACAAACAGAGGAGGCGAAGAAATGAGCGACAGAAGGAAGCAGCAGAGGATACAGTCGAACAGGAATAGTGCTGGATTATGTATAATGGGATAGTCATGAATAAATATGATTAGAATAGATCACTGGTGAGGCTTTAAAGCCAATCCCCCCCCATACGCTTGCTTTTCACCACCGCTATGATGAATGCAACATCAGTAATACGCCATAAATTCTAGATCCTTACAGATCCTTACAGCAAGCTGCCACCTTGTCACTCCCTGACTGAGAGACGCCACGGAGTAGTGTAGTAGCGCTGCCCCGCTGTGACCACACACAGATGGATCCTTCTTATCTGTGAAGTGGACCTGTCACTGAGCACACTTATAAAACAGCCTTTCATCCATTACCGCTCCCTGTGTTGTCTGTTTTGTGTCCGGGGCGTTTTTATAGGGCCGGGATGAATTTACGATTGGGATGCAGCTGCAGTGCTGAACCCAGCGCAGCGTGACCGGCCGGCCGCGCACCTCCACCTCCTCGCCGTGGCGTTTGGTGTGGGGAGGTGCGGCCAGGGCCCCGTCGGCCCTGAGACGGTTGAATGGAGGGATCAGCCTTCAGCCAGGCATGGCCGACATCCTGAAGCCACTGGGATTAAAGGGGTTCCTATACAAAGATATAGAACCTCTGTGTCCTTCACGCACACACCAATTCGCAGACACACTCTCTGTCTCCACCCGTTGCCACGTGCTCTCGTGCTCCGTTCCTAATGGCATGACCTATAGTGGTAGGCCTTTACAGATACATAGCTTGCACTCATGCACATGCAAACACAAACACACACACTCCAAATCAGGGTCTCATTAGCATCACTCACTAGAGACTAATTAATGCACCCATCAACACTGCCCTAATTAGCTCTCCCACGTCATTACTGAGCAAACGAATTACCGCTAATTTACACACCCGCAAAACAAACACAGCACCGTCTCTGCTGGGAGAGGCCGCCGCGGCTCGCCTCGCACGCTAAATTAAAGCCTCGCCAATGTGCCGCAACCCGGGCCGCCGTCCCAAGAGACCCCGTTCTCCCCGTCACCCCCAACGCCGCCATCGGACTGAAGAGGGTTTGGAGAGCAGATCGAGACCAGAGACAAAAGGCAGAGGTTCTGACAGAGCTCACTGAACTCCCCTGGGGGGGGGTGTGACAGGTGCTCTCCAGGCCTGTTCCACGACCGACCAGGTCCTGGTCTCTCCAGCAGAGGGGGTAAGAGCACAGTGACAAAGACCATGACTGACCATCATTAGGGTCTGTGGAGTGGCAGATTATGAAGCCCTGTAACGTTCACACCCTATTATGGACTGAAACTCTGAACCTGAAGGCTTCCAAAACACACCAGCCCAGTCCCAAGCTCTTGCTGCCTGCCCGAAAACATATCAAACCATATCATGAACTTCTCCCTTTACATAGCAGCATTATGTGAGATGTGAGTTGAAATTGGGGTTAGGGCAGAGAATGTCCAGATAAAGCAGGGAAAATCCTCCAGATAGCTGAAAGTAGGCCACAATTGGCTGCACGGTAGACCTGCAGTGCAGCACAAAGCTTAAATTTTGAACCCTGTCGAGCAGGAAATGACTCCGCAAGAGTGCGTGGCAGTGTGTGGATATGTGTGTGGTGTTGATATAATCTTATTGTCAGTTAACCCGAGACACAGCGTGGCGTGTTGCTCCGCTGATTGACACATGAAAGCGGCGCTGAAGGTACGCTGCACGCCGCTTTGCATGAAAGTTTTGTGAAAAACAGCGTGTAACCTCGATACTTCACCTGAGCTTTGCCCTCCGTTCCCGCTCTCGAAATTGACGCTCAGTTGCTAAGCAATCAAACTAATTGTATCTACTGGCATCATCCGCGAGACTTTCAAACTTTCAAAACATAAGATGTGTAGTGCAGTAGTGTGTGTGTGTGTGTGTGTGTTTCAGGAAGCTTTAAGTAAAGTCAGCCAGAAACAAAAATAAAGAAAAACACAGCATAAGAGCATTTTGTTTTCCCCTCATTCCCTGTGACACACCTTAAGGCTCTTTAAGTTTGCGATGCCTGAATGAATAATTAATGAGGACGCATGCATGGCAGCCCAAGAGTAAACCTTCAGCCTCCTCGTGCGCACTGGATCTGCTCTGCTGTCTTTTCCCATATTAGACCAGGCCTGCCTCAGACAGAGACGAGACAAAAGAGAGTGACAAGACACGTCGAACCATCAGACGAACGGGAGGAAGAGTCAGTGGGGGTGCGGGCACTCACGTCTGGGTACAGGCATTGTGCGTCTGTGTGTGTGTGTGTTCAAGGAAAGACTGACAAGCGACACCAGAGAGACAGAAACAGACCTCCTGAAACAGTAGGATGGTGGAATTATAATTATGCAAGTAATTATACATGAAATCACAGACTTTGGAGTGAGAGAGGAACAGATAGAGGGAGAGAGGAAGAGCACTGGAGGGAAAACAGCCCTGCAGTGAGTCTCATCCGTGTAATTACAGTATGAGAATGAAACGAAACAGAGGGAGAACACGCACGTCATACAGGAACAATTTTGATGGTTTTCATCTGTCTGTCCATCTACATCCACCTTCTCACACACACACACTCATTTTGTGTCATCGTGTGATGCCTCCATATTGATTGCCACGGATTAATCTATTCTATTGAATACTTGTGGAACTGAAACCCACAGACTGAATTTGACGATGGACAACATGACAGCTCAAGAAGTAATGAACATCTTGATCGCCCCCTGGAGTCTGGCTGCAGTACAGGGCGTAAGGCCTATGTCATCCAAGTTAGCAGATAAAACTAAAACTACCTGTGTGCACAACTAAACAACTTGAATTGTAACTGCTCCACTCCAGGATCATTACTGGCTCCAAACTCTGTCTTCTACGCACGGGCTTACATCAAGGAGGGACGTGTAAAATCCAAACCTGAACTCAAGCCTACAGCTGCAGTCTCTCCTCAACATTTCGCCTTGGCAGGCGTGACACGACAGCTGGAGCTCACCCAGGAACACTGTGATTAAATGATGAGCGTCTCAGGTCCCCGGGGCCACAGGGACAACCTATCGAACTTTTGTTCATTAGTTCTGTGGAGTCCCAAGACAGATATGACACAAACAAGAAGAGGCGGCTGTGGTGCAGTTAAATACAGAGTAAGATTGGATTGAAATATATTACATAATTCTTCTCTGTATATCATCCATTTTCATGCACTTAACAATTTGTAAAAGGATGAAAAAGTCTTAGCAATTTACCCCAGATGTCTTTCTGTCTTCTTGTACCACAGGGAGATATCCAGGTGAGACGTCCAAACCACCTCAAGTGAGCAGTAAGTACATATAGATGTATAAAAATGTCTGGTGACGAAAAAGAAAGAAGATGTTGGATTAAACTACAAACTTCACAAACCAACGAGTGGCTGCCATGTTCTACCAGCTGAGTGGCGACAGAGCGTCTCCGTCCTCACCCTTCCTCTTCCCCGCCGGCTCTAAAATCATCAAACGCTCCAATCCAGAACATTGATTGCTCTTACTGTAATGAGCCCGTCTGCTGAATTAAAACTGATATGTTGATATGATTAAAAAAAAAAAAAAAAAAAAAAAATTAAAAGGATTGTAAGATTAGAGTTTAAACCTTGCTTAAAAAAAATGCTGCATTGATATTCAATTATGACATCACAGTCACCAGAAGGTTCCCGTAAGTGGGTGCACGCGGGTGCGTCTGTGTGTAGGAGTGGAATGTTTTGGCACACGCGAGTGAGTCACATATTGCGTATGTAAATCCATCTGGGTAGCGCGAAAGGAATAGCAGTGTGAAAATCACCAAAAGACGTATGTGAAGCACTGATAAACTGCTCTGATAAAGACGAAGAGCGGTTGAGACAGACGCTTAATAGGATGGCGGCTGCGCCGTACAAACAGCCAGCCTGAAATATTACCACGTAATAAACTCCTCCATAACGGCTTAGTCGCAGAGAAGAGAAAAATATATGATGATCTTAACAAATATTCAGATGAGGGGGGAAGGCCGGTGAACAAACTGGAGTCACAGGAGTACAGCTTTTGTTGCGTTCTGCCGGAGAAGATCCAGAGAGGGATTTTGGTGCGTGTCGTCGGCTGTGACGAGACGCCGGATGTTACTGAGCTGTAACTATGGTCAGTTCTGTGCTGGAATTACGTCCGATGATTGATCTGCGAGATCATGTAACGGGCAGGGAGTACGAAGCCGTTTGAAATGGCAGAGGCAGCCTCAGGTGCAAACACTGCTCCATCCATCGTGATGTCTCCACACTGACGCAACCACAACTACAACACACACACACACACACACTGAGGGAAAATGGAAATACTGTTTCCCGAGCACTGGGATTCTATACTGTTTGCAAAGGCTGCTTCATACGTCAGTGCAGGATTTTTGCAGAGGCGGGGCTACGCCACTGTTAGCGTGCAGTTATTCAAGATGGACGATGCATCACCACCTCCCCCCGTGTCCAGGAAATGTCACCGAAAAAATTCCATGGATCAAGTGCATGTGCTGACTGGTCAGCACATGCACTTGACCAGTCAGGAGCGAATAGGAGCCAGGTGAGGAAGCAGAACATTCAGCTTCACTTTGGTGGAGCTGCCATCTTTATAAACCTGTGAGCTGATGGATCTGAGTCTGCGTCGCTTGTCCTCACGTCCCAAACACTGACTGCCAGAGTCTAGAATTTTTTGTGTCCTTTAATCAATGGCAACTGAAAGTGAGCAAGTCACATTGGAGTAAGAAGTACTATTCCAAACACTGCAATGCAGAGACAAACGGAGACACTGGATGAGACAGTGGGCACGACCCTGATTTTTCAGACGACGAGTTCATGAGCAGCGGCAGCAGCAGCTCAGCCAAACTTCACTGAGCTTTTATTTTTAACATTTTCACTCCCGCCTTGCCCCTCAAAGGACGAGAGGTTTCCTCACTTGAAAGACGCTTCACACGCCCTTCACTCAGAGTCTGAGAGTGGGAATGAAAGCGTCGCAGGGAGGGAGCCGGGCTTGTTCTGAGGGCTCTGATGGGCCGGCCGTCCTGCTTATGAGCTGTTTGATTTTCGCATATTGTTCGGTGGGTTCTTCAACCCCCCCCACCCTCCCCTTCCTCCGTTTGTGTTCTGCATGTGTTTGATCATAACGTTCTCACCTATGCCACCTGCTCCTCATTAACTCCCAGGAATCCTGCAACTGTTGAAATCATCTCTGCCACTGTCACACTACGAACTCCACCCCCCCAAAAAACACACACACTCTCACACACACACACTCTCCCCAGAGAAGACGAAACTGGCATGACTAACAACTAATCTCTGCACTTGGGGAGTTTTCTTCCTCTGCAGAGAAAAACCCTCAGTGTTGAATTAGATTTGCTTACTCGTGCTCACCCGTCTTCAAAGGGCTCAGATAACTGAATATACCTTTTATTCATTTCATGGCACAGCAATTGTTTTTTTTCCCCCACTGAGCAAATCCCGAGCAGGTCTTTGGGGAATAGACTTGTGTATAGGGCTGCGCTTTCATCTGCATTATGTTTAGTAATTGTATTATTATTTGAGGGTATTGCTTTTTTTGTATTATTATTTGAGGGTATTGCTTTTTTTTTTTTTTTTTTTGCTCTTTCTTAAAGGAAATACTATTTGTTATATTTTTTGCGTCCCCTCTGATTTGTGGCAAGAGTCTTTAGTTCAAAGAAACTCAACTGCTATCACATTGTGGAGAAAAACGAACGCCTCGAGCCCCCCCCATTAAAACAATTAAGCTAATTTCACATTACTTGCCAACACAAAAAAAATAAAACACAAGTGCTTTATTTTAAAGAATCTAAGGTTGGAAACAAAGAACAGTAGTTAAAAAGTGTGAGAGAGGACAAGCTGAGCAGAAGATTTTCACGGTTCAAGAAAAACAGTCATTATTGCGTGATGTGTGTCCACGGATTTCTTTGATGAAGACAATGAGGGCCGCTCGACTTTAAAGAGATGCAGAGATCTCTCCCTCTCTCTCTCCACTTCCTCCTTTATCATTAGGCTGCAGATTATTCTATCGCCCCAGTTTTGTGTCAAGAGTGATGCCATTAGTTTCCCTGTGCTTGTATGACCACAGTCTCACAATTAGATCTTTCCGATAAAATCAAAGCCTATTGACGCATCGGAGCTGTGGAGAGATATTAATTATTACCCACGGATCTAAAATAGGGCAGATTAAATTTCACAGTTTTGGCACTTTTTTTTTTTTTTACTCCCCCTTTTCCTCTTTGACACAAAGGAAAAGTCACACAAAGCATTATCGGTTGAGAGTCGGTATAAACGCTTCCTTCACATCTCGTGTCTCAGTCAGCACACTGTCACATTCAAAGCCTCAGTGTTAAAGCAGCTACTCATAGGGGCCTCGAAAAATAGAACGAGCAACTTTTAATAGCTCTGAGATGAGAAGTCAGATCGAGCCCCCTGTCGTTCAGTCGTCGTCCAGTCAAGTCGAGTCCCTCTGGTAGGTAGAAGAAAACTTTAACTTTTTAAAATATGTGGTATTACACAACAGAGGCGAGGTACTTGCTGCAGGAAGTTTCGTGCCGGAGATATTCTCGGCCATTCTGCTTCACTCCTGCCTCATCTGAGGAAGGGGGGGATCTATCAGGGTTGGTAAATGAGGCAGTAAATATGTTTGACTAGACAGTCAGCTGTGAACACCGCTTCAACTGAAATGTGTATGCTTTATGTCCTCCGCTGTTGTAAAGGGAGCATCACCTTCCACTGGAACGACACAGTCAGTTTCTCATGCAAAATGCCTCTTTAGCCTTTTGGGTTTTCAGAGATGAGAAAAAAAGACAAAATCAGAGTTGGTGGAAAAATCTCACATTCATGCAACCTTTACTAAACAAAGCACAATCTACTTTTCCCGTGTCACGAACTCACCACAAGCCGAGTGTCTTTCCACACATCCATCACGTACAACACTTGTCCTTAGAGAGTTGGGAGAGCGCTGGAGCCAATCCCAGCTGTCATTGGGCGAGAGGCGAGGTTAAACCAGGACAGGTCACCAGCATATCACAGGGACAACGCACAATGACAAACAACCTCCAGTCAATTCAAAGTGTCCATCAGCCTAAACACTATCTGCGAGGTTGGGAAGCTATTTTAAGGTCTACAGTCATTGGACATCACACCACACCCACTGCAGCTTCACAGGCCGGTGCCGGCTGCAGGGCCTCGCCCGGTCAGAAGCCGGCTGCTGTGACTGTCGATCACTTCAGTCTTACTCCGGTTCACATCATCCCGGGGGGAGGAGACGGCGTTTGACGGACGGGAGTGCGGCTGAAAGACTTGAGAGAGGACACGCTGAAGGTAAGTAGTGCAGGAGGAGGGAGGGGGCTTAGGCATAAGGCACCGGCTCTGTAATCATGTTTGGTTCTTGCAGAGAGTGCACAAGCAGAGGACGCAAACATGAACGGAGACACACACACACACACACACACACACACACGTGTTAAAGACAATCGGCTCACAAAGCCACACAGCCAAAACCTATCAAAGCTCAAATCCATCAAATCCATGCATGAAGTGTACACAGGTGCAGACACGGTGCACAAAAAGTTGACTCTATCTCTCACACATGCACACACACAATGTATGTGTAATGTATAAATACATATGAGTACATATATACATGTTAAGTTGAATTGCATCAACAGTCTTATTGGGGGGGAGAAAAGGGAGAGAGTAAAGATTGTTTGAGGCGGAGGGAGAAAAGAGGTAGAGTGAGGGGACGAATGCAGCAGTCCTGAAAGCGTTTGGCTCTGCTCGCATAGTTGCCATGGTTTTGAGATGTTTCCATGGAAATGCTAGCTGCCAATAAAATGAATTTGAGGAGGATCTTTGCAGCAGGTTGGCAGGAAGGTGAGAGCGATGCGGGAGAAGGGGACAACAGGAGATGCAGAGTGAGGGGGAGGAATGGGGCAGAAGGAGGGAGAGAGAGAGAGTGGGAGGCTACACTCGCTTCCTCTAATGCACCAGTCACCTGCATGGGCGGATGACAAGGGGAAGAATTTAAGGAAAACAAGGTGAGGGGAAACATGCCATGCAACCGAAAGCAAAAGGCACCGAGACTATTTCAGGCTGGGTGGGTTGCCATAGTAACCATGGCCTCACAACACAGGGAGCAGGTAAATACATAGGAGCCTGGCTGGTCACTGATTAACATGTGTGCAATCACACACATGACGTGTGTGTGTTAGAGAGAAGGAAGGTGAAGAAGGAGTGAAGTGAGTGAGTGTGTGTGTGTGTGCGTGTGTGTGCGTGTGTGTGTGTGTGTGCGTGCACAAACACAGAAAAAACACTTTGCACTAACTCTCTTTCATGGAAGCGGAGCCAGTGAAGGGAGATGAATGCATTAGAGGGGGGGCGGGGGTGGGGGGGTGGCTCTGACGCACATTTGTTTATGTGTGTAAGATCACAGTGTTTCATACTTTAGTTGCTCCTTCAGAGGCGAAACAAGGCTTTTAATGTGAGCTCAGCCAGTGAGTGATGTCTGCTCCTTTCCCCTGAACCCCCCACATCTTCTGTCTCCCCTCTTACTTCCTCCCTTCCTTATGTCTGCTCCCTTTTCCCTGCATCTCGTGTCCCTCCTCTTCCTCCCCTGCTTCTTTCCTTCCTTCCTTATGTCTGCTCCTCTTCACCCGTACCCCCTGCATCTTCTGTCCACTCACTTCCTCACGTCTGCTGCCCTTCCCCTACATCTTCTGTTCCCCCTTTCCTTCCTTCCTTCCTAATGTCTGCTTCCCTCCATCTTTTGCCCCCTCTTCGCTCCTTCCTTCATCTCATACCATCTACTCCTTCTCTCTCTTTTACTTTCCCTCTATCTCTCGCTCTCTCTCTGAAGGACAGAGGTATTCCCACATTTCTCCGTCGCCATGGCAACGCTGCAGCAAGAAAGAAAGAGGCCGCAAGAGGAAGGGGTGGTGGGGACGCGGGGGTGGTTGGGTGTAGAGGTGGAGGCGAGGCTGGGGATGTGTGAACAATGCTAATGCTACATCATCGGCTGTGTGTGTGTGTGTGTGTCACCCCTCACCATCCCACCCTCGACCCCTCGCCCACCTACACCCAAACCAATCCCCCGTCACAACAAGCACCCCAGCCTCCTCCCGCCCAACAGTCATTTCCCCCCCTTTTCAAATCGCATCGCTCTCCTTCCATCCTCATTACTCGCACGCTCCAGCCCGCGTCCTTCTCCCTGCGGTTTTAAAACTCATTCTCCACATAGTGCTGTCATTGTTATCATTATTATTACTGGATCATTTAGCTGGCAACGCTGGTATCCACGGCAACCCAGAGTAGTGCCACTGGTTCCTTGGTGAATACCAATATAGACAAGCGTCCATCAATATCTCAATGACTCATTATCAGTCTAATGGCGAGGCTGCTGCCTTCACACCGGACTATAAATAACGCCGTCTCATTAGGCACCGCTGCCACCGCCGCTGGCCCGTGCATGAATAGGTCTGATGTGTTTGGTGCGCGCGCAGAGGTGAGGCGCCCCTGCATGGTCAGTGATGTTTGACCGTGCACAAGAGCGCGCCTTGTGGCTGCGTTCACCCACCGGGGGCATGAATGCGGCTCAGGTCCGCTGACTGGGTGGAGGGAGCTGCACTGGAGCCTGACTGCAGGCGCTGACTCAATAAACCAGGTAGTGGAGTAAATAAGGCTCACGCACTCCCTCACCAAGGTGTGCATGACGAGGCTCTGCCCCCATGTCCGCGGTCTCTATCCCCATTTGTTGTTCACACTTACAGGATGTCTCACACACACACACACACACTGAGGCAATCCTGCAGGACCGCAGTGGCTGCTGCCTGTCAGTGCTCCCCTGTAGCTAATCGATGGATTGAAGACGCTGATGAGACCAAGAGAGAAAGCGAGCGAGCGAGAGAGTCACCTCAACCGCCGCCTCCCTGCCTCAAGTCATTACCGCAACTACTTGAATCGTTTAGCACTGCAGCACAGGGCTGGAAGTAAAGCGGCGGCAGCAGCGGCCACGTGCGCAAGCGGAGGTTGCAAGCCACACAGTACATGGCTTTTTAAAATGTACTACAAGTGCGCAATCACGTCCCGGGCACACACCATCGAGCCCATCAAATCGCATTGGTAAAGCGAACACAGCACCTTTATGTAACCAGCAGACACAGAGAGCAGATGAACAGCTAGTTGGGGGTGAGGATGGGAGGCTTGAAGCGAGGCTGACTCCACACAAGCTGCTGCTCTTTGCATCTTGATCATCTCCAATGTGTGAGAAACCTGAGAGGACTCCTAATTCCAGCGGGTTGGATGACAAGTCATTGTGTGTTGATTGCCTGTCTGCTGGATGGTAATGCATTCATAATTACACCGCGCTTGTTTGTACAGATTGTCTCCTGGTCGCGCTGCTCTAGGACGGAATGCTGAATATCACAGATAATTACCCTAGATAGAGGGGCTGCAGTCCCGCCGCCCGAAACCCTCTCGGCTAATTGGTCCTGTTGGACATCAGGGTCTGAGGGACATGGATGCGAGGACGTGAGCCCAACGCTGGAGGACACATTGGCGTCGCAGCGGAGGCCATGACACCTCCTTAAAGAGCTGTTTTTACTGCCTCCACCGGTGTCTCGCAGAACACATGCCTGCTCCCAGGGAGGAAAAAAAAAGACATCTCTTCATGGATAGCTGTGCATGAAATAGTGTCCCTGGGTAAATCCTTGTTATAAATTACATCTTGTGTTGTTTGCTGGATTTTTTATTTTATTTTTATTTTTTTTACCTTCTCCTGGGATGACATTCTCTGCTCGGTCTAACTGCAAACTGCTGGTGTCATACCTGCCCTTGTACGTGAGCCACATGTGGCCCGAAGTGTGTTGGTTTTCCATTATGTTCCATTGTGTTTAACAGTGCGGTAAAAATGTGTCACTGTCAGGTGGAAAATTGTGTCTCCCATGCGCTGCCTTTCTGGGACTAGAATAAACGGCACTGTTTTCAGCTTGACCAACATGCACAGCCAATCGAAGCTGAGATCAAAGTTTCTGCAGCAAGATTTCTGCCTGAAAAAAAAGCTCCACTGGGAACGGATCAAGCTTGGCTGCAAATTAAAAAATTATGTTCACTGTGTTATACAATACTGACCACCAGCAGAGGTGGAATGCTGCAGGGTTAATTTGGTATGATACGGACATGTGGTGAGTTTCAGTGTTTTACAAACACTGAATAAAGAGATGAGGACAAAAAGACTAATTCTCCAGTTGGGGGATCTGAGCCAAGCTTCACTGAACTTTGAATAAACAGGTGAGCAGCTCTTTGTGGCCTGAGTACTGCAGCTGAGCTTTACATGCGGCAGTTCAATTGAACTTTTACAGTTTGAGAAAGAAAGCCGCAACCAGCACAAACACAGGCCAAGGAAACAATCCATTCTAAACAGGCAGGTTTATAGAATGCAGAACTCTGAGCTGCAGCTGGTTTGTCTGAAATTATTTTGCTGGTTGGTCCAGGTGAGATTTGCTAACATTCTAAAACCAGCTATCATGATTTTTACTTTACCAACCTTATATTTAAAAAAAGCCCCAGTTAAGGACAGAGTGTGTGTTAATCCCGACCTTCTATTCCTTTTTCATTTCAGAGGAGTTCATCACCTGCTGATCACGCCACTGAAACAAGCTATTCAAAAATATGATTTTATCAGTATAAGTGAAGGCGAATCTGTTTTTAATGAGCAGTGGAGGTTTCTCTGCAGCGCGCGGCCACGAATCCGTCGAACACTAGGATCCACCAAATTTGAATTGCAAAGATTTTCACACAGCCGGGATGCTTGGTGTCACCTTTAAATGTGACCGTAGAGCAGCACGTACACACCACACTGCACATATGTTACATCGGCACGCTGCCTTGATACAGTATGCAAGATGTGTCATAGGTTGTACGTGTTATCCGGGCCCTTGTCCCCCCCCCCCCCTCTCTCTCTCTCTCGGAGTTGCATTACCTCTCCCCTGCAACCTGCGTTCTAATCAATAACTCATCTCTCGATGTCGATTCCCCTCTACCCCCACAGGAAAACAAACGTCCTTCCACAGGACAAACAAAGAGAGGGGAGGTAAAGAGGTAGGCAGATAATTGAGAAAATACAGTAAAACCCAGTGAAATGCCCAAGTCGCCTGTTGCGGAGAAGAGGAGGGGAGATGTGGCGAGGAGACGAGGACGGCGAGGTGGAAGGAGAAGGATTGAAAGGGTAGCCGGGATGGATGATTAGCCCCTGTCTCCAAGGTTACACTTTACGACTGTATCACCGCAGAGCGGGAGAGTGGCGAGCGAGGGCGGCCCGGACCGTTCATCACAAGAGGCTGAATCAAAGAAGACAGAGGCACCTTTTCTCCAGCTCTGACCTTCACATCCAGGACTAATGCCAGTCTTGACCTCCAGACGATGCATGCACACCCCCCCCACGCCTGCACGCAGTAACTACACAGACGATGGCGCTGCCAACGCCAACACAGCATGAGCACCAGAGCAGAAAACCTGAGACAAATGGCAGCGGCGAGGAGAGTGACATGCCACGGGCCCCAGAAGGGGAGAGGAAGGGGGACAAATCACTTAAGATTCCAGCCAACTGCAAGAATTGGCCTTTTCATGAGAGGGAGAGGCAGAAAACAGAAACTTGTTTGCTGCTCATCATTAGGGCTCCCCTCCCCTTCCCTTTTCCTCCCCCTCCTCCTCCTCATTCCTCTCAAACCTCCGTCCCTGTCCTTCTATCAGCTTCTGTTTTTCCTTCACAGTTCCTCCGGCTGACCTCGCTCCCCTTCTGGCCCCTTCAATCACAACTGCTTCACCAATACTGAGAGCAAAAGGAGAAATCGAGCCTGGCGACTGAGTTGCATTACTGTTTTGTCAGCTATTAATCGCTATGGATTTCACACAGTCTGTTTTAATCTTAAATGGGCACTTGTGACTCCACCCTGAGGTCATGTGCTGTTTTGCAAATATCAACGACCACCACGGACCAACAACCTTAACCAAAAACAAACCCATTGTTTGCCGAAGCTCCTCCGAATGCAACACACTTTTCAAAATGTTAATATGCAATTCAATCCAGGATGCTTTAATGTGGACTGTGCTGAGACGCCATGCAAAGGAGGACAGAGCTTGTTTGAGTTTTTTTTTTTGGTGCTGCTGCTCCTCATGCACACACCCACACAAAGGCTGGGGGAGTAATACATGTGTAACTGGATTACAATAATCTGATTACAGAATTTTCTGAATCTTTGGAGGAAAAAAAAATAGAGAAGCTAAATTGCTAGATTACCAGGTTTAAGAAGACGAATAAATGCTTTCTAGTTTACATGCGAAAGCTGTTTGAAGGGAGAGACAGTGCATCCAGACAATATGCAGGACTTAAAGTAGTTGCAGGTAATGCAACTCAGTACATTTATAATTGGATTAAATATGATAAAACACCATGCTTTGGAAAGATGAATATATTATGCATATTTCTAGCATGTGATGTTCCAGAACTGTGATGACATGCAAAGTGCTGCGAATGAAACGTAAAAAGCTGAGCAGTTTTTCCTTCTTTTGAAACAAATGTACGTGTGTCAGAGAATCGAGTCCTCAAAGGGAAATCCAAGACAAATTTCTCGGTTTCAAACAGAAGCTGATCTTGTTCCAACGAAAACAACATCAATTCACCAAATTGGTGAACTGAAATACCTAAACAGATATTTACTTGTTTGGGTTGAAATTGTGTTCGGACGTCTCAAGGGGATAATTCATAATGATTTTGGAAATGATCCGATTTTTCATCCACAGCCATTGTCTTGATAAAATTTCACTTTCACCAAAAGTGAAACCACCAAATCCCTACAGGAACGCGGGTACTTGCCAACCTTGGATTAACAAATATCTTCTAAATGAAAAATGTTGTTAATAGCCTGGTAGCTTTAACAGGACCCGTAGGCTACAAACAAGCATGGTCAACATCCCCAAAAACAGAAGCCAAGCATTTTTTTAAAGATAATTTGTCATTTTAGGTGGTTCTTATCTTTTGTGCGTCCTTTTCATGTTTCTGATGAGTTTTAATTAGTAATTTGACTGCATCAGAATTGGGTGAGACATTATGATTGTGTACTGTCAGGACCTTGAGTTACCCAATTGCTGACTGTGCAGACAGTGGCTCCAAATGACCGCATTTTATTGCCTTCATTTCCGAATAGTTGGAGGAAGTGCAGCTGTAACCTTCATCTTTATTAACAGTCTCTGACGGAGCATGTTTGCCTGAGCAGAGCCGGACAGACAAAGTAGCATGGTCGTCAAAACGTTGACAGCTAAGATTCAAGAACCCAGATCAGGCCAGCAGCTCCATTCAAGTTCCACTGATTATATTCCAGATTATATTATTCTAGTGAACACTGGTTGAATAGTTGATAACACTGTAGACCTGCATTGTCCCAAATAAGCCTCTGATAATTGCATGAGAGGACACACACGCACAGAATATCTGTTATCCATCAGCGGTTGTCCTCCGCTGTCAGCAGCAAACTTTAGTGATAGGTTTGGAAAGGCACTTCACTGAAATCACACCTCACACTTTCCGAGCTCTGCACCTTTGTTGTCGATCGACAGCCAGTTAACCGCGCGAGCTCTGGTATTAAAGTAGGTGAATGAAACAATTTCTGCCTCAAAAGAAACAAGAGACGCTCTGTTAAAACATGGCAAATCAATGTCAGCCCAGCCCAGCACCCCAATCTCTGCTCACACACACACACACTGTAAGCCAATAATTGTAACCCTCACTTGGTAGCATTCAGAAGCTGACCTCTTGGCAAACCCCCAGCCAGCACAAGCTAAGTGTTCACTGCAGGCTAAACAGCCCACGAACAACGCTTTCACACAAACAAGACACACACACACTCCTGCACCCACATGAATACAAACGCACACAGAGGCAGACGTGAGTCGCAGGCGTAGGCCAGCAGCTTGGGTCACAATACACACCCTGCAGCCAGCCGGTCCATAGCCTCAGTCTCAAATCAGCTTTAACACACTGACACGAGGCCTTCGAAACACACACACACACACACACACACACACACACACACACACACACACACACACACACACACACACACACACACACACACACACACACACACACACACACTCTGTTACAGTACTGCAGCATAAATGGAGTCGACAGAAGGAAGAGGAGCTTTGGATAAATAACACACATGCTGTGGGAAAAAAAATAATGAATATTCATTTCAGTCACGTACACACATGCAGGAGATATCACCTGCAGACAAACCCTTGTTTTCTTGCTGCTGGGCCCTATTGATGTGGCACACATGGCTGTCCACTTGATTTCTCTACCAGTCCAGTAAACAAACCGTCTTGCCCATTATGGCAAAGGGCAAAAGAAAGGAAAGGATGGGACAATGATATTTACACAACATCCTTCCAAAGTGGAAAACACAAACTTCACAAACACATCATCTTTTCCCAAAAGGCCTCGAGTTACGTGTTGTGTGCCAGATATGAACCAAAAATGGATGTCCATCCCGATCCGCTGGAATTGGGCAACTTGTTTTTCACTGGAAAGATGTTGTGCAACATCATCTCCATTGTCCTGACGTGGCTTTCCTCCCTTTTGACCTTTACCATCAAATTCCTTATTACTTTCTACCACAGAGTGAAACGTAAGCACCACAACTGCACACAACTGTTATTTTGTGAAAAAACGTTATTTTTATTTCATAAATTTCTCGGTATGGCACATGAACAGAGATTGAATGTTCTGAAAAAGATTTGGCACAGAACCTTGAAGCAGAACAAACACGCCCTCCTGCTCGCGCACACACACACACACACACACACTCGACATGTTTCTCCAGTGTTAATATTCACATCTGTGGTTATAACAGGTTAAAACACAGTCTTTAAGAAACAATCACAAGAACAACCATAGTCAATATTGCAGAAGAAAAGTTGAAGCGAAACAAAGAAGCAGATGGAGGCCATGTTTAATTGAACAGAGGGAAGAAAATATCAGAAGCCTTCGTTTGTTGGGGTTTGTTTTCCATTTTCCTGAGAGAGAATTGGAGTGGTGCAGGGGGCAAACAGGTGCATGACAGTGTGTGTGTGTGTGTTGGATCAAGGGGTTAATAAAGAATCTCAAACTGACATCTAACTGCAGGGGGGGGATAAGAAGCATGAGGTAGATTGAGAAGAGGGGAGGAGAACAGGGGCAGAGGAAGAAAAGGGGTAATGAGATGTCTGAGAGAGAGAGAGAGAGAAAGAGAGAGCATAGGTGTACGTGTGTGTGGAGGAGGGGGGGGGGGGGGCTCAGAGAAAGAGAGAGAGAGAGAGGCCGTGACTGAGGCTTTAGCCATGTTTAATTGAACAGAGGGAAGAAAATATCAGAAGCCTTCGTTTGTTGGGGTTTGTTTTCCATTTTCCTGAGAGAGAATTGGAGTGGTGCAGGGGGCAAACAGGTGCATGACAGTGTGTGTGTGTGTTGGATCAAGGGGTTAATAAAGAATCTCAAACTGACATCTAACTGCAGGGGGGGGATAAGAAGCATGAGGTAGATTGAGAAGAGGGGAGGAGAACAGGGGCAGAGGAAGAAAAGGGGTAATGAGATGTCTGAGAGAGAGAGAGAAAGAGAGAGCATAGGTGTCCGTGTGTGTGGACGGGGGGGGGCGGGTCAGAGAAAGAGAGAGAGAGAGAGGCTTTAGCTACATATCTGAAGGAGAGGGTGAGAAAAAGGCAGAGGAGCAGGGTAAGTCAGCCGTGCTCCTCCTCTACCTCCCCTGGGTCGGGGACAGAGAGGAGTCATTCCCCCTCCGGCGCTGGGTGACATATAAGCACCGCGGTGGCCCTTCCTCCTTCATGTCTTTTTCTGTGCTGCACACAGATGCACAAACACGGATACCGTGCGCACCCAAGTGCACACATGCAACCCACTCGAACGTATGCATAAATATGCACACTTATGCAACTCATGCACGTATTGCACACGCGGTTGGGGGTTCACTGCGGGTTTGACATGTTACGTCCACGCACGCATGCAAGCGCACTCCCACGTACAGGCCAAACTCTACATGGATGTGGAATGACAAGGCGTTTCTCTGTGTCATCTCTAATTCCTCCTGTCACCCTCGTCTCCCTCTCAATCCATCCCTCCTTTCTCTTTCTCTATTTCGGTCTGTCCCTCTCTCCCCCGTCACTCTTCCTCCTTTGGGCTCAGAGGGTGGGGGGAGGCCTGAGGCGACAGAAGCTGCTGTGAGGTAAGCGGGCCCCACTGCCGGCTGCGCCCGGGAAACGCGGCACGGCCGAGACGGGCCACACAGAAACGCTGCCGCTCGAGCGCAACGTGGGCCGCCGCCGTCACGCCTGTAGCTGTCCGTGGACATCAGGGGTAAAAATATAACACGCGAGGTTGGTGTCACATAGACCGCGAACAGAAATGAGAGCAGACATGAAATGAGGGTACCCGGGGCCAGACTGGATAAATAAATCAGTACCAATGAGAAAAGCAGCATGCCTTGCTGTCTGACATGTGGGGGTGGAAACAAAAAAAAGGGTAAAGAAAAATCAATATCTCCAGTAAAAGTTTATTTCATATTGATACAGCTGTTTCCTGCTGGGGTTTTCTGACTCCTGCGACTGGGAGGGTGTTGCAGGTTTCATGCAAAGCTCAGCTGGGGGAGGCTTATCTGGGTCAGAGCTGATTTCTGCTCCGGCTTCACCTTTCTCAACCAACAAGCTGCTCGCCCTCACTGTCGACGACTGATTTGACCCCATGTCCTCCTGGGCCCCTGCCACCACACAGACAGTTGACAGCTCTATTATGAAATCACAGGCTTATATCCATATGGCTGTTTCTGTCCCCTCATGTTGCTCCAGACCAGACTTGAATTTACACTTCAAAGCATTGAAATGCACTCTATGGCCCCCGCCCAGCTTCAAACAAATATCAGACACAGCAGAGTGTGATTATGATGCTGAGCCAAGGTGCCCATAAACAGTAAATCTGGGAGTCGGGCTGCTGTGGATGGAGGAGAATGCGCTTTTGGAAACTTAACAGAGAGCCTGTCCTCTGAGAGGAGCATGGCTGCTGGGTCAGCACATCCTTTAATAGTTACATGTGGTTCAGGACAGTCCAATACAAGTCCCCGATTTTGCACACTTCACAAAACTGGTTTTGCACAGTGCTCGGAGGCGTGAAGTTGCTCCAGAATAATTCTGTTTCCAAATCCCAGCACGAGCCACAACATCCCAGATTATTCGAGGCTGTGGTGGAAACCCATCGACCCAAATGTCAGTGTTTCAGGATCCAAGAACAACAAAATATTTTGAACTTGCCAGGCCCCACTTTTGTTTTTTTTTTTCCAGAAAGGCTTTCTCAGCGCTAGAAAAAACAGAATCAATGCAATGATGTCAGAAGTCAGATGATATTCCCCTTTATAAAGTATTGATGAGAAGCTCTGTGTTAAGCAGTGCTCCAGCTTTACTATTATCCAATGCTTTACAATCACATGGGCTGTGAGCATGTCCCATTTCACTATTTCACTGACTGTGTGGATTTTTCTCGGTTTTGTTCTGAGCTGCAGCTCAGAGGTTCTCTGACCCACGGCTGAGTGACACAGAGGAGATAGTCATCTGGGATGAGACACCACTCATCACTCTCACATCACAGCCCACACATACTGACAAGCCTCACTCCGACTCCACACAGCTCAGAGCCGCAAGACGGCCGAAACAGACATCTTGTGCCCAACGACGTGGTTACCAAGGCAACAGGGAAATAAGCCATGTGCTAATGTACGGGGCCATTCTCAAATTAAGGACACCTTCACAGGATATAGAGCACACACACACACACACACACACACACACGTGTGAATGGCGGCGGTTGAGAGGTCGCTGTCAAGCTACTTAAATAGTTTGAGAAAGCTCCACCTCAATCGATAAATCACTCAGTCAGTGACAGTGCGTGTGTGTGTGTCAGTGAGTGTTGGGGTGTTTTGTGTATGTGTGCATGTCAGTGTGCTTGGTCAGATTTGATAAGTGGCTGCAGGGTAAGGTTTTCACAGTGATGACACAGAGAAAATGTCCGTGCACATCTCATCTCCAACTCCAGCATGAGCAACATTGCAGTGACAAAAAAACAAAAAAAAACAACAACAACTGTCCACTCCCTGCTAACGGGACTGAACAGATTGACCCGGGCATCTAAGAACTGGTGCCATCAAATCGACCTCACACCAGCGTGATGGCGATGACACCGGCCCCTTTCCTGCCAAGCATCCCACGGCGGGGACACAGCGGGGACACAGCGCAGCGTTACGAGGCAGGGGCTGCTGGTGCGAGAGGGCCCCTGTGACACAGTGGCACACAGACGGTGCCGCACTTCACGGAATCACGGGCGCCATCACGTGAGGCGACAAGCTGCGGCGCTTGGCTCCACTCGATGCTCTTGATGGCTGGGTGAAAAATAATTGCAACAACGATGCATATATGATTTACAGCGGCGCGATGCTCTCGGCCTCTACGAGGGGGTGAAGATTAGCACTGGTGCCTAAGCACATGCATCAATGACACCATGCGTATCAATAATGCATTGAGCTGTGCTGGAGCTCCACTGCGAGTCTTAAAGCGAGAGGTGACAGAAAAGACATTCAGCAGTGTGGGGCTTGTATCGCAGAGGTTAACATGTGTGCAACAGCGCCCTTGGAGACTGGCGCAAATGAGGCCGGCGCCGGCCACAGAGAGAATCACACTGAACCTGGAACGCCCTCATATCTGTGATTACACAGACCTCACCCACTGCAAGAGAGCGGCCTCGAACCATTTAATGTGCGTCGTTTACGGTTATGACGAAAAGTCAAACTCGCAATCGAAGAGATTAACCAAAAACACAGCCGCCGAAATGAGACATTAAAAATCACTTAGGCTGCACCAACAGGTGGTGCTCTCGGGCACAGCCGAGCCAGGGCAAGACAATTAACAACAAACGATCCGAAATGGGAACACTAACCTTGATTAGCTGGCTAAAGATGTGAGGTAAAGAAGAGCTGCCACTAGTCTTGACCTCTAACCCTCGGCGGCTAGAAGTGGCAGATTGACAATGAGCTAAAAGAGGCTGGGGATGTTCTGCTGAAGGGAGAGGTCGGCCTGATTGAACAGACCTTTCATCAGTTGGGCTTATCCCAATATGGAGAGAGAGGGAGCGAGAGAAGAGGAGAAGGGGGGAGGGGGGGGGAGGGGGGGGGGCTGCTTAAAGCAAAAGAAATCCTGCTTTTACTTGAAGTGTCAGTGAGAGGATCATACAAACGGCCTGAAGCAGAGGGAGACACACAGAGCTGGTTTTAACTGGGGATTTAAAATGGAGGTCTGACCGCCCATTGTTCCCTCCTTACACAACCTAGCCAGCGTTAGTCCACCTGAACACGCACGCACACATGCACACGCTGAGCAGTGTTGCATCATCAATGGGGTAACATTGTTTTGTAATAAACCGTGCAGCGCTTCAAATATCCTGATTTTGTTACTTTACACAACAGCAATTGTGTGTGTGTGTGTACGCACCTCTGCACACACAAACACACAATCTGGTGTTTTTCACCTATTCCCTGAATGGGTGAACGAGTGGGTCCCTTCCTGCACAGTAAACACAGCATTTCCATTAGAGTTGGGAGCGTGCTCAGCGCTCTGTGACTCAGACACTGCAGCGCCGTGACTGTGTCTCTCCGGCTCAACCAATGCTCTCTCTAACACCGAGCATCAATAACATGGCCTCTGGTTTGTGCCACTTCACAGGAGCTATAGGGGCTACACGATGCTTTCCAAAGTGATGAGCTACTACAGGCAATAGGCAGGGCACGAACTATCCAAGGAATTAGGGGTAAATAGCTTTTGTAACAGTCCTTTGCTTTCAGCCACAGATGTACACAAAACTGACACACACTCGTAGCCATAAGCCCACATGATAATTTCTCTGTCATTTGCACAGAGAGGCAGAATATGTAAATACCTCGAGAGGGGAATGTGGACTCCCCGTGCTGGGAAAGGAATATGTTAATGACCAATGCAGGGTGTGTGTTCATCACAAGTGTAGGGTGCATAGATGCGTTCAGCAGTGGTGTGGGGCCTATGCAAATTAAATGCATAGGCGACGGAGGCATGTAAATCACCAGACTCAGTGACAGAAAGTTAGCAGTGCAAGAAATATAATTGTTGGTGTAAACAAATCAAATGAACTAAACAGGAAGGTTATGGGGTGAATCACCTGGCAAAAAAAAACATCTTTGGATGCTTGTGCATGTGGATGGAATTCTATACCGCTCTGCTCTTTTCTGTTTAACATTCGAAACTCAAACCAAGACGCTGTGATAAGGGCTGTTGCAGCAGCAACAGTTGCCAGGGAAACCTGATGGCAGGATGCTGAGGGCTGGTACTGGAAGAGTAGAGACGGGGGGCGTTTTTATGTGAGGACACGTGTGCACCGCTCAGGTTGATTTGCTACCACTGACGGAACATCGGCCCACTCGCCGAGATATGGCACCCCAAAGGAACGTGACTGACAAGGGGCAACAGGGTGCATTACGATGCGTCGATGGTAATGCCGTTTGGCGCATTAGTCTGAGTTTGTAGTCATAGCAACGAGGTGTTGACATAGCGCAATCGCACTCTGAGCACTGTGATGGCGACGACATTCAGGAAAACACAGAGCGAGTGTGAGGGAGCTTGTAAACCAGAGCAGGGTCTTCCCTGTCCCTCTTTTGCAGACAAAAAGGACCAAGTTCCGACCGTTTCACATTCGCTATTTCTCCTTGAGCAGAGCCAAAGGGATACAGAGAGTGATATTACAATTAAAGTTGATTTGAACAGAAACAAAGGAAAAATAGCCACCAAATTTCACAGACTTCAACTGCTATTTTATGTGCCAGGTTTTTTTAATTTTCAAAGTGACCTCTGCTAACAGAACATCTCTCATAATTATAACCAGTGTAATTAGCTAATTATAATAACAATAACAATATTACAATTAAGGTAACACTTGATTTAAAAAAACAGAAAATAATCAAAACTAGATAAAAACCCAAAATGAAAAACACTTATAATAGTTTTTTTTAAAAGAGATCTATAAGCTTCTATATTTTTTTCATTTAATTGTCTTTTTTCTTTAGAAAACAATTCACCCACCACTGTGTACTGTACTTTATGTCACCTTCTCCTCCACCCAACAAGCTGCGCTTACCTTTAAAAATGCTTGGCAATGCCTGTCGTCCATTTAGCTCCCTGTTGCCATGAAATCCACTCACACACGATAACACTGAGATACAGTTGTGAAATTATCCTCTGCAAAGGAGCAGTCTTCATCAAAAGGTCCATGTCCTGTGGGGCTGGATGGAGGGAGCCATTTTGAGGGCCAGGTTATTTCCTGCAGATGCACGTGGTGTTCACTTAGTGGCACGATGAGCAAGTCCCACTGCCGTTCACCAGCTAGAAGTCCAACATCATCAGTCATAACACAACTTCAGTGTCAAGTACATATGAAAAAAAAAAGTTCTCAGCTATTGTAGGAATAATAAGTAATAATAATAATCGTCATGTTAACGCTAATAATGATAACAAAACAATAATATGCCATGTGCTGTTGTGATGGATCTTATGCGTCGTATTGATCTTTAACTAACAAAACAAAGCTCAGGCTTGTTATCATTATTACCATCACAGTCATTATTATTAAGACTGCAGCTGAGCTGGATACCAAACAATGAGGAGCTATAGTGGTATTTCATATTTTCAATGGTAGTATCACAAAGATCCTCTATTCACCCATAACCCTGTATATGTGAATGCCTCGGGTGGGGTTCGGGGTGGGTGGTGGTAGGTTTTTTTTCCCCCTGCTGGGTTGTGGGGGGGGGGGGGGGGGGGGGGGGGGGGGGGGGGGGGGGGGGGGGGGGGGGGGGGGGGGGGGGGGGGGACACTTTGTGCGGCTACAAAAAAAGTTAAGACCAAAATAATTTCACTTAAATTTACGTTGCAAAGTTTTTGTTTTGTCTCCCATCTCATGAAATGCCTCTGTCCTACATGTGTCCTTTAGCAGTACAGTCACGGCAGCCATCTTGTTCCAACTTGAGAGTAGTTGTGGGAGGGCCACTACAACATCTGTGTGTACTTGTCTTTTTTAGTTTTTTTTTTTTTTTTCAATATATATTCTTCAGATGTTGTAGTTTTCAGTCTGAAGCTCAATAAGGACTTTCTATAATTTATTTCTTTGAATGAAAATATATTTACGGTATATATAATATGTACTTTCAGTCACTTTTTAAAATCTCTTTTATCACCCATTGTCTTTTTTTTTCCTCCTCCCACGATAAATCCACTCATTTCTTTTCAACTTCAGTCAAGACGGTAGCCAGTTAGGTGTGAATACGAAAAAGTGAGAAAGTGAGAGTGAAACCATTGTTGTTGGTCTGTCTCCCTGCAAACTCCAGGTCTGAAACATGGGTCCTGGACAGGATCACACTGCACTGCTCTAATTTTGCTTCCTGGACACCTGGGGCCCGTACTGTCCGTCCAAACCATTTGTTTGTTATTCAGTGTCTATGCCAAACAATAATCTGACAACATGGTCAGTGGCCATTATCACATCAACCCCCCCCCCCCCCCCCCCCCCCCGGCCATTATCACATCAACCCCCCCCCCCCCCCCCAAATACATACACTGAATATGTCTGGAAATATACGAATCAATTTGTATAAAACCTAGAGGCTCACTGCACATGTGTATCCTTCATAGCTTTCCACTCTGATTGTGGACGCATATGGACATAATTGGCTTGATCTTGGACTTTGGCAAAGATTTTAGCAGGTTGCACTGGTAACTGAATGATTCTGATGTGTCCGGTGTTTTTTATAAATGTTTGTTTAGTTAAAAACTATGTGCAGAAGCTATCTGTGGGCCTAGTGATCCGATATTGTCCTCTGTCTCCTTCAGTCTTTCTTTCTGCTTCTCTCTCACAAAGCAGTGACTATGATACTTCATCTCTGCTGGAACCTGTCCATGGGGACAGAAGGCTACATCAGTCTCATATACTCATAGACACTTTCTGTGTCATTGTCTCTATCCAGCATCGCTTCCTCCTTAACTCTTACTCCCCCTCTCACTTTTATTCAGATTTGAGTCTCTTGCACGTTTTCCTTGGAGCCACTCTTAAAGAGCAGTGGCTCATTCTGGCCTTTCCCCATGAGGCCTTTCAGAGAACTGTGAAGACCCAGCTGGGGAAGGGGTACAGGGGAGGGTAAGGTGCCACCTGTGGTTGTTCCCCCACATGTGGAGGTTGGAACCTGGGAGCAGGATAAGGATGTGTTCTGAGAGCAAGGTGAGGGGTTGTTGTTGTTGTTGAGACCCACACCTGAGAGTGTGCCCATGCCCAGGCCCATCATGTTGTTGTTGAAGTGATGGGATTTGTAGTAGTGGTTGAGGTGCTCTGACCGAGCCAGATTTGGTAAGTTGACCATCTCCGGGTGGTGCAGCCGGAGACTCTGGCCCCCTCCAATTCCACTGCTTCCGCTCTGTGTCACGGTGGAGCCTCCTGAGATGCCGCTGCCTCTGCCACTCGCTCCAGCCCCAAGCTCGTCCTCCACGTTGATGATCTCAATGGCACGAGCGGGGCCATGGTGTTTATGCAGCTGGTGCTGCTTCCTCAACTTGTAGAACACCACCAGCATCACTGCTGCCATGAAGGTAATGGCTACAAAGCAGCCAATGATGATCTTAGTGGTCTTCATCACATCATCTAGGCCTGAGAAGCCCGGCTCAGTGATTGGCACAGTGAAGGTGGGTCGAGTGGTGCGGGGAGAAGGGGAGGACCAGCCAGCTGAAAGAGAGGAAGCTGTGGTGGAAACACCATCTGGCCACAAGTGACCGGAGGGAGTGGGTCCCGGATGAATACGAATGAAGGTTTCATTGGTGGCAACCAGTGCAGACTCCTCTTCTCCTGGAGTCTCCACTGTTTCCACAGTGACTGTTGTAAAGTAGGTGTAGTTGACACTGGCGTCAGCAGCTGTGACATTGAGGACAGCCGTTGCTGTGGTGTTTCCAGCAGCATTGGTGACCATGCAGGTGTACTGGCCTGTGTCTCGCAGGGTGACATTTGTAAAGTTGAGCGTGCCGTCATGCAGGACCGATATCCGCACCTTGTAAGAGCCGTGGGTCATTAGAGTGCCATTAGGGGTGATCCAGTTGACAGATGTCGTCGAGGTGCTTGTGCGACACTTCAGCTCAGCGGCCATACCCTCTGTGACATTGAGGTCTGTTGGTGGTTCCACAATAACAGGCGCGTAGCAGGTGAAGTGGCTTTGGTCAAGCTCTCCAATGTACTTGCCCTTCAAGAATGGGGGCGCATGGCAGCGGGCACAGCAGGTGGTGTTGCTGGGCACCGTTTCTTTCAACCACCAACTAAGCCAAAGCACATCACAGTTGCAGACCCAGGGGTTGTGGTTAAGGTGTACCCTCTCCAGCTGGTGAAGGGGCGTGAAGAGGTCATGGGGCAAGGAGTGCAAGGAGTTATGGGAAAGGTTAAGCTCCTCCAGGTTTTTCAGGTCATCGAAAGCATTACGCTCAATGACAGACACCTGTGAGTGCATGAGCCAGAGCTTGCGGAGAGACTCTAAGCCCTGGAAGGAGCCCGGTCGGATGATCTCCAGTCGGTTTCCAGATAGCTCCAGCTCCTCCAAACGCAAAAGGGCTGTCAATTTGGGAATGTCCTTCAGTCCACACATGCCTAGGTTCAGGTAACGTAGATTGATGAGGCCCACGAAGGCTGCATCAGAGATGAAATCCAACTTCTTGAGCTCACCCAGGTCCAGGCGACGAAGCGAGGGCACACGGTGGAAGGCATAGCCCGGTAGAGTCTCGATGGGATTGTTGCGCAGCCACAGCTCCCGTAGCTTGCTGAGGTACTCGAAGGCATGTGATGGCACCAGTGTGAGGCGGTTGTCGAAGAGCTCCAGCGTGTTGAGGTTGGGGAGGCCATTGAATGCTCCGACTTCAATCTGACGGATCTGATTCTTGGAGAGTTGGAGGATCTCGAGGTGCCTCAAATGCTTGAAGGTGTCAGATTTGATAATCTGCAAAGACAAATGAAGATGAAGTTACTATACAATGTGTAGAGTAGTAAATGAAGATTGTGATCACAGGACCTTTAAAAAGTTATAGACATACTCTCTGACTTTAAGTCCAAACCTAGTCATTGTAATCTTTGTTTCATCATATTATAATCAAAGTCCAGCAAAACCACGAATAAATACTTTGTCAAGAAGAAAAATGGCTAAATACCGCAAATGTTTAAAAAACAAACTACGTCGATGTTTCTCTGCTCAAAAGCTCCTCTCTCCATCTTAGCGGGTATTGTTGATGCCTGCAGGGGAAGGTGGGCTTTGAGACAGACAAGCACTGACTGCAGATGGTGACACGAGCCAGTTAAACGTGCTTAACAGTGACGTAGACATGTTGTTGAAAAACAATACACATCAGATTAGGACAAAGCATAGATCACGCTTAGTAGTTAACATCTTATTCATCAAATGTGACAAAAAAAGCATTGGGTTGCATCACGAATAAGCACTATGAGAAGCCTCTGTTAACCCAGTACAAGTCCTAACCCTGACCTTATTGGTTAGTGCTTTTCTCGCTGTTGATTTAAGAGACTCTGGGGACTTTTAAATGACACATTATAATCCCCAGATAACAAACTGATTATCAGTGTCGGGCAGTTCAAAGAGGTGTCATCACAAATATCCCCAGAAGACAAAGCTAAGACACCGGAAAGAAAAACAGTCAAACGTATTCTGTGTGACTTTTTACTTTAACACGTTTTACAAAAGAACAACTGAAACAATGTGTGTTTTTCTGCATGAGGACATGCTTTGTGAAAAGTGGGAGCTGCAGGCCCTTGACGCTACCGTCCGTCCAACTCAAGCTCCATTGTGCATGAAGTCAAAGACAGGCGGTATGTGAGGACGACCGAAAGCCCCTAAAATCTGTGACAATTTGAGATATGTGGCCAAAGCCCTCTGTGAGACACACAGAGACTCCTGGAGTCAGGCCATCGCCTCCTCAGTATGTAGAGCAGGGAAAGGGAGGGTATTAGGCAAAGAGGGGCGAGAGAGAGAGAGAGAGAGAGAGAGAGAGAGAGAGAGCGTGGGGATGTTAAGAGGAGGTGGGAGCTGTCAAGGCTTTCCTCTCAGGGTAATCAGGAAAAAATAAGCCAGAGAATCTAGGATGCCTTCTGGTGTTAAAACATATTTAGATTTTTTTAATCATTTCAAATGGGCCTGCAGGACATGACAAACCAAATTGAAATTTGTGAGCTAAAAATGAAACGCAACAAATGTTGTTATTGGTTCTTAACTCTTTTCTTCCATGCGAGCAGCACCGCTCGGAACGTCACACGCACAATCATGCGGCATGATGTCCCATTTATGCTCCGTTACCGTCACATAACATTTAATAAGATGTTTCCTCTGAGGAATAGAGGATATCAGACCGCTCTGCCCGATGTACAGAGCGGTCTGACATGATTAGAGATGCGCTAGACAATTTTAACAATGTCTAGGCTTCTCGTTGCTTTTCATTAATGTAGTGGAAATGAATTTTTAAATCACAAAAGAACAAAGCACTGTCAGCAACACGAGGAGGAATCCAATTACTTCAAATGCTGCTGCAAAGAGTTAACTCCAGCCACTGTGTTTATAAATGTAGAGACTCGTGTGCTTTGTATCGATGGTCTGTGGTTAAGTGATCTTCCCTTGCAGCGGTAAAGCCACAAAACACTGTCTAGGGACTCTAGATAAATTGGTAATGCATACAAAAGGCAGCACTATGTCATAGAAATATGCCTTGCTTTCACTTAATAAAATATTCCCTCAGTTCAGTGGAGGCTTAAGTGCACTTTTTCTACCATTATCGCTGCTTACTTACTTTCCTGTCTATTCTCCGAAATAAAGTTTCTGAGAGAAAACCTGTGTCAACAAGTTAATCCTAACAGCCGCTCCTGACTAAGGTTCTTATGATAATGGGGAGAGAATGAATAAATAAAATAATGCATATATAAGTGTAAAAAGAAAGGTCTCTGTGGATTCCAGCACTGAAGTAGAAAACCCTCAGTCTGTCACAAGGGATTTGTGTCGTCTATCAATAACTGGTATAAACGGCTACACTTACAATAAATGAAATCAATAACTGTATTAAGATGTGTCGACAGGCCTCGGGCCGGTAAAGACTGTGAGAATTAGACACAGAGGCATGCGTGAGATGATCGAATGCATGTTTTCTCCGTGTGATTCATGCTGTGATGCAGTTGTTAATAAAAATGAGAGTGAACCATGACCTCCAGTGGGTCATCGTCTATTCCAGAAGCAACCGGCAGTCAAAAGAAATCAATAATACTTTCAGACAAGCATTAAATTACTTTGGTGGATGCGGCTTGGAGCAATAAAATATGAATTTATTTTATATTAAAATACATTTTTACTGGGAATATATAGATATATACTCTATGTACTCTCTACCATATTTGTTATCTAAACTTCTTTCTGTGTATAGCAACACAAATCGAGTCTTTACCTGTATCGAGTTCTCCTGCAGATTGAGGTATCGTGTGTTGACAGATATGCTCTCGGGCACCTCCTCCAGGTTTTGCCTGGTGCAGATGACTCGGCTGGCCTGGTTGGAGCAGGTGCACAGGGAGGGGCAGGAGGAAGCGGCTCCTACCAACTCCGGCCCAGGGAGGAGGAGCCGCAGTAGCAGCTGGGCCAATAGAAAGAGGAAGGGGGAAGGGCCGGGAAGGCAGGTCAGCGTGGCGATGCGCATGGCAACTGGGACATGACCCTGCTCTTTAATCCGGAGGTACAGGTGAGGTGACTCCACTCTGGTGGATTTGCGAGAAAAGATTCGCTTTCCCTTTGGTTCTCCAGTGGCAATTTGTTCTTTCTAATTCCACATCCTTTGAGTTGTTTGGAGTCCTCTGTCGATCTCTGTGCTTTTCCCTCTTGTTTTTTGCACATAGAAATATGCAGATAAACAGATGTTACTCCCTTTTTTTCTCCAGCGTGTTGTCTGGGGATTCGACTGAGGCTTTTTGTGAAGTGAGAAGAGCCCAGGAGTTACTGTGGAAGAACAAAAGAGAGAGAGAGAGACAAAGACAGAGCAGATATTAAAGCCAGAACACAGACAGCGCGCCATGTTTTCACCAACAGAGAATGAATAGAACAAATAATAGGTAGACATCTACAGTGTAGCTTATCATGGGACAGACTGTCTAAAAGTCTATGAAACGCATTAGAACTTCTTTGTCTCTGCTCATATCAAATCCCACGTAATCCCCGAGCAGACATTTGTCAGAAATCAAATCCTCACACCCAGGACAGGTGGAAGCCGATTTCTGTAATTAATGGTTCAAGGTGCTGGAACAGAAATAGGAAAACATGCCATCTTAAGTAGGACAGCAGGGTATTTTCTCCCTTTACATGACTGCATGCAGCATGTAAACATGAATAAATCAGAGAGACATTCATTTTTGATTGTAAACAGATGA
Source organism: Pseudorhombus dupliciocellatus (assembly GCA_016785235.1). NCBI lineage: Eukaryota > Metazoa > Chordata > Actinopteri > Pleuronectiformes > Paralichthyidae > Pseudorhombus > Pseudorhombus dupliciocellatus. The sequence continues at coordinate 1,029,543 of JAFBJW010000042.1, read as the reverse complement.
GCCGCATCACACACGATCATAGCAAAACAGTAGAAGCTGTTGCTTTTTTATCATCAGTTCCCAAAGTTGATTTACTTAGGACATTGCTAGTTTCAGAGCAGGAGGTACTGCAATAATTTGATCCCGTTTCACCTCTTCTCCCTGCCCCTCTGTTACACAGGTTCGTGTGTAGGGTGGTACAGGTGTCCCAATTCAAGAGAGCCACAATTGCAGCATTTTCTCCATTAATAAGGACTTAAATATTATGATGAACCACATTATCTTGATTGAATAGCTTTTCATTTTTTCCAGAACAACCTAAAAAAGCAAGAAAACGTCTTGTAATTTGTAGAAGACGTCAACATGTCAGAGTGTTTACTTTTTCCAGGTCCAAAAACACAAAAGGAAAAGAAAAGGTTTGCAGTCGGTATATTTTGTCATGTTTGTAAAACTCAGCTCCACTTGATTAATGATTGCCATTGTTAATCAATTATGAAAATTAGATAATAACTTCTGCTGATTAATTGGCCAATGCTCATGATGCACAAACAAAATAATATTAAAAATTGAAAAAACAAATTTGCAAGATAAGCATTCAAAAGTCAATTGAATCCAGAGAGCAAAATGTTTCAAGAGTGTAAATGGGAACCACAGGATCAATGACGTAGTGGGGGAATTCATGGCTGAAACACTAGTAGTGGGCTTAAAACAACAAAGTACAATAATTCACTCTGATGTGGGCACACAACGAGCTAAACACAGACTACCCACTTTTAGAACAGCTCTGGTTAAATTTCACCTTAATTTTCTCAATTTCAATTGGTTGAGAAAATCCTATGAAAAGAGTTTCGAGCCTGGAAGCAGGTCAACCAGCTACTGACTGAGTCCTGACTATAAAACATTTGTTTCAAACCAGAAACAATGGACAAAGGCAAAGCTCCAGCACAGTGTTGACAGAACTATTTTTAAAGTCAGAAGGACGCCACACATCCCATAAACCACTGTGAACCAATATGCTGTCCCTCACTAACACTGCACCCCAGTACATGACATGAATCAAAGTCATTTCCACGTCTTTAAAACTCTTTTCCACTGGTCAAAAGACCCACCAACATCTGGCCTTTGGCCACATTCACTCCCAGGTCAGATTACACTGCAGCAGAGAGCAGAGGTTTTAATCGCTTGGGCTCTGATGGAAACATGACACCCAGGTGCACGGGCAGATTTGTCAAGACAGCTAAAAGAGAGAGCGCTTCAGTTTTTGGTGGGTTTGTGACACTGAATGTGAGGCAACCATTCACACAATCGTGAAGGACACATTTGCCTTCAACACACATTTAAATAGCCTGCATATCCCTAATTAAACGTAATAATTTTGTTGCAAAAGTAGAAACAACCACAGCAGGCCGTGGTTGCTGTGTGGTAAACATAATTAAACGCTGATCACTGGCAGAATGATTTTTGTGGTTGTGGTAATCCCGGCAATCTCTTTAAGTAAAAAAAAAAAATCCACTTTGTGAAAGCAACAGGGTTTATGGGGAGGACTATTAATAACACCACTAGTGTGAGATCGAGGCTTCCAATCATCTCAGCCGCAGTTTCATTTAACGCTAATTATACCACATTATGGCAATTAATAAGACAATGACATATTGATGTTTGAATGTGCAACCAGCTTTAAAGGGATAGTTCACCCAAATATGAAAATTCACTCATTATCTACTCGTTAATATGCTGCAGAACCGTTGCAGAGGATTTTCAGGCTAAAGACATGGTGGAAATGATACTGCTCCATTTAATTTGGGGCTTACAGACACTTTGTTGACTTCACAAACGCAGTGTGGAGGCATTCTTTATGTTTCTTGTTTTGTTGTTGTTGTTGTTTTTAACATCTGGAGAAATGGTCGCCAGTTGCTTCAGTTGTATTGACACTGTCTACCCTGAAACGTCTAAAAAACCCTTACCCCTCCATTGGCATTGTGGTAATGAGTTAATTTTCATTAACTCTTAATAATTAATAATTTTCATTTGGGTGCAGTGGGAAAACATCAGCAGCCTGAATCCAAGCAGGAAAAGTGCAACATTTTTGCAGCAGGGACACAGACTAAAATGCTAATTCCACCCCTGTATAAGAACAGCATTGTATGCTCCAGGGTCTGCAGAATGGTAGCGAGTGGTGCAGCCTACATTAACGCTAATGTATGGCCAGACACAGTCCGGCTCCACCAGCATGTGAGCCACTCCCCCTCTAACCTGGAATAAGGGCATCCAGCAATATGGATACGGTCACCAACGGTGAGGGCTGTAATGACGGGACTTTGACATGCAAAGTTTCATTTGAGAAGCTGAGCATCCTCACTTGGCACAGTGAGAGAGAGAGAAGGAGAGAAGGATTATTAATCTGATAGATGACTGTATGGCTGCAGGCAGAGAAGGGAATTATCAACACTACAGTAATAGATGAATACTGAACAGCTGCAGAGAGCGGGCCGGAGAAAGAGAGAGAAAGAGATAGAGATGGAGACAGATGGAGGGAAGGTTGAGTGAGAGGGATGATGAGGGATAAAGACCCAGGGAGGTATAAATAGTGAGAAGAGCAAAAAGGAGATCAGTAAAAAGAAAGATAAAAAAGTGGAAAATAAGGAGGGAGAGAGGAAGGAGACACATTAATATTAATCATCTCTTGCTCAGTGACAGAGTGAGGGAGAGGGCGAGCGAGAGAGAGAGAGAGAGAGAGAGAGAGAGAGAGAGAGAGAGAGAGAGAGAGAGAGAGAGAGAGAGAGAGAGAGAGAGAGAGATGGGGGCTCAATAGAGAGATGAATATAAAATAGCGAGAGATGGAGGGAGGGGAATGACAACACAGAAACGCATATAAAACAGAGCAACAGAGAGATGGGGCAAGAAACAATATGAGGGGATGAATACGAAACAGGTGGAGGGAGGGAGAGAGAGAGGTTTCTCTTGAGTGTGGGACGAGCGGGAGGAGAGGTGGGGGTGAGATTGATCAATAATGTGTACGCAGTATAGTTCAATGACATTAAAACACACACACAAGGACGATATGATAAATCATATCAGCGGCATCATCTCTGCTCAGACAGAACTGCAGCACCTGCAACACGCGGCCGCGATGCAGCCGTCACCTGGGGGACGCCGCCTCTCGCTGCCCTGCAACTGCCCTTCGCCTCCATCACGACACACAGCGGTGCCAGCAGCGGCGGATAAAGAGGCACTCAAGCGTTATTTTTGGCTCAGCTCTCACCTTTTTTTTTTTTGACGCTTTTTTAATTTCCAGTCACCTTTTCCTTCCTTCTACCAGCGAGACCTATGCTGCAGAGCCATTTCAGGTAGACGGCGGCGGAGCGCAGTTGAGAGGTGCGAGAAGAAGAGAAAGCAGAGACCGGGGGTTAAGATGGTCGCTCAGATGTTGGGGTGGGTGAGGAGACTGAGACTAGTTGGAGCTGACAGCTGGTTAGAGACTGTTTGATTGTGCTCTGCCACGCTGCTGTCACTTCCCACATGATACGATTGTCTCTACCTGTACTCCTCCCTCCATCTCCCCTGATATCTCCCTTCGCCTTCCATCAAACGCGGAACACTCGCTGCCACTGCTGCTTTTTCTTCTTCTTCTCCTCCGTGCACACTTCTGCAAACTCAACCCCCTCATTCCGCCATGTTGCCTCCCCATCACACTTCCAACATAATGCACTTCCTGGACCCGCCCCCCCACCTGTATGGCCCTCAGTATCAGGGGGTAAACGCCACACTGACCTTGCAGTTGAACGGGAGATCAGTCTGCTGCAATGATGCATATTAATCTTTAACCCCAACACACACACCTGATTCTCCATCCTCCACAAACTGACAGACACACACACACACACACACTGCAGCTTCCTTTCCCCCCTTTTGCTCTCTCTCGCTGCATTCAAATCTTCGCCAACAGAGTTACCATGGTTACCTATTCACACTCCGTCCAGCTGTATCCCACCAATTCCACATGCACCCCGCTCCAACCCCCCCTACTCCCCCTCATTAGCACCCTATACACATTCATATAGAAAAGGCACAAGAGCGAACACGAGTGTGAATGACATCGACTCTCTGGAAGGCCATAAAGTCTGCGTTGCAGCGGGCCGCATTCAGGTTTTTAGCACCGATGATTTTAATTCCTCCCAAGCGTTGGCCCAAATGACAAACAGCCATAAATCACACAGGTAAAGGTCAGGGTCACTCTCCCTGTGAGTGATGATGCTGTGGCAGATTAAAAGATAAGCAAACTGACATTCTGGCGACTTAAAAGAAATTAAATGGACGTAGAAATAATAAAAGGAAAGGGCAGCTTTTAGCACCTTGAGGCCCTAAATCAGTTACTCAATATGAGCAGTGGACTGCGACATGCACACACTGATCTGAGTCACAAACAGTTTGGATTGTCTCAGGAAAGGTTTGCGTACTGTGTCCTTGCTGTGGGGCACGAAAGAGGCGACGCTATCCCGTTACTTTACACTGCGCTACATAGCATTTAGCTGACGCCTCTGTCCAAAGCACCTTACAATAAGTGCATTCACCCATGAGGGTACTAACCCAGAACAGCCAGAGTCATGTAAGTACATAAAAAAAGACAAATTACACAGTGAAAACGGAAATAGTGCAGTAAAATAAAGATCACTGTGCAGGTAGAGTTACTCTGCAGTGTAGACATTCTGCAGTAAATCTGCAGTAAAAGCAAATTGGTGAAAAATATCATGGTGATACATTTTTGTATTAACTTTAATTACACCTTCTATGAAATGCAAAACCAATCAACTTATTAACTTAAATATGTCTCCGTTAGTTCTCAAAAATGGATCACTTGAAGTCCAGACAAACCCACAGATTCACCTCCGTTTAAAAACTATTTAGAATAACTTTACATTGTCCACATCAAGGAGCGGCTGTTAGGATTAACTTGTTTGCACGATAATGTACAGTGGTAGATTTAAGAGTCTGCATGTGTAAGTTACTGCAGAACTGATGTGGTGAGAGAGTTCGAGTAGTTTTTCCTCTGACAGGGAAGTGAATAAAAGCAGCAGATTCTTGGAACAGCAGATGAAATACGCTCAAATCCTAAAACACAGCTGAATGTTTTGCAAAATGGTCAGAAGCTGATGGCCCAGAATGTTCCCAGTATTCCTTTTTAAGTTTCCCTTGAGCTTCACAGAGCAGCTTCAAAGTTTAATTAAAAACGTCTCCCCACACTGTTAGACAACATTACACGTATAAAAATAATCTCCGCTCGATGAAATATTCAAATTCAAGACCAATTTAGGAAGTTGAAGGACTCCATCAAATAAAAGATTCCAGATGTCCTGCGTTTTTACACTGATACAGAACCTCCCTCTAATTCGGTCTGACTCATTTGACATCTTTAGGATCTTGACAGGAATCTGAAATCACATTTGATGCATTGGAGCACACGCTTGGTTGCGCGATATGAATTTTTGATGCCTGATCCGCCACAGGCCCTGCAGGGCCTGAAAGGTTAAGAGACCTCCTTCTTCATGTTTTTGATCCTCGCTGCAGTGATGTATCCCGCAAATTTTATTTCATAAAGATTTATGTCAGCCTCTAAAGGTTGGGTAATTGAGTTTGGATAATTTTTCCCTCCACTACAAGTCTGCCTGCGACCACGGAGCCATAATGTCAGCGGGAAGAATTAGCAGCGCAGGATTTAGCTCCCTGCGGTGCCAGGAGTGAGGGATCGTCAGCAGGGTCCACAGACCGTGAATGGGCTGCGCGCCACATGGTTAGACGGAAACTTCCCTTCAGTGATGCGCCAAGTGACAATTGAGGTATCTCAAAGTGTTCCACCAGCATAAAGGCTAATAATAACTTAATATAATAAAAAAATGGAGGTACGGACTCTGGGTCTAGAAAGTGAAGCCAACGTTGGAGAAGCCTGATAACTGTGACAAATTATAATGTCAACACTGGGTGCTTTTACTTTGAAACAGGTACCGGTAATGAAAGTAGTTACGCTCGTGAAATTGAAAACATTGAAACCGTGGTGAAAGATCATTCTCACTGTCTTTTGTGCAGTGAAGCACATCAGCATGTGGGGGGGGGGTCCAACTCACAGCCAGGAAACGCCCCTGAGACACTCAGCTCTGATCAAATGAAAAGCAAAGCCAAGCAAGTCTTAGTGCAATGGTCATTTCCTGAAATAGACGATAGACGATGCAGGTGGTACAGGTTTCAAAAAACCAAGATGCTGAAGGCGCTGAACAAAATGCCAGACTCTAGAGTCCAACAAGTGACGTCATGGTGGGCTGACACCTCACACACACAAAAATGTCATCTTATTCCCCCAGAGGAGGAAGAAGAAGAAAGGAGCGAATGATGTTTCCTCTGGGATCAGAGCTGGTATTTCTCCTGTTCACAGTGTTGTTCGATGTGACGCATAAAGACAGTAAAAAATATGTTCGCACAAACACCCCAGGTCCTGGGACAAGGGAGTCGTTTAAGATAATAACGTAAAACACATTTTATCCCCGACAGCAGATAACAAGTTCACCTACTGTGCCACAGCTGCTGATACTTCTGTTATATGAGGGATGGCATGTTTCACAGCAGCTGATGATTCAGTCAATTTACCCAATTTACTTTTTATTAAAATTCAGTTAGCGCTGGCCCGTGTCTGAAATGATGAATATGATAATGCTTTTGTGATCAATATCAACATTGATCGACAACAATGTCGGAGCCTCTTACTCAGAACTGAACTCAGGGATCGGGTTCCTCTGCAATCTTGGACCTTTACTGCTGTACTTCGTTGGAGAGAACCGTTTCAGAGGCTTTGCCACCCACAGAAAAAATAAAAATCGGAGGGGAAATTGGCTCCTTTGATCTAAACAGCATCAATATCGGCTCTAACAGCCCACATAACAGATCGCAATAAAAAACGATTCAGGAACCATCGTCTGCAGAATTTGCAGCGCAGAAGTAAACAGGGACAATTCCTGAGGTCTAATTGCTCACGACTGGCAGAGAGTTATTGCAGTGAGGGTGATGAACAGGGCAAAAGTGAGAACATAGTTTCGCCCCCCCCCCAACCCGTCGTCTCCCGTTTCAGGTCGAGTGCCAGCAGCGATGGGGGGATGCATCCTCACAAACTGACAGAGGCTTGGCACCTTGAGGCATCGCTAGGGGGCAAAGTCCATGTGTCAAATAGAGGATTGTTCCCTGCTTTCCCACCTTTGAGCAGATTCTTTGTGAGCTCCATTTCCAGGACTTTGTCACAGTTTTGGGTGCTCGTCCAAATGGTCGTCTCACTGAGATCCAGTTCTTCTACCTCCTGTCACTCAGGTTGAGTGAGAGAAGAGGAGGATCTTAAGACATTGACAATTCTTATTTCAGCAAATCTGACATTTTATCCATGAAAAGATGTATTTGTTTTGAGGATTTTTTTTTTTTTTTATCAAAGCTACAGCAGCTAAAAACCTGATCTGAGGGCGGAAAGAAAAAAAAAACAAAAAAAGCACAGTTTTGGGACAGACAATACGCAACTGCTGTATCTGATTTGTACTATTTGCAGCATTGAGCCAAAGTGCAGCTGAGAAAAAGGTCACCCGCTGACCCGGCAATGTGTGTTCTACAGCATCATTTAGCTAAATTAAATCAGCCGCCATACGCTATTGGTCATACCAAAGCAAGAGTGGAGCTATAACTGTAAAATCCTTGAGTGTAATGAATTGAGCAATGGTGTGTTTTATTGCTAATGAAGTGAATTCTTATTTGCAAGAGGAAGAACGTGGAATTTCTGCTGAAAATGTTGTATAGTCTCACTTGTAAGGTTTTATGGCTGGGGGGTCTGCAGAGTCAAAGGATAATGATGCCCAGGCTCACACCATTATATATATATATATATATCTTAGCAGTATTAAAAACAGGGCATCTGTGTCAACATTTCTACCAAAAATAAATTGCTGCTAATGCAAACCGAACATGACCTTCGTTAAAATCATTTCACTGGGAAAGCACGAGTCAATGAATGAAGCTGTCACATCGCTCGACAAAAATGCGTCTATGAAACGAGATAACTGCGAATCAGTTTGAAGTTTTGCAGGGAGGGGCGGAGGAACCGGGAGAGTTATGACCGATTCCAAAAAGACTCGATCCTCTAGTGAACTCCATTGGAAACACAAGGTTCCAAACCAAATCAGTCTCATCTCACTGCTTCTTATTAGAAGGGAATATGACAGGCCACAATACAATCAGGCAGGAGGATGCAGAGAGGTCTCTCACTTTCCCAGACATTAATTTCTCCAGGCCTTCCCGGGCCGAGGCGGCGCTGCTCTATCGCGAGTGTGATCTCGGTGCGGCGCAGCTCATAAGAAGCAGACGAATTTAGGATATGATAAATCAGCGCTAATATGATTACCCTCAGTGTCTGCTGGTTAACATAAAAAAAACAGTAAATTTTCACTTAGCAGGCGTTCCTCACTCAGCCTGCAACATCTTGCTTGTCGCAGCCATGGGGGGAAAAGCCGCTCATGCAGAATAACATACAGTAGGCAGAGGCCAAACTAAAGATAAAGCGTGCCACCTAAGTTGAAAGTAAAGTATTCAGAAATGTAAAATAAAAGACAATCGTTTGTTTGAGCCTCTCAGATGATAATCATGCTGCGGAGACAGTTTCCCCATAAGCAGCCCATTATAATCCCATCCAGACCGTCCACAGTCTGCTCCCGACCACCATTCATTTTTAGCCCAGTCTGCTCATCTAGCCTCATTTTTTCCGTCACGCTCAGCCCCTTCCTGGTCCCAGGGTAGTCTATCACACTTAAAGCTTACAGTCTTCACAGACCCTTATAAACATTTAAAGCATTTGACTAACTGCCAGACAAAATTGACTTTGGGATGAAAGACCAGGGGGCTTTTAAAAAAATGAAAAGGGAAATTCTGCATCGGGACACAGGAGCCCTGATTTAATGGAAAACAAAAAAAGCCGTTTTGTCCTGCAGAAATAGCCGAGTCACGCACAGGGCTTTCTCTTTTTAATGATAGCGGGTGGGGGTGGGGTTTCGGAATATGAGACTGTGACAGAAGGTGCCTGTGAACGGTTCTTATTCACAAGGGGAGGGGCTGGATGCAGCAGAGGAAGCCCCCCGCACTGGCCTCCTCCGCGGTGGTTACCCTCCCACCCCATGGCGCTGAATGGAAGCTGGATGAGCACTGGCCTTGCTGCTGAATGAAGGCCTGACGTCATTTGCCCACGCGCACACACACACACACACACACACACTGTAAGCAGAGTGACTAATAGTGCACTTACATCCTTTTGTGTTGCCTCAGTTACACCTGATTCATATCTGGCTCCCAAAGGAAGAAGCCCCCCCCCCCGCAGTTTGTGAAATATTCAGAGACGTCAGATGTTCTTACAGGTGGAATCAATGGTGCCAGTCAATAAGACCCAACAGGCGTTTAAGGACAGGCCCTGTTATGACAAACACAACACTATTCTACTTTATATAGATTTTTATTCTCCCTAATATTGCAACTGTGATTTCCTCATGAGTACATGTTCCTGTAGAACTGTATTCACTGTCCACCTATTGACTGTGTTGGACCGTTGATATCATTAAGTGACTGGGATGTTGTAGCAAAAAAAATATAAATTCTATTTCTAGATTTGACGCATTTGCATGTGTGAACCATGTCACACTTTTTACAGACTTCATCCGCCTGACCTCGAGGTGTAATGTCCGTATAAATCCACTTCCTGCCTCTGTCTGCAGCACCCGGCTGCTCCACCTCTCGGCTGAATAATGCGGAGGATTTGATGCCGTCGCCAACGCGTCTGTGCACAAAACCTCCCGCTGTGTTGTGCATGTGTGAAGGGCAAACTCCGGGCAACCAATCATCCGGATTTTACCCGGATTTCATTTCTGAATACGCAGTAACTGTGTAGCCTTTGTTTTTCTACCATCACTTTTAAATGCACGTTTGTTGTCTCCTGTGACGCTGGATGCACAGAAGGTCAATTGAGCTTGTGACTGTACAATAAACGAACTCCTCCTTGTTTACTTATTGAGATTCTTAATGTGATCTCGTGGCAGGACACGCAGCCGCGCTCACATTCTGCCAAGCTGCTTTATTGGAGCGACATTCCAATAAACGCTTATTTTCGGACAAAAACAGGCACAACAGCCTGATGAGGTTTCATAAACCGGAGCGTTGTGCGTTCCACGTTTTAATCACCACTCATCCTTGTCAAATGGAATATACTGCAGCCCCCTCTGCTCCGTATCCGTCTCCTGCCTTGCCCTCCCACTCAACATGTCCAAAGACGCGCCATTGCCCTCATTAGGATGCTGGATGCGGCGAGGAGCCCTGATCTATTCAGAATTGCTCCTACAGGAGCGGGGACCTCCTCCCCTTCTGAGGGGGCCAAGAGCTGCAGATTAAAAGTCAGTGTGTTCATCACCCTGCTAAAGCACTCACATTAACAGACATTACATTACCTACCCCGCATGTTCAAATCCCTAACTGGGGGCTTCGTACCACTTGTCATTACATGCTGGGATAAAAGTCTTTCTAATGTTAACATTTTCACATTCACTACACCAGCTCTCAACTTCAAATGAAATCCAGTTATTACTGTCCGTTCTGTGGCACCGCCTGGTTGGGGCGCTGATTTTGTGAACAATTAATCCGTATTTAAGGTTGTTAAGTGTGTTGATACACTCAATTCCTGTGCGCTGAGGGGGGAAGCCAGAGCCAGCAGCAAATCAAAATGTCTCTCAGACATTTACAGAGCAATGTAAACTGCAGGAGTTTTAACTGGGGGGTTTTTTTGTAGGTTTTTTTTGGGGGGGGGGTTGCAGTGAAACCGTTTTGCTGGTGTTTCTGAGGCGAGCGTTTGTTGCTCCCAGCTGTTTTTGGCGCAGACGCCGAGGTTCAGCGTTTGTGTTCCGCGCTGCCCTCGCTTTTGTAGTTTTCCCCTCTGTGCTCGGGAGGAAGCATGGCAACGTCTGCGTGATTTCTTTCAGCAGGTCAGACTGTGGCGTGTCAACCCTGACTCCACGTGACCGCCTCTGTGCGCGTGGTGACATTTATGTGCTTGGGTCAGTGAGCATTTTGTGTAAAGAAAAAAAAAAAAAAAAAGTTAATGGAACATGTGTGAAAGCGAAATAATTTGTTAAACCTCTCTCTTTCACAAATAGTTGCAGATAAATTTAGGCGTAAAAGACAAAGCTCATCTAAAATACTTCAACATTTTCTATGGTTTGCTTAGGTGGTGTTACATTTCCTCCACTGAATACACAGATTTTTATTCAGGCAACAATAACTGGGAGCGTTTACTGAACCAGAAAAGCTGCTCTTATTTAGATAAAACTGAAGTTGTGTGTTGTTTGTCACTGACACTTCTTGGATTATTGATGCATAAACATAATTGTTCTACAATCAGTTAAGATTCAAACATTAGCATCAGCTCTTGACTGTCATACTCGCATTGTTTTTGTCAGAAGTATACATTTATTTATATGGCTTCGTTTTGGATTGGATTTTTTTTCAAATCAAGTGTTATTCAGCAGTCAACTTTTACATCTCACATCTCATTGTACCCGCCAGAACGCATCACCAGGCTGGGGATGTGTGCTTGAAAAGAGTTCACACTTAATGCATCACCGTACAACAATAGCCGTGTCGTAATTCACGGGCCACATCCTTGAAGACGGATTGCACAACAGCAACATGACTAGACCGTTCCATTTTAAAGTGTCCTTCAAACGCAGCTGACGAATGTTTTCTTACATCCCTGAGAAACCATGACTTCAACTGGTGGACTATTACCAGCCCGACCTGTGGATCCTGGGATTCAGTGAAAACATTTTTTACAGAGGTAACAGCGAGGACAAGCAGCCAGAGACATCCAGTGCTTGAGTAGCACACTTAAACTCAACCGAACACAATGTCAACATCAAACAAATCAGGGGACAATAAAATGTTCTCAGGATGTCCAACTATCGTGCTGTTGCTAGGTTACAGTAATAAGGGCGGGACGATCTGGTGACACCAATCATAGAAATCCTCTATAGACAGGGTCACTTGGGTCTACACAGCCCATGAAGGAGTCTTTCTTCATGCGAGAGGTACAACGTAGAATCTATGAAAGATTCAGTGTGTGGGGATATAGTTGTGTAGGTGAATGTTGCCACTCACTGAACTAGAAAGTTAGAATGTGAAATAAAATGTTTAAAGCCTGCGGTTTGTTCATTCCGAGCTTGTGCAGAAACATGGCGGGAAAGGGATCATCAACACTGAGTTTCACATGATTATAAATATGACATCTTTTAAACTAGTACAAAGCCTCTGTGCACATTTTGAATAATATAAAATATTGGGTAAAACACATTGTCTGTGCAATGCCTAATTCAACTCCACATTATTCTTCTGCAGTTTCCTTTCTGAGCCTCTCTGGAGCAGCACGTACAGTAAGTGTCATCCTCTGCGTTTTTATCAGTAATTTGTGTGTAACGCACTCTGAGGGGATTTATATTTTGCACCATTTAGGTGGTGCAGTGCCCTAGAGTGTGCACTCTTGTTATTAAATATGAATCTAATGGTCAGAGACGGGTGTGCTGACCAACCACATACCAAGACACAGCTCCCTGATTCCCAAAGTGGAGCTGCAGAGGTTCGAGGCAGGGCCGCTGCCAGGGATTTTAAGGCCCGAAGAGAAACGTCACAGTGGATCCCGCCACTGTACCCGTCCTGAAAACAGTGTGCAGACATGCATGCACCGTTCTGCACATCAGGTGGAATATTTGATGCAGAGCTGACAAACTCTGTAAGAAATGTGCTTAAGGCAGCTTTCAGGGCAAATATTTAATCTTTAATGTAGGCTATAATAAATACAACTACATTAACCTTTTCTCTTTTTACATCATCTGCAGAATAATCTAACAAACAGAAGAAAAATGTGAGCAAGTAGAAAATAAGCAGCTGTAAAAATGGAGAGGATGTGGTGTTGGTGCACGAGGACGATTCTGATCGAAACATTTCTATTTTTTATGATATTACATTTATGAAATCCCCACTGAAGCTGCCCACTTCCCTCTTCAGTTGGGAGTACAGCTGGTTCAGTGGTCGGGGTACGTGGGTTGGTGGCTCAGCTGGGCCTGGCACCAGAAAGGGACAAGTGATTTAGTCCATTTCTAAAACTTCTGCAATGATTCGACATGTTCAAAATCAAACGGGAGCAAAGTGCCTCGTCCTCCAGCTCGACACAGGCACCAGAGAAGGCACCCGACATTGTGACACGTCAGCATTAACAGTCAATCACGTCAAAAAAAAACAACGCGTGGGCAACAGATCATCAAAGATCACTGGCACCAGCCCCTCACATCACAAACGCACCATCACACGTGCACAGCATGTCTCTGATCTCTCTGCTCCCTCCTCACCATCTGTTTCCACGGTTATGATCTGGAAGGTGCACCAGAACTTCATCCACCAAACTGCCTCATTTCAATCTAACAACCATGATGAACAAGCACCTTAAACACTGTGCTCTGTTGTCCACATTGCTCCTGTTAATAGGAGGATTAACTGCGATTCAAATTAAACCCCTTAAATTGTCACCACACCAAGCTGCTCCACCTGAACACATCAGTGTATCTAATCCAAATACGCAATGTCATTTCAAGGATATCAAGTTCCCTCAAGGTCAAGGTCACAGTACAAGATGTTGCCTCCCCTATAGCCACACGTGACTGGAAACGAGAATACATGACAGCTTAACAACAACACCTGAAATATCAGACAAGGTTAACTATAGTTAACACAAGCATGGTAGCATGACTGCAGTAAGGTGTCAAAAAAGCAAGCCAATGCTAAAACGCTGCATTATTCATTTCAACCAGTGTCATGTTTCTGCGGCGCACAAGTTAACACAACATTAAATCATATGGAAAAAGCAGGTTGTGTAACGAGGTGTTGCAGTGGAGTGTGTGTGTGGGGGGGGGTGCTCTGTGTCTAATTAGGATTTCTGAGGGGGTGGGGGTGGGGGGGGATAAACACTCAGACAGTGTGGTGCAACATGTGGAGCAGAGGTGGATACGCTATAATTATGTGTCCGTCTGTCAGCAGCTCCCACACCTGGACTGTCCACCTCCCACTTTGCCTTTTTACAAACAAACGAACGTACGGTGTGCGCGTGCATGCATGATAAGCAACGCTGAGCTGGCTCCCATCGATCCAGGCCTCGCCCCAGCCTTCTGCATGAGTGACACGCTGACTAATACACAGACAGATAAACACTCACACTGACAAACACGATAAGGCTTTGCCCACGAAACGCTGACACGGACTGACTGATGGACGTCTCCATGGAGACCAGTCACCAAGACTGACACAATGTCTCTCGCAGCCGAGCGCCTTGCCAACTAAATCAGCGAGGTGAGGGAGAGGAACGAGAGGAGGAGAGAGTGGAAACACACTGTGCAGAAGCAGGGTGATTACAGCGCAGGAGAAATATTCCAGCATATGCGTGGACGCCGTGCAGATCTGGTCCAGCGGGCCATGTGATCGTCCTCCTTGCCCTCCGATCAGCTCCTCTCACACCTCAGTCTCACCCCATCACTCACAGCTCTCCATCACTTCTTCTCCGCTTACAACCTTCCCGAAGCAGCTCCTCTCTGTGCCTACCTTCCCTCTCCCTCACCTAGGGCACGTTTATTTACACACCTCACCTCCTCTGCCGATTTCTCCACCCTTCGCCTCTCTGCGGGTTCTTCTCTCCACCCCTCTCTCCCTCTCTCCCTCTCTCTCTCTCCCACGCTGTGCGAAATGGAAGCTCTCACAGAGACCTGAGGTTGCCATAGTAACCTGCCATAGTAACCACTCACCATCTTGCGTGTCTCCGTCACGTTGGCGGGGGCTCGGGGTGTCCGTGGCCCTGCTCTGCAGCTCCCAAAGCAGGGCCTCGCTTCAGTAAACCCTGCGAAAAGTCTCGGTAAACTTCCAGACGACCGCACCACCGAGGAGGTCGGTGACTGATGACTGGAGTTATCCGCGGGTTAGTTTGCTGTGTCATTAGACAGAGGTCACCGGAGGAAACAGCTGAGAGCAAAATTGGCTCTCAATTCTCCAGATAGACTGTTATGACTTCCAACTTTTAATAAAATGTCCAAATTAGGACTCACCAGGGCTTTACTATGGCACATCGGACACCTTACCTCACCAATTAGCCACCAAAGTTCCAATAATCCACACAGTGAAATTCGAGCCTGAATGCCTCACCACTGCACCTCCCAATCCAACGATGGGAAAGTGCAAGAAGGGCAAAATATATAAATAAACTTGTACAACTGAGTCAACACTCTACATATATATCGCGGAGAGTCCAGGGACTTGGGAAACAAATAGTGAAGGCATGCGCGGGTTCACGTGACGGCACCGAGAGTAATCGTCCCAACCGCACGGCCCAATCTGTGATTTATCACGTCGATGGGGCGTAGCTTCCCTAACTACCTCCTCCGTGGCCCTTAGCCGCCTCCGGGGGACCGCTGCCGGCGTGTGTCATCGCCACCATCATCAAATTGCCGCCCATGAAAATATGACAACCTCCAACCCGATCCAAAAAGGACGTCTGGTTCTCGTGCGACAGAGCGCCCACGCTTCTCTCCGGGAGCCTCGTCGTGATCTCTCGGAGCGCCGTGAAAACCAAACCTGTGTGTGTCAGGACTGATTCACAGGGTGAGGGGAAAAAAATAACAACAACAAGCACCAAATAAAAAAAGCTGTTAAGTATCACACTTTGGTCATCAGTTCTAATTTTATGTTGACTGCTCTCATGCAGTATCTGTTTCTTGCCATCTACATCATCAATATTTATACTGTCATCAGCAGCAGCATCAGTATGCCGCTGCCGCTGCGCCTCCAGCCAGCGCAGCCAGTCGGTGAGGCAGACAGAGGAAAGGCCCTAGCCTGACTCTGCAATGCTGTATTGAGCTCTTATGCCGTCACTGACCCGAAACAAACTCCCTCAAGACTCTGTGCCGAGACGCAGCCAAGCTGGCCGCAAAGCGCGGTGGTCACCGAGCCCTGACCGCCTTCATTACCCAATCACATTTACTAATACTTAATCTAACCAGGAGAAGATAATATCTCTTCTCTTTGCCAAACTCAATATCAGACACGCAGGGCTGACCGCTCTCTCCCGGGCCAGCTCATTTCCAACGGCACGCGCCCAACTGCGTCCGGAACGCCTCAGTGTGCGGGGCTGCCGCGATGGCACGAGAGCACGCCGCCACTTTCTGACCATCTTCTCTAAACAGATGATGGGATATTTGGCAGGTGCACGGGGCACGAGTGGGGAAGGGAAAGGAATCGCTTCGGTCCACTTTCCAGGCATCCCCCTCCACTTCAGGTCATGATGAGGATATATTCCTCTGGGGAAATCTCTCCGTTCCTAATTATGTCAATTCAATGGATTATCGCATTCATTTTGTGTCATTAACCATTGCCGTCCTTCCAACTATTATTCAATAATTAATACCCGGGCAGACATCATGATCCCCGAAGGCCTAACACCCAGGTCTGGATGGGGAAACTCAATCAACCAATCTTGGCTAATTATACCCACCCAGCCATCATAGGCAGCTTAGCATTTCTGCTGCGGACGGGTCAGTGCTCATGCACTCCTGTCCCCCTTGTTACCGAGATTCAAATTGTGCCACATCATGCGCAAAAACAGAATCTTAGATCTCTGTCTGCGGGTTCAGGCATGGCTTCAGCACGTGGCGGCCGGCAGCGACATGTGTGATATGATCCCAGTGTCTCAGATCGAGGGGGGGGGGCTCGTCGTGCTGCATTATTAAGGGACAGCCGGAGGTTGCTCCTTCAATTTTCAGCCTCTCCTGCTGATCAGCGAGTCTCTGCTCACCCTTCAACCTGTGTACATCAGCAAGTCGTGGAGCCATCAATCAATGACACCTTCGCCCTATGAAGAGATCAGCGACCAGCTTGCCCTGATTAGAGCAGTTTTAATGTCATCTATAATCTGTCTCTCTCTGGCACTCTGCCCCACACACACCGAAATGTGCATTAAAACACGTAGAGGCACGCACACACACACACACACACCAAATTTAGGGCAACAGTTTCGCTCTTTGCATTTTAATGCAGCAGCAGAGATGTCCCTCAGAATTAATGCGGCCCTTTGTCCTTCTTAAGTACAGTACGGGGGACGAGGAAAGGCACAGTGGACAAACCAGATTGAAAGCGTCGTGGCGTCATTCGAGTGACGCACAAATCAAGGCCGCTGGGCCATGTTTTGGGGGTAATCATTTATATGCTGGACTCCTCCTGTGCCCTTTCCCACCTCGCGTGTTTGGTTTCACGAGGATTTGCTGCGACTTCTGCACATCCCTTCCGGAAATAAATCGCAACAGCTCGACAAATCCAGCGGGCGGAGGAGCAGCGGAGGGCCCGGCATTATCTCAAAGTCGCACCTTCCCTCTAGGCCAGGTGTGCCGGTGTAATTTACCATGTCCCTGTTAACCTGCTTGCTTGTTTTCATCAAGCTCATCGGCCATGCATAAGTTGTGAGCCCCGGAAAATTAAAACGCGGCCTGGCCTGATTCCTCAGATGAATGGAATCAATCAGCCGCTGTTTAATTTGCGACGCAGGAAGGACTCTGCGCTGGGTTTTGTGGGACATGTGCCGCTATATGTTATAATTAGCACATGACAGTTAAAATTAGCAAGATGACCACAGGAAGTCATCAGGCTGGTGGAAAAGTCCAAGCGCCACAGAGGAATAAAAGCACATCTTAGTGATTAAAAGAGCGTTTGATGGTTATACTTTTCCTCACGTTATAATTGAAAATTTTGCCACATCTCTCTCTTTGCCCGCCACGATGAAAAGACTGAAGGCTCCAGTGGGTCGGTATGAATGTGGAGCCTGTTACGGGGCAGAATCCCTAAAGGAGGAGTAAAACTGAATAAAACATTCCACATGCCACATTAACTAATCTATGTTAACCTTTCCTTGTGAATCATGACATTGTTCAATTTTAATAACATGCATATTAGGTCAAGAGGTGGCCAGACTTTGCACCTTCAGGATTTAAAAAGCTGAATGGGCCTAAGTTGTGCAGTAGACTCCTTTACTTATTCAGGGCAGCACGCTCTGGAATTTCTCCGCCACCAATTTCCCCGAATGAGGCTTCCCTCCGACGTTAAAAAAACACATCACAGATGTTAAATAAATACCTTGTGTCCCTGAGTGGCTGGTCATTCATAAAAGGCCGGCTTTAAATAACCTGGCCGAGGTTTGAAAGCTGTTGGTAACGTGCTGGTCAAATGAGTTCTAGTTTGGCCTCCTTTTTGTGTCTTGATAAATAAAGCACTTCCATGAGCACGGCCTTGTGATCGCATGTGACAGGCCCGTCATGAAGCCCAGGCCTTGCAGTGACTGGTGCTTGAGAATGAAGCGCCACTTCCTCTCTATATGAACTCAGCGCCGCCACAACAGGAGTGGATAAAATACATACTTTCACTGCCTACATAAAAGTATACCGTCCTCTTAAAGTTTTACATCACTGGGTCTATTTTGGATCTAATGGAGAGAATATGTCGTGAAGCAGGGGCTCGTAAACGGCGTGTGTCGTGGTCTCTCGTTTGACGGCCGGCCTACGACGGTGTAGGAGTTTACAGGTACTGTAACAAGCATAAAACCTAATATGGGCGCGTGAATAAAAAGCACAGGTCGTGAAATACAAGCAGCAAAACAGAAGAGAATAATCGCCCTAAGGGGGGGCTAAGGGGGGGGGGGGGGGGTGAAGGGACATCAGAAATGACAGCACAACCATTGTCCACAGCAGTGTCCAGCAAATGCTTTAACACAGTGAGACGCTTTAAAACCCTGGTTCGGGGGGGGTCTTATATAGCATCATCCCCATGTACTTCCATGTTGGATCCCAAACCCCTCTCTTGTCAAATCCTGCCCCAGTGCCCCACTTCACCTTCCACCATTAATAACTTATTCCGTCTCTCATAAAACTCAGGAGATCATCCGGCTGGTCCACATCTCTCACACACACACACACACACACACACACACACACACACACACACACACCACCACCACCTCCCGCCAGTCCCCAGCCTGCTCGGATTTCCCTGAAACACCGCACATTAGCATTTAAATCCTCTCAGAACCGTATCGTTGTGTTTGCAGATAGCGGCTGCAGATCTTCATTCATCGGCCCTAATCTATCTGCTCCTTGTTCTCCAGCCGGAGGGATCCCGGGCTCTGACTCACAGCTTAACCCACCGCGCATAAGCCGCAAGGTGGCTGCGCATTTTTTTTTTCCCCCTCCCCAAATCTGGGGTCATCGAGCAGGGGCCACGGAGGGTAACCGAGCCCCCGACGCACAAATTAACACTGTAAACTGCTGCGATTAGCCGGGTTTGGATTGACTGGGTGAGTGAGTGAGTGAGAGCACACGTTCAACCCTGTCAACAGCGCGTGCTCCAGCGGAGGCTCCTGCTGACGCCAAGGTTAGATTAGTGTTATCAACTAGTACTCACGCGCACATCTGGAAATGAGACGGCCAGAGCCTCAGAGACCCCAGAAGATGGGGCTGTTGAAAAAGTTTGGAACGGTGCGCACTGATGAAGCCATCATCATCATCAGAGAGGCATCGATCCATCACCGAGAGGATTCTCTCACACGCGCCGAAACAGTCCTCAGCCGCACACGAGCGCACGAACGCGGGCACGCACGCCACACCGTGGACAAGGATTTCTCATTAGTAGTTTTGTGGCAAATACGCAAAGTGTCCGGTCACGCACGCACGCACAGACACGCATGACCGACACGGGACAGGACGCACATGCGTGTGCATCCTGTGCGTGTGGGTGTCACAGTCTCTCTTACCTTTTTATTCCACGATCCGCTCCTGAAACGCGTCCGCGCTCCGATAACTCCGAGAGCTTCGCCTTCCCTCACACCAGCGAGTATTCCACTGCGGAGAAGCGGCTTCTCCTCTCTCTCTCTCTCTCTCTCTCTCTCCCTCAGTTTCACTCCCTCCTCCCTCTCTCTCTCTATCCTGTCTCTCTTTCTCTCTCCCTCACTGTTTCTCTCTCCTCCCCCCTTTTCTCTCTCTCCCTCAGATTGATTCACCCTCTCCAGGTGCTGCGCTGCCACCGCTGGTAATGAGAATTGTCTCAGAAATCTTCAGGTGGATGGAACCACTGCTGCAGGATGGTGAGGGGACGTCAGGCTGCACCGCTGCTGCTGGGACAGTGAAAAATGTGGCTTAATATATTTGTTTACTGCAATGCTTACTTTTGTTTTACATGCAAATAAACAAACAAACACATCCCAGCGCTCTCTGCAGAGCATGCACGCTGCAGCAGAGGCGCACACAGGCCGCTGCGTTTAAACATCAACAGAATGAGATGTCATGAGACACCAACATCCTCACAGTGATTGGAATTAGAATGAGCTGCATGAGCCCCGCGTGCACCCCCGGCCCCGCTTTATT
Source organism: Pseudorhombus dupliciocellatus (assembly GCA_016785235.1). Taxonomy (NCBI): domain Eukaryota; kingdom Metazoa; phylum Chordata; class Actinopteri; order Pleuronectiformes; family Paralichthyidae; genus Pseudorhombus; species Pseudorhombus dupliciocellatus. The sequence goes on along the minus strand of JAFBJW010000042.1, from coordinate 1,009,021 downwards.
TTATGCAGCGTTTGGTGCCTGACGTGTGTCCATACGCTCATGTCTCTATAATACGATGATGGTGGTGTTTACAGCTTGTTACAAGGAACATTTGCTGCTTGGCCGGTTCCCTTGGCAACGCTCAAGCACACACATACACCCACCTGTGCAGCAGCGCCTCATTGGATTTGCGTCCTGCTTGCCATTGCAGCTCCCCTCACACACACACACACACACACACACACATATAGCATGTATTGACTGACATCACTGAGCTAGAGACGGTGAGTGTGTGAGAAATTATGTCATTCATGTAAAGTAAGGGAGAGAGTTTAAGATTCTGAAATGTGTGTGTGTGGCGGGGGGGGGTTAAGGTCAGATTAAGGTCACAGATCTAGTCAGGGTCGAGTTTTCAATCACCTAAGCGGGACGTGGTCACGGGGATGCTGGAGTGGCGTGTGGGTGGGCGGCTGAGCGCGTCCATCAGATAGCAGAGGGGAGGGAGGAGGGAGGCGGAGAGCGATGGGTGAACGTGGGGCGTGTGGGGGGTGGCGCCGGTGGGGTGTTCAGATGGGTGATTAGCGCTGGATTGATAACGTTCTATATTGAGACTCCGAGGATCACTCTTTCTCCCATGCCTGCACCTCAACGCCAGTCCTCCATCACAGGCATGTGTTCTCGTGCACACACTGCTCACACACGTGTCCTGCTGCCAGCACTGTTCTATTACTCACTAACACACAAACACGCTCCCAGAGAGGCATGATGGGAAACCAGGTAATGACTGACCCTAACATATTTAGTCAGGACGCAGCAACAGGGTCTCTTATTGAACATTACAAACACACGGGCACACACACGCCACATGGCCTTGGCTGGCCTTTTCCACTTTATGCACAATATGTTCTCGCTCACTTCACACACACAGCTCCACGCTCTGCAGTGAGGGTCTAGCATCGCCCACAGCCCGTCCCAGCCCTCAGTAATTCCAACAACAACAGCTCCCGCTCGCTGCTTTTGCATTGCGTCGCTCCTTCCTCTCCCTCTCCCCCCTCCCCTGCTGCTTTCCTGCCTCCCTCCCTCTCTCTCTCTCTCCCTCTCTCTCTCTCTCTCTATTAAATTTCCAGTCACACAACAGTGCAGTGGATATCCCTCCCTCTCTCTAACTCTCACACTCGCCTCCGCCGCCGCTACACCACATCCCTCCCTCCTCCCTCACACGTACATACCTCAGTAGTCTGTGGAGGTGTCGTCCTGGATCTCTCCCCACCGCTCGCTCTTCATATTGACTGCCCCCCCCCCTTCTACTTTGAACCTCTCAATCTCGCTCACTCTTGATGCAAGGCTGCTCTCTTTTCACCTCCAGTTGTCACCTCCCAACACACACACACACACACACACACTCCCCTTGCCTCATTATTTAAACGAGCCCCCTCACATTTCCTCCTCTTCCTCCCCAACCCACTGTGTTTGTATCTCTGTACTGCAGTGGCTGCTCAGGCTGTGGAGTGCGAACCTCCCCTCCCTCTCCTCCGGTGGGTGTGCAGGGCTCGCTCCATCAGGCCAGCCTTTAACTCACTGATTGAGTGGACACCACAGGCCGATAAATGAATAAAGATGGGAGCCACTGTGAGGATTAATGCGCCTCATATGAAGACGGAGAGCTTGCCATCTAGTATTTCTGCCCCTAAGCCACGGACGAGGCCGCTCGCGCCTGGCATCGCTGCATGTTGTGCTGCGCTGGCATGTTGGTCAGAGAATCATGCGACCGCCGTCTTTGCCCTGAGTTATGGTCAGGTCCCGGGCCCCCAGCGCCATGCTGGAACGGCGAGGTGAGAGGAAGTGGGGCGGGGACGCTGCTGAGGTTAAGAACACGCCGACCGCCTTTCTCCTCCTTGGCCTTTCTGCATCTTGGCCTCCCTCCTCTCACCTTCGCACGCTATCTCGAGCCCGAACTCTCCACAGCCTCCGAGGCCCTCACTGAGCCCTGATCTGTATCTGATGGTGAGACAGCACGCCACCGGCTGCAGGGATCCCAACCTGTGCGATACCAAACTGAGCATTTGGGCAGTCGTGACTCGGGAGCGGCGCTTGAATGCTTGAACGCTTCTGCCTGTGTACACCCCGAAACACAGTTCTCTCCCACAGAGAAACACAGACACTTTTTTTTAAACCAAGACAATACTCGCCCCCTATCAGAAACGTCCCTATCTGGCTTCTGCATCCATTAGGGCCGATAGCACCATTGATCTTCCCACACCGAAATTGACCTCAACCACCAGGGGCGGAGACAAATCCAATTTTTGGCGTTATGTGCTCCTCAGCCCACCCCCGCCACCCTCCACCTCTGCATGTGCCGGCTAAACTCATCCACCACCAGGACCTTCACGACACAGCCACTCTCCATGTGGCAAGGTTTAATAACCCGCCCCGTCTCGCCTGCTTCTCCATCGCCCGCTCCTGTCATCACCTCCTCCGGCAGGGCGTAAAACAAACTCTGCCCCCAGGCCTATAAACCCCATTATGCTGAGCAGCACTCCTGCCACCAGGCTGCATAATCTTCATCGCTCGCCCACAGCCTCCCTGAACTGGCCTTTAGACCGGTGTGCAGCCTGTCGCTCGCTGCGACAACAAGGACAAGACAACAGGCAAAATGCCACAGGGCCAACACGAGGCAGCGGCTTTTTATCATCACGCTAATGCTGCTCTGACCCAAACCACTTGGCCGTAAAGATCGTATGTAAAGATGTGTGCAGGGATGACGAGGGTTAAGTGCTCTTCATGCTTTTAATAACATATGTCATAAATCACTCATGTTAAAGGAATATGCACATTATTTAATATTTTACGGTTTATAGTGGAGAGATGACCACCGTTATCCCTTTTTAGTGTTTTTCTGCAGTTACCACGACCCTGGATTTGCATTCCTGGATTTTTACGGGGGGTGGCAACATCAACGTTCTACAAACTCCATGTATGGGTGGAAATATTTCATACACGTCGGACAGGGCTTCAGTTCTTAGATCGTCCTTCACGAGTAACTGCCACAACGTGTTCCATTCAGCTGCAGGGTGCAGGTGAGCGTGGAGCGAGTGTCAGCCGCGCAAACGGACAGTTACAGTGGCAGAGCAAGGGCTGCTGCATTGCATTGTGGTCTACACGCGATCTGGAGGTAAAATAGGTCATGCTAGAGAATTTGGTTTAAGTTTAAAAAAGGAAGCAAACGAAATAGTCTCCATTAGAACCCAGACCGGATTGAAGTGGAATCAATCAGCAATGTTGCCATTTCACAAAAATGATCATGATCTACACAAACAAATATTAAGTAAATTAGGATGAGAATTCACTTTCAAGCAACCCTCTCAAAAGTGATCTCTAATTAGAGTAAATCTATGGTATCCTTAGTATCCCTGCAGTATACTTTAGAGAGCCTGAACATTTGTGGCACACTGGAGTGTCCACAGAGAGTTGAGCAGTGTCTGATGTTCCGCAGGAGAAACTCAAAAAGTTGTTTTGCCCTTAAGTTACCTCGGTAGGAAGCTGAGGCTTTGATATCGTTAGTGTTATTCGTCTTAGAAATAGGAAATTCTGCTGCCATACAATAAGTTTCCCATCCCAGGAAAAAGCAGCACCTGCAGCACGAGAAGATTTGACTGAAATCGAAATATTCTCATGAATCTGACACAACTTAAAAAAAATTAAAAAAAGATTCTTTCAGTACAAGCGTTACTTAATAAAGCCCACCACCCACAGCCAACATGCCGGGGCTCTCTCCAGGTGTTCAAAGCCCAGATGGCTTTTATGAGTCCTCCCAACAGCGCCACCTCTCCTGACTCACACAGCAGCTCCCTACGCCACATCCCAGGGGGGCGAGAGCTTCAAAACCACAGAGTCTGTGTCGTCGACAGCCTCTGGAACACGGTCCACTCAGTTTCAGTCTCTCCAGCCTCTTCCAAGAATGGCAGAGAGCCTTCTTGTCTGGGAACCCCTCACCCCCCAGTTCCAGGGGTTCCCAGTTCACCCTCACAGGTCTGTCAGTTAGACCCTTCTCATCAACAGGTGTCAGATCTGTAGCTTTGTTCATGCCCTCGGCCCGAGACATGACGGAGCACAGCAGGACACATTTCTAAACATTGTCCACCATGTTCTCCGCCTTGCACCCGGTGAGTGTGAGACTTCCCCTCAGAAAAAACGGCTCCCACCATATTCACACAATCTCAGAGCACAGACGCAGGCTTTACATTGTTGGAAAGGTTCAAAACAGCAGAGGATGATTCTCTTAAGAGGATTTCTGGTGCCACCACAGAGTCCCTGAGAAAATGTACGATCGTCCCATTGGAGTGGAAGTGAGTTGGATGGGGGGACTATAAAGAGTTGGAGGTTAGGACTGGGGGTTCAATGCAGGTTGTAAAGCTAATGTTTTTACATATAACAATGTGTGTATAATTGGATTTTTACTCATTTGTTATCATTTAGCATTTGTATTTCTTATTGTGATCCACTTTCTAAATGACTACTTCTTCACCCTGTCTGTTTTATTCATGGCTTCCACTGACTGATGGATCCACTTTGATGTGTCTGCTGCAAAAATAAATCAATGGCACATCCATATTTCTACCAGCAGCCCTGCTTGGATTTCAGCCGCTGTTGGAAGAGAATCTGAACACGTGCAGGTCACATATGGAGAAACTACAAGGAGATTTTAAAGCTGGAGGGATTTTCTTTGATTCTGAGAGGCAGAGGCTAAGATCACACATTAGAACCTACATTTGTTTAATGGTGGAACCGTTCTGAGTTGTTTACCTCCATCTCATTTAGAACAGAACGCTGCAAATATTTTGTTGATCGAACTGCAGTGGCTTCAGTGAGTTTGACTTGATTATGGGATTTTGAGGATAGACTGATGCAGAACTATGGGAACTCTAATTAAGTCTACAACTCAACAAAGTGAAGCCACTGTTTCTAAATGGTGGTTTAATGTGCATGTAAAAGAGTTGAATCGTGTTCTGTGAAACACAACGAGGGAGTGTATTTTGGAAGAATGGCGTTGTACAATGGTGGGGGCTCTTTCATGGAATGGCTCTACGGCGCAGTGTTACACTGCTGTAGATGAAAGAAACGGAAAAACTGCGCTACTGTTAACGTGATGACACTAAGTAACATGGTGGAGATATGTAATGGAATCATGGAGCCAGGATTTTCATTGAGGGACATTGTAAAAGATAACCTCAAGGTGACTAAGGTGAGGGAATAACAAAACAATTTGTTTCTTTTAAGCCTGATTTGTGTTGAGTATTTAAACAAGCGGGGTAGATGTTTGCCAAATAACCATGATACATCAAGCCCAGCTGAGCCTTAGATTAATTCACCATGTGAACTTTTTTACTGTTAATAAAAGAAGTAAAAATTATGAGCTTAGACAGCCACTAATGGCGTGATAGTGAGAAGATGGAGGCAGATTGAGAGGGTGTGAGAGAGAAAGAGAAAGAGAGAGAGAGTGTGAGTGTGTGAGAGAGAGAGAGAGAGAGAGAATGGAAGATAAAGTGAAGCTAAGCTGGGCTCTGAGGGCCAGCTAGTGATTAAGGGATGGGAGGGATGAACACCAGCCACTGAGGGACTAGTGTCTATCTGTGTGAGTCAATGTGAAAGCAGGGCTGAGGAAAAGCTCAGAAACAAGAACCCACTGTCACGGTATCTTAGCAACCGCCTCTGTCTCCCAGGTGACAGGGACTGACATCACTTCCTGTTGGTGAGTGTGTGTATACACAGTGTCCAAGTGTGTGTGTGTTGGGGGGGGGTAAGAGGAAGAAAAAAAAACACCGTGGCATGGACTGATTCGTGAATGTCTCGAACGTACGTGTGAAGCTGTGCAAAGTTCACGTGCTCTTCCCTCTCCCCCGCGCAGTTTCAGCACCCGTGTCACCACACCGCGACGAGATGGCGTTCGTTGGCGTGCAGGGTTTGATTTGCATGCATGCCGTGTGCAACGCGAGGGCGCGATTTCGTTAAACAGACCGTGGGCATGTATGTGGAGTCGGTGCCATGTGCGCATGCGGTCACTGACAGTATGCCAAAGGAAGCATGGCCAACTGATCCCATCTGGTGGGACTACTTGGCACGAGGGGGTTCTGTGGTTCCGCGACATATTGTTGTAGTTAAAATTAACACTGTGACACTATTTGGCAGAAAAAGACACTGTACTATCTCTTACTGTGTCTAAATCAGTCTCTCTCACCTTAAGGGTCGACGCTGGATTCATGCACGGGGGAGGAAGGACTCTGGAGTCTTTGGCCGTCTATCAAAAGCACAACATCACGTGCATGCATCAGCATCAACCGCTTCACAATCATACATGACTTCTTCAGATATCTATGCTCCTTAGTTTTATTAAATCCTCAGAAAACAACTTCATGAATAATAAACAAGAAAAGAAGTAAAATTTCAATTTAAAAAAACTACTTATACTTCTCAGATCTCTTTGAAATGTAAAAAAAAAAAAAAAAAAAAAAATCACAAGATTTTTTTTGTCGATTTTTCAGGAGCATAACACCGGTTTGGCTCCATCCAGTGTGCAATGTGGAGGATTAGCGTCCTGTCGGTTTGACCATTTACAAGAAAAACTAATGCTCGCATTGTCTGCCCCTAATTAACTTCGGCTGCTCGGTCTCGTGAAAAAACAGGAGAAACTACTCATGACTTGTTCCTTAATTATGTTGAACATTTGTAGCAATAAAGCGGCGGAGTGGATGTATGTATCAAAACTGGCAAATGGCCGCAGAGTGTTCAGTAAAAACCCTGAGCGCACCACGTTGGGTCAGATAAGGTCCATGAGGATTTCATCTTCCATGACGCTGGAGACTTGGGGCATCCCGGGCTGTGGCACCGCTCCTCTCTGACCCCCGGACATCAGCACTGGACCTGCACATGGATTTGACAGGAGGGTAAAGAAGAGAAGAGACATTTGAGGGATTTTCTTTCGTAAGTACAAGAATCAAACTAATGTCAATGATCACAAAATTATGTTAGTGAGGCTCTCACACATTGCTTAAAATAAACTTCATGCATTAAACTCCAGTGATGCCACGTGGAAATACTGGGATAACTGCACAGTGGCCCTTCGTAGGGGGACCTTAGTGAAAAGGATTTGAGGAGATGAAATGTGAATAACCTGTCAAACCACATAGGATGACCACTGACTGACACAGGGCCTGAGGAGACCAAACTGCACTGTCACAATATGTGACTCATCTTCATCTTTGTCGGTCTGAGTGGGACCATGGTGATGACAAAGGATAAATACATCTCAAGATCTACATCTAAAAATGAATGAGAAGAATTCACTCTGTGCCTGATGCCATACATGTAGCCGTGTTGGGTGAAAAATGACTAATGTCATGTTTAAATCCTTTTAGATATCAGCCTAATGACCTTTCCTCGAGGGACATTTGCAGTCATATGTTCTAATTTCACGTCAACTTGAATCACTTGTTTGAGAGCTCCTTCCAAAGCTGTGGGGGATGCGTGCTGACCTGCCAGGGGTTGTCTCCACTGGGCCTGCATTTGAGCCCCCCCTCCTGGTGCAGAGTGGACCAACTGCTGCCCCAAACCCTGGTGAGACATTATGCCCGGCATGTGAGACACGCCGCCCTGCTGCGGGGACACAGAGACAGGAGAACGTTAGCTTTGCTGAAGCCCCTGTGAAACAGTTGTTTACAGTGTGAAACATTCGATAAGGAAAAAGCAGCTTGCTGCTTTCTTACTGGCTGCTGTTGGCTGAGGAGGAGACTGCGAAGCTGTGGATTGGCTCCTGGGTTTGAGAGGCGCAGAATGGGACCCTGGGGCGGGGGCTGTCCGCTCTGTGCTACCTGGTTGGGCGGAACACCGCTGACCGGCTGCTGCTGGTTAGCTGGTCCGGCTGCTCTCATTGCCATCTGGAGAGAGCCACGCAGTTTAACCAGACACAAGTTACATCACATTACATTTCCTCAATGAATTCACAGATCACAAAACTCAGACACGGATCAGTGTGTTTATCAACCATGTTGTGATCATCAAGTAAATATAGAACTGACATTTAATAAACAACAACTCTGACACTTCCAAACACAGCACAAACTGCCTCTGATGGCAGACCTGACCAGTGAATTCACCAAAACCAGCTCGAACAGCACAACCAAACAGGAAATACATGCTTGAATTTGAGCTTTCACAGAGCTCCATGTATCAGGTGATACTAGTAACAGAGTGTTCAGATTTTAAAAAACACCAACGAGTATCTGCATCTAGTTTGTTAAAACCCAACTGCCCAGGTTTATATACACAACCTTAAGGATAAAACGTATGTTTTACACAACCTTTGTGAAAAAAAACAGGTCAGACGCCTTGACAGTAACCTCACCGACAACAGCAAACTCACACATGCATGTTATCCTTTCATAGGTTTTGTTCAGAGACATGCCACAAGCAGAGCACTCAACACATGCTAAAAGGAAATGAGCTGTAGGCCAGCATGTTGTTGATGATGAGCAGTGGGTGTATTGATCATTTATAACATGAATGCAGGTGCAAGGGAAATGGAACATTTTGACTCATGTTCATTCCCCACCATTATTGCTCATGACTGAGCGTAACCATGATCATGCTGACACAGGCTCAAGGTTTTACTGTTATGGTCGAGTTTTGACTCAGACCACGTGGCATGTAAAATATACAGAATACGTTGTTGTTGTTGTAAATACTGATGCTTCAGAAAACAGCAGTCTGCTCTAATAATACATATATATATATAAAGAATCTATATACATATGTATGCACACATTATATAAAGTAGTTGATATCAGTTTTCAATCTTAGTTTTTTAAATAGATCTGCAGGCTAATTTTTGCTTGTGCTCTATGCACAATATCTCAGTAACACATCTATACTGCATGTTTCTTGTATTGCTATAAATAAAATAAAAATTGCATTGACTGTTATTATTATTTTATCATTATTATTGGTATCTACTTTGAAACAAAGCAGCATACTTTAAGTTTTGGGTTATTTCAAGTTATATCTACTGCATGAGCATCATAGAGACAAGTAGACGAGTAGGATAGAAGGAATGTGTTGCATTGATGAATCTGCTGCGTGATGATCTGTGAGGCTCAATAAAACCAGTCAGTGAATAGTAGAAACACAGAAAACATGACTGAATAATGCTTTATTACTTTAAAAGCCTTTTAATCTGAGTTCCTGACCACATTGTGTGATAAGAGGCTTCTGAGGGTCTCACCATGTTGTTCTGCCTCTGCTGCTCCTCCATCATAGAAACCTGACTAACAGGAGGCATGCCCACCACCACAGACTGGACACAGGACAGATCAGAGAGAAAGGAGGAATCGGGGGGAGAGTGGTGGAAGTGTGGGGGAAAAAAAGGAAGCACAGCGGAGGAGTGTTACCAGTAAGACATGCAGAAAACCAGCAGGCACCGGGGGCAGTAAAGATGTCAACAGTAGGCAGTGTGAGAGGGGGAACTGATGCACAGGCACACATGCCAGCACAGGATGGCCTCACTTACCTGCTGGACGTTGCCATGGGAGACAGGAATGGGACCGGAGGGCCTGTTGAGGAAGTTCTGGTTCGGTGGGACCTGACCAGGTTGCATTGGACCACCGCTGCCCAGCTGCTGCATGGAAACAGAGGGAATGTGTAAGAAGTCTTTTCTAAAAGCACCACATGGAAACATCTTACATCTCACCACCGTCTCACCACAAAATAGGCAAGAAAAGATGGCTTTGTTTTGACATAAAAAATATTATTTATAATAACAAACTGACAAATCACATTTCTTCGGAATATTTTATATGAATCTATATCAGGAGCTAGGAGGCACCTGTTGCTCTAACTGCCAATGAAACACACCTCTAAGTAGGTTCTAATAATCCAGATTTATATTTAAAACATATATGTGCACACATTTTCTTTGAGCAGTAATCCAGAAACTGTGCTGCTGTTAGCTGTGCTCTGCAGGTGCAGTGGGGGCTTGAGGGGAAAGGGTTTTTCAGTCCTTCTCTGAACCACAAATTATTAACTACAGGCTCAGAAAAAGGGAGATTCATCGAGCCGAATCTGAAAAAGTCACCCAGGGAACGTGCTAATGCATTGGTGTGTTTTTTGACCGAAAATAACATCTGTGTCTTTTCCTCCCTCTACTGTTTGTGATTTATCTCCCGTCTTTAACCCAGTAACCTGTAACATCCAGGATCGTGATCTAAAGCCTACGTCTGCTTTCAGGGAGAAATTATTCAATTTATCCACACTGAGAACAGAACGAAGTACTATCTCCTTCCTGAAGAATGCCACTCCAGGGCTTTGTGCAGAGAAACCTTAACTACTGGTCCAAATTGAAATTTTAATTACGTTAAGATTGCTGTAGCGCTTCCCTATTAGCAATGCAGCACTGAATATGTGATGATACACAAGAGGTAGAAAAAAAAAAAATCTTCATTATAATTTTATGTCTTCTGGCTTCTCTGAATGCCCCGATGCTCATACACAAAGATCCAAGTTACATATAGGGCTGACACGCTTTTGCGAGGACATATAAAATTAGCTGGCTGAGTAAACAAATGCAATCGCCGCCGATGAGAGCAGACTGCGACAAGACGCGCGATTTAACCCGTGTTAACCCGTCATTCTTTTTTAAACCGAGGAATGCTGGTTCTCTGCGGCTGGATGCTGCATTGTCTCACATGGAACTATGCAATAAGCTGCTGTGGAGCAGACGGCTAATCCAGAGGACCCATTTTAAATCATCCCGTCTCCAGGGATGAAGATGAGCAGGGAGGGAAAGTGAAGTTGCTCTGCCACGTCAACGAGGCGGCAGTTTGTCACCTGTGATGAACTCAGCAACAGGAACTGGTTCACTTGGCTCGTGGGGGTTGGAATGCAGGGTGTGGATTTGAGATTTCTTCATCCCGTCCCTAAAGACAGGCTAAAACCGCTGCCACTCCATCACTTTGCATAGTAGCAGCTCATGTACAATTACATCTTGAGAGCACTGCCAGGCAAAATGTGTATTGCTCTATTTCAAACTGTATCTCAAAGTTGTTAAGCATTATCGTTTATAAAATAAATACTTTAGGAATCATGTTGCAATGGGCCTGTATCTAATTCTATTTTGGTTAGAAGTCTACCAAGGTTTCTTTCAATAATGTTTATGAATGTTCAAAAGAATTCTACGTATGTTAAGTGACTTAAGCCTAGCGAAGCTTTTCAGAAATATCTAGAGTCCAGAGCAAATCTGAAAGCAGCTTTGTCCTTGTCTTTTTCCTTGCAGTCATTATTTTCCCATTTTTGTGGGGAAAAAAATATATAAATCATCTTAACTCATGCTGATTAATGGTGATGATGTTATTGTGGGCCTGGCACACGGAGGTTTCCTAGAAAAGTGTTCCATTGTGAGACAAGGTGAAAAAAAAGAACTGTGTTATTGCAGCAGCCCAAATAAATGTCCTTTCCTGACAACTTCACCATCTCTTTGACTTTAAAAAAAAACTTCACATTTGAAGAAACACCTGGAGGTAAGTTTCGCTCTTAGCGGCACAACACTGCAGAGGATAGATGACGGGAAGGTTTTAGGAGCTTTTGGCTGAAACCTGAATTTAGTTTCAACAGTTTTCCCAGCAGTGCTCATCAGCTCACATCTTCCACAGTAATAGAAAATGCAATGTCATTTATATCAAGAGCGCAGTAGTATTGAATCTATATTTCCCTCACTTCAGGACAGGTAATGAGGTGAGAGTGCAATAAGAGAGCTAATGTTCCAGCTGTAGCTAATGCTAACCCCATGAGCGTCTCCTAGAGTGAGAGATGTAAGGAGCTGCTGTGGAGATACTGGGTTCACTAAATGAAATGTCAATAACAATGCACCTTAATGCCTTAAACAATGCACCTCAATTCCCTGGTGCTGCTCCAAAATGCCTCCTTACTATCACTTCCTTCTGGTTTCCAGACACCACATTTTCTCACCCACAGTGAAACCTTCCACTCATCCCACCACCCCACCTCTCCCCTTTGCCACTCACCGCTCTGTGCTGCTGGACCTGCTTGTGGTTGGTGATGACTTGTCGGATGCCGTTGACGAAGCCGCCCTGGTCATTGGGAATGAGGCCCATGAATATTCTCTTCTTGGATGAATAGAGCAGCATCAGCACCCGCACCTCACAGGGCGACGTAGTGTGGGGGAAGTGGACGCAGCCAGCCTGGGGAGAGGGTGGGTGGGGGTCACAGGGCAGATTAAGACCCTGACATGGGATCCCGGTGTAATTATGGGATGGGGGCGAGCTTGGGGACAGAACCTGCACCTGAGCTCCTTTGCTCGATCAAACATATCGGTTTTATAAATTGAATGGAAATGGTATTAACTTAATTCATACAGTGGTTTCCCTAGGCTGTAAATCAAATTGAGGCAAAGAGTCACAGTTCAGCTGGACTGAATACAATTAATGCCATTTCTCAATGGTGTTACCTAATTATCAATGCACCGCACAGACAAAACCCCCTATCATTATGCTAGCCCTCTGGAACTGAATCAGAACTAAACAATTAAAGATTTTTTTTTGTCTGAATTGATGGCAAACTACATTTTAAATCCTATTATCTAGCCTGAATGTAACTGGATGTATAGCCTGGATCCCCCCCTAGAGTCTCGAACACACCACTGCAACACACCGTCGTGTTCAGCACATCGACTGGACAGAGGTGCACTCATTTGCCACGCATGGAAAATGTATTGAGGCACACTGAATGATATATAAGATTAGGGACACGGAGGAAATGCACTTTTGAGGTTCAGCAAGAGGACGCATGATTAAAAACTTACGAAACCACTGGCCATAATGCGGTAGAGGCCTTTCAGAGACTCCAAGTCTTTGTTGGTGAAGAGAAACTGAACCATGCGAGAGTTTCTGAAGAGGTGACCTAAGGTTGTCTACAAAGAGAGCAGGCGAGAAAGGACTTAGTTATGCATCATTCATAAAGAAATCAGTGCTGCAAACAAGAGTCAGCACAGCACTTTCACACATAACAAAAAAGAATCTCACCAGTAACTGCTGAGGAATCAGCTGCATAATAAGTTTCTGGGGCCACTGGTCTGTGTTTCTGTACAGAGACACATTTGGCACACCCATTTCAAAATGTGTTTGAAAACCTTTGTACACAGATTAGGTCCAGTGTAAGTTCCAGTGGCTACTCACAGATTTTCCCCCTGGTTGACATGCACTTGACACGGCAGAGAGCGCGTTAGTTTGGTGGCTGAATCCATGGATGATGCTTTAGGCTTCTGCAGGGAATTGGTGCAGAGGGGAATGGGTGCGGAAAAACAATAAAATGAAAATTAGGAAGGGAGTCTGGAAAAAAAATACCTTGGCGAGCACATGGGTAAACACTCACAGGGGTTTCAGAGCTTCAGAACCACCTTTCAGCAACACAAAGCTCTTGACTTATTTACTTACTTACTTATTTACTGCACCATTATTCAGAACTACACTGAAATCAATTCTTCTCAGAACCACACCACATCCATGAAAGGTCATAAAAGGAACTTTTTCTTTTTTGTTGATCCTGTCACCTGTCATAAAAACCTTGGTCTACACAGAATGTGCATTTGTTTTGGAAGAAGAGAAAAAAACACACATGCAGCCAGTTCAGGTAACACACCTAGAAAACAGCTCTCTTTCATTGTGTTTACTGTTATGATATGACGTGAAACAAGGACCCATCAGTTTACAGCCCCTGGCAGAAAGTATGGGAGGCAGAGTGAGGTCTGTAGCACGCTCACTGCTGATAAAGCATGTTCAACATGATTGCTGGTCTTCAGCTAGACTGTCACCTCTGTTGTTTGTGATATTTATGGACAGGAGCACAAGGCACTGCTGGTGGCAGTTGAGTAGCACCTCTGTTATTTGTAGATGGCATTACTGTTTTCATTTTCAATGTGCGACGGAGGTCGGGATGAGGAATGGCATCTGCGAGTCAAACATCCAGGTTCTCTGCTGCAATAAGCTTGACTTTGCTCCTGGGTTAAATGATCCTGCAGTACACTCTGATGTTAAATGACTCAGGATTCAATCAGCAGTGGTGGAAATCTGACACCACAGCAAACAGGGATATGCTGCAGGGAGAACTGGCCTGGGAGCAGTTGGAGAACATATAGTACAGAATTATCATATGTGAGCTGCACTGTTCACCCTTCTGCCCCTGTGACCTCAATTAGGGCAAGCAATTAAAGAAAGTATGGATGGATGAACTTTAATAGACGGGCAGATAACCTGTTCCCAAGCAGAATGTCAAAAATCACAAAAAAGCCCATCGATGCAGCAATCCTTCTGGGAAACATGCCATCACTCTCCATCTTCAGAGCCTCAATAAAGGATCAATGATTAATCAGTCACATATTAGTCAGGCCTACAGTGCACCCTGTGTGGTCCATTACAAATGCACTGTGCTCGTTTTTTCCTCTGCAGGGACATAACATACCTTTTTAGTGGAGGATGGACAGTGACTAAATATATCTCCCATCAGTTATAGGCGGCTAAAAACACATTCTGAAACATTATCTTACATTTTGCACAGAAAAATCTTTCCAGAATCAACAGATTGAAAACAGCATTGTGCTGATGAGGAGTGAAGAGGAAAGGGCAGATTACGAGCAGCGTTTCATGCTCCAAGTCCTCCCTCCCAAGCTATTTTGCGACTACATTTTAATTTGCAAGATTTAGAGTTTCCTGAGTTTTACGCCCATATTGCTGTCCATTTAACCAACGTAAATAATTTTGACAAAACAGAAGAGAGAGGATGAGGGTGCAGTCAATAGAGGGGATTGATCTGAGTCTGTTCTACCAAACACAAACACTTGAAGGCCTTATGAGTGTCGCATAAAAGCCATTAACATCCACTCTCCAAGATCAGCACAGCAGCTGTAAACTAAATCAATATGACCTTGAGCTAAACCAGTAGAAAAAAGGTTGGTATAATGATGGGCAATTAATCACAGTGCATAACAATCAATGACAAATGATTATTAAAGACATACCACAGTGGTGATGATCACAGTATGTTGGCAGAGGAGTCGATACCAATTCAAGTTTTGATTCCAGCTCTTTACTACGGGCAGCTGGGACATCCAGCCAGCAAAGTTAATTAAAAAAAAACAGTTTGACGTTTTGGGAAATATTCACTTTACTACCGACAGTAGGAGGAGAAGATCAATACCACTCTCTTATCTGTCTCTTAAATATAAATCTGGAGCCAGCTTTGTTAGCTTAGCTTAGCATAAAGATGGAGTCTGCCTTCCAGCTGACATCCAGTTCCTACAACCCTTCTTTCAAGGGATCAGACATTCTGTCAGTGGGAGCCATGTTTTCACTAAAAAGGACATTGGGTTAAAGTTACGCATTGCTGACTGTTACCTCTTGCCACTCGAGAACGCCAGTCCAAGCCACAATCTTATTGGCCACTCCTTGCTGCTGTCCAATCGCGTTTGCATTGCTTTGAGGTCCGGACACACCGGGCTGTCAAATGAAATAGAACAGGAAGTGGTTACATGTAGTCAACTGGTGCAATATAAAAAGAGATCAAAGCCTTTACCAATCAAACATTTTTGCTAAAGCACTAAGACACAGACAAAATATTTAGTTAATAATACAAAGCATGTCATTTTGTAAAGCAGACTGAAGTTGAACATCATTCCAAATTAGGATAGGCTTTCATCAATATTAAAATTCTTCTACTGGGAAGAAGAATCAATGAATGAAAACAGAAAAAAAACAATGACTGCACACTGTGATTTTTTTTTCCAGAGAAAGTGGAACATGCACTGGTTTTGATCTGATCGTAGTATTTAAAATTCATTTTGATATCAGACTTCTGAAAGTGTGTTCGTCTGCTATATCCACTCCCAGCTTCTGGTGATACAGCATCACAGATCAGTGAAGCCTTGGTAGTCTGACGCCATCATTCAAACATATCAATATGATTAAAGCATTAATATTGTTTTACAGACAGCTCCACTGAATGTTGACTGATCGATCTAAAACATTCCCAACCCTGCCTCTATTTTAAGAGTCCATGTACCATCGTGTCTCTGTGGGTAAATACACAGAACAAGATCAGCTGGATTTGTGCTAATCTAAGTTGAAATTCTAGGGAAAGGGGTCCAACAAGCATTAATCCATTTACATTTTATAATTTTCATTTGTGTTATTATTCAAAAAATATCTTTTTATATACAAAAAAACAACGTTTATGTCCCCTTTCAATTGTAAATAAACACAACTCTAGGTCGCAGGAATTGTTCCTCCTGTACATAAAAACAAAAGATTAAATGACTTCCAAGCACAGTTCTAATGTCCCCATTCTATGCAGGTGCAGTTGAAGGTAGCATGTGGTTTGAACATTCTGAGCTAATCAAATCAAGTAACGCTGTCTTCAGTACGAATTCCGGGCAACGCATTAGGATCCCTCAACTACGGCTCCACAGGGAAGAGAGTCTGGAACAAAGACTCATGTAGAAATGTGTCCTCTTCATTTGTCAAGCTAAATGGACACTTGAGTGTATTAAGGGATTGCTTCAAGGGCGGTATGGACAGGAAGACAGATTATGGCAACCAATCACAGATACGTGTAGTTCACTTTTACAAGTGTTCACAAATATTTTAATACTCTGGCTCTGCTTTTCCTTATGTTTTAGAGACAATGGCAACATATTGAGTGAGGTATTGCTAAATATTGCCCTTTGGATTTATATTGATTGTTGTCATACCATGTTGGACTGCACTGAAGACGCTGTGGGCTGATTGGCTGAGGGCTGCTGCTGCGGTGGCTGCTGTTGTTGCTGATTGGGTAGAGGCTGTCCTTGGGGTGGGACTGGCTGCTGCTGATTTGGAGGAATTTGTTGCTGTGACATCATAGGCTGCGATGCAGTAGTGACTGTCGATATGCTGGGCTGACTGAGCTTCACCCCAGGGACTGATGGAATGTTTGGCTGACTGGTGAAGGGAGGGCCTTGACTGACCATTCCTGGGACTGGAGGAGAAGAGAGAAAACAAATTAGAACATAGGCTACTTTTTTTATTGATGTAAGAGACAAGAAAACTATCGTGCCCAATAACACCCATTTATTTTTTGTTACTGCAGGTCATTCTGGGTAAGACCAACAAGTGAATCATCTAAATATTCAGAAACAATAATTTCATAGTATTTAAAAAAACAATTTTCCAGAAAAATAGATAAGATGCTATACTGTAAAAAGGCCCCACTTAAAGTATGTAAAGACAGAGGCAGTGAAATGAAAATCCTGGCGAACAGGAATTGTCCACTGATTCCCACAACAGAGTCCACTGGTAACTCACAGCGATTCTTCTGGACGTTGGCTGCCTCCACAGCCATCTGTGCAGCCACCTGAGCTGCACTCATGGCAGCCGAATTCTGTCAGCAAGCAGATTAAATGGAAGACAAAGAATGGTGAAACATTTTAGGGAACCAACTTAAACAACACTGTCTGAAACTGAGCCAAAGCAAGCAGAGGGAATTAAGTCTCCAGGCAGCCTTGTTCTGTCTGGCTCATGGCCAGTTACCTGATAGAGGGGTGTGTTTATGGGCGGAGGGGGCTGTGAGGGGCCGACGAGAGGCTGAGAGACAGGGAGGGCCTGAGGAGGGAGGACAGGTTTGAGTGGGCCAGGTCCAACGGGTCCTAACGAAACTGGAGACAGTCAATAGGAGATGTTTAGAGTTTTCACACATGACAACATGTAGAATTCACAGAGTTAGAGTTCAACAGTGCCTTGTTATAGATAAGACAGTAAATTCACTCCTCGCTAAAAAAAGGGTAGGAGTAACGAATGGGAGGAGCGCACAATAGTTTTATTAATAGCAATGGAAACTAATGCAACACTTTTTTTTTACCCCCTGTAGCAATTAACACATACAAAATTAGCAACTGGGGTCTTACACCTATATATGAGATTCAAGGAAAAGGAGACAAAGAACAGGGCAATTTGGAGCCTCAGTTGAACAAAGAACAGAACGCACAGGATGAGATGAACAACATTAATGCCAAGTCTCCTTGTGTCATTTGCAGTCTGAGGTTTTTAACAGATTTGATTGTGATTTAACCAGAAACACTGCTTTTCTTCTCAGAAGGCATTTCAATTGAGACTGATTGAGGTTTTGACCATTTGTTTCTCACCAGGAAGGGCAATTCCTCTGACCAGGACCATGTGGAAAGGGTCCTGACTGTAGTCGGGATGGGGTTCAACCACGCCAGCTCCAGGAGACGCCCGCTCAAACAAAGCCCTGAGAGCCGGCAGCTTCCGAGGGGCCACCACTGAGAAGTGAATTCCTTTCTGAAAATGTGTGAAAATAGGCTCACATTCAATGAAACCCAATAATCTAGTTCTACAGCAACAACAGAGAAAACTAGAATTAAATAAAATGACTGTTCAAAGAATATATGAAATATACGATGCAGTTCATTTTGCCATATATATTCCTAATGAGGAACATAACACTCATCACTTACATCTCTGATGATTTTGACCAGATTGTCCGCTGTGCAGCCAGTGTAGCTGACACTCTCCACAGCAGGAAGCAGATACGGAGGAGAGTTGCACAGCAGCACGCACACCTTGTGGGTCTGACCTCTGGAAAAGGGTGAAAAGAGAAAAAAGATGAGAGTTTCCTCCTAACTAGTAAAGACTGTGTAACTGGAAACTGTTTCCTGTTTTTTTAAATTTACTGGACTGTCTTACATTTGCTCCCTCATCTTCTTAAAATCATCAAAGAGTTGCAGGGCCACGGAAAGGCCCTCTGCTATTAGGCTACAGCTTTCTGCTCCTCCTCCCATGAACCTGGGTGGGCCAAAAAGAAGAGAAATTAAGATGCTGTCAATGTGTAAAAACATTGACTTCTAAATATTTTATGAGATAACAGGTATATTACTGGATGCTGTCGATCCATGAGACAAACTCAAAGGCAGAACTGGTTGGTGCGTGGCATTGAACGTATGACTCAGGAGCACAGTCCACTGTGTTGAACACCACCAGGCCATACTGTGTCCCTCCATACTGGCGCAGCAGAAATATGGGGTTATTTATTTGTTACATTTACTTTAAGCCAGTAAAAATGTAATAATAACAACAAGGGGAAACACTCACATCTCCACCAAAATCTGTTTCTGCTGGGGGCCCTCCATTGAAATATCTGTGGTAAAAATAAATCAGAAATAAAATAACCATAAACAATACATGAAACAAAAATGAATACCTTTGAGCAGAGGTGCTGCTGTGTCCTTACTCAATAGCTGGAAGAATATAATTTTTCCTTAAGGATTCAAAGTAGGGTCCAAGGTTCGCAGTCCCTTCAATGACAAACACCACATCGGCCACCTGGTTGATCCCAGGCTTAGCTGATGGCTCCATGAGTGCCGAACCTGCCACCATGGAACTGGACAAAGAAAAGGCAGATTTTAATAAACAAAAGGTCCCGCTGGAAGTCATTCCATAATATGTCAAACAAAAAAATCTGTCAGTCTGTCAGTTTGAAGCTCTACTTCATCTTCATATTTATCTTAACATTGCACTCTCCTGAATGTTAACAGATATGACTATTTATAACACTGTGGATTAGAGAGTAGTTTACATTAGTATACAAGTGACAATTTCAAGCAGGTTGATTTGTATTTGTTGTTGTTGGTTGGATTGGTGGATGGCATCCTGTTTATAGTTGCATTGCAGCCACCTACTTCATTTTATTTTGGTCTTCTTCTTCTTCTGATTTGTCCATTTTTCGGCAAATGTTTGTTGATTTGTTTTTGTCATAACAACATCCACAAAGTCTCTACAAACTCTACAAAGTCATTTAGCTGATGCTTTTATCCTAAGCGACGTTACCATCAATAAAAACAAAGGAAAGACTTAGAGAACGTTTTTAAAGTGGTGGCTTTGCAACCATTGTTTATATTTTATAGCATGACGTCAGGAATTCTTTAAAACGTCGATCAGTCCAATATACGTATTTGTTGATGGGATCCCAGGCTACTGGAAAGTGTGTTCAAAGAAATGAAAGATTTTAGCTACGAATCAATTCAATTTAACGCAAAACTACACACACATTCCTGTTTGTCATGGAACAGTGAGCCTCATGATTTGACAGGGAAATACCCATCATGCTTCCCCGGGCTTCGAAACAAAGCCACTGAATATTTTGGAATCTCATTTCTCAGTTGGCTATAAACACAAAAGCACCACCTGTTTACTCTGTAACCCACTTCCCTGTGATTCGCGGATTCAGAGTGTTCCCAAAAGTTAGTGAGCATTGGGGCCAGCATGCTAACAAGCTAGCGTCCAGCCTAGCACCTCAGACAAAATCACGAACGTCATAATGACGAATATTATCTATTCACGCGCACGTACAATGAAACACGAACGCATGCCTCCACACGAGGGTTTAAGGGGTCTAAATGGTTTTAAGGGTTGCTTGAGGGCTAACGTCTGGGTGCTAATTGAACTAACTGAGCTACAACAGCCTGAGCTAGGCAGCTAGCACCCGGTAGGCACATGCTATGTACTGACCTGATGGTGAGAGGCTGCTAATGGAGACCCGGGCTCAGAAAACACACGCAGAAAAAAGAAAATATCAGAGCTTGAATCGACAGAAAACAGTAGCGGGGCTGCTAGCATCAGCCATTTGTTGTATTTGTGACGGAAGTGACACAACGACACGCCCACAAATACGCTGGGCTCATCTTCTTCGTCTACACATAAGCCGCAGCTGGGCGGAGTGCTGCCACTTGCCGTCTGCAGTTCAATGCAGCTCATCACAAGATAATTTCACTTACATTTTTTTAAATAATAAAATACGTTATTTAACTGTTCATTTCACTTATTTGCTTCCCTCCTCATTTAAATTTTGTAACCATGTTTTGAAAAGGTGCTATAGAAATTAAGTTTAATATTATTCTACTATTTTCTTTAACTCTATATGCATGATGTTTAAATTCGTATTCATATTATCATAGCATTTCATGCCTTTGGAACATTTGTTTGAACTTGTTTGGGGGCCAAATCTTGTCAGACACCCAGTATATCTCTTTTATTGGTTGGCAGCATCCATTAAATTGAAAGCATTGCTGTGTCATGGTAGTGGTTATGCCAAATCATCTAAATCTTTACCACTATCAAGTTTACTTATTTGCACTTATAAATGCCAAGGCAAATCAAATTGCTTTCCATGAACATATACAATGAATTACATTGAGATAAAATGTAAGGGAAACATAAGAAGAATAAGAAAATAAGTTAGATAAAGGGAAATTTTAATATATTGTATACTGGCCAGAAAAAAGCTTGTTGTTCCAGATATGGTGTTGATAAAACTCTGTCCATCATCTGGATATTTCACGAAACAGGGCATTTTATTTTGGCCCCACACCCTCCAACAGAAGGTTTTTGAAAAGTCTTTGACAAACAGGGGACAAATGCAAAGATCTGAATAGGCTCATTGTCATTGACTTTTTTGCAAAGACCTCCAAAGACACCATCAGCAGCCAAGCATGTTTGACATTGAAATTGTTGAGGCTGTTAAAATATAGATATCTTTGAATATTATTTGGTCAGAATGTTCACTCGGTGAAACTATACACTGTAATGTGCAGCCCTTCTGTATTCGAGGGGACGTCTGTTCATGTGCATCCAGAGAAGTTGAATTAATTCCAAGTCTAGTTGCATTTTTCTTTTCAAACAAATGTCCTTAGATGTAGAAGCTGACATTGAATGAAGCTTGGAAGCACCAGGTCATCACTCACACAGCATTATCTTGGATTAAACCTTGAAACCTCACTCTTTGTAAGTGCTCCACTGGTGGCATTAGTCATTACAAAGGTCATCTGTTATCGTATCTGCTTCGAATCCATCTAATGGCCATTCTGAGCGAGACAGGGCAGGGGGCCAACAGACGACTTCCAACAAGGGTAAAACTGGAAATCTGCGCAAGACATTTAAATTCCTAAATGACTCGGGAAAGGCTGCATTGCATTAACTCTTGACTTTTAAATGGAGGCATGATATTCAATTCAGCTTCGCTCTGCTGACCAACTGAAGATCACATTCAGATGTGTCGTTACATATAAATCTGGCGTGATGCTGGGCCTGGAGGGGAGACAGAATCCTGACATGATGCTGGCACTACGTGAACAGCAGCACTCTTGATGCTGCTCCAAGACCTGCTGAATACTCAGCCACTGCTGAAGACTGACCTTGAGTATGTTTCTTGCATAGAAAGCAGGGTGATGTGGGATATATGCACCGAGATCACTGGAAATGTTCTAGACTAAACATATAGAAAACTACGGGCGTCGACTTAAGATTCGCAGAAAGCAAACATTGCAATAAGTCTTGTGAGAAACATTCAAGGTTGAAATAGAGTTGTTATTGTTCTCTTTTATGATAACAAATCACTGCTGAGTGTGTTCTCAGCTCAAACACTGAAGCGTTCAAAATGCTGTTGAGCCAGATCTCCAGGAGATGTCAGCAGATCTCTACAGTAAATACAGTAGACGCTGGTTCTTCATCACAAAGACGATGCTCCACATTGTTACTTAAAGGGTCCTGCTCTCACAGAGCCTTGACATAGATCTATCTTTAGAATGTGTGTGTTATGTTTAGAATGAGTTAAGTTACATAAGGAAAAGCTCTGGGGGAAGAAAAGAAACAACAGCTCGATCCTTTGGTGGTATTTGATCTGATCCTTCTTTAGGTTGTGTTCAAATTAATAAAACATGTTGTGGTTTTAAAAAATGTGTGGTTTTGCTGGCTTGCAGCTTCTCTAACCAAAACAATATTTCCTCTACAACACCAAGCCTCACTTAAAGCTTCAGTGCAAAAAAAAAAAAACAGTTGGATAATTACTGCACCAGCTCTCAGCATGTGGACCCGCTGTCAAATCAGAATACACCAGAGCCTGTAACCTATGGTCGTAACACATTGGTCGCGCTGTTTCTGTGGGCCCAACAATAGCATCATCTCCCCCGTGGCAACGCCAGCTCATCTGCTCAGCAAAGCAAAGGGGGCTTCAGACCTCATCAAACTCACAGCCTCCCACAGAAACAATGCTACATGTCAATTTAACCCAAATCCTGTGAAGGCCAACAAGCTGTGGGCTGGAGCAGCTTTTCCATTTAGGCGTCAATGAGCAGGGACGCTTCCAGTGACCTGAGAAAAGTTCATCCTGAGAAGGGTTTATGCTTAAGGCTGCCCACCCCCTGCACGGACGCATACATAGACATCCCCCCCAAGAGCTTTTTATTCTGACTGAGCAACGTGGCCAAATGAAACTGACAGAATGGCTCATGAATGTTGTGTGTGAATGTGCCTGCGTAGGCAACCCTTCACTTTGCAACTCTGATGCTTTATGCTGCTCAGAGGAATATACTGTGTGTATCGCCGCTTTGAACTTCAACACGCACAGCGCCAGCAGTTGCCAAGCAATTACAGAAAGGCTGCATTCCGGGTGCACCTCCGGAAAACTGCACATTCTCCGTTTTTTTGTTTGGTCAGAAAATGACATCATAAAATATGAATGAGGAATATGGTCCGTGCCTCATGTCTGCAAGGTCCAGGTGGCGTGGTGAAGACAATCATTCTCCTGACCGCGGTACCCAGCTGGGATGCTGAGGGCCAGATGGTCCGCTCACAACAGGTAATCACAGCCAGCATGCTGATACACTGACATCCACACAAATGCGTTACCAGAACTACCCAGAGTATTTGGGATGCAGTGATAGAAACCCTCCCCTGCCAGTCTCTGGAGCTTGTGCTATTGAGTCTGCCACTGGTACGGTGCAGTTCAGGTAGTGAGTAATGAACGTAGCTTAAATCTGGATTTTTTTTTGCCTCCTTCCTTAAATAGCCTCAAATATTTATCTCATTTCATGAAAAGTTTCACACTCCTTACCATTCTTCTCTCGGAGCCTTGATGCCGGAGACAAGAAGTCAAAGGATGTTTCACAGAAGTTTCTGTTTGTAAGGTGAACATCATTAAGTTCTTCCTTGAAAGCAATTTACAGAGAAGGTCAGATCCTGGGGCCCCACTCCCGTATTAATACACTGTTCCCCTGCAGAGGCAAGCTACTTTAATACTGGCTGAGGTTTCCACTCGCATGCATTCATTGAATTCATTATTTTGAAAGGTTTTGGTTATTATTTATAGTGATGGAATAAAATGTTAAAAATTGTGTGCACGGCATAATAAGGAGTTTTCTGAAGAGGTCAGGGTTCCATTACATAAACAAAACTTTGGAGTTACAGTCACGGAAGGTTTATGGCCACAGCCTGATGCTTTTAAGTACATTTTAACATGAAGACACATGCAAATGTAATAACACAAGTATCACCGAAAGCCACCGCATCCATCTTTAATGATGCGAGGCAGTTCATTATCGATATGTACTGTATAATAATAAGGTATATAAGCAATAAGAGCTAATGCCTCTCTGTCAGCTCACTTGAGAGAAATCCCTCCAGTGTGATCCAAACAGCTCTATATAGCATGCACACACACGCACGCACACACACACACACACACACACCTCCCTCGGTCTCTAACTTGCTCCCCCCTCCCTCCCTCTTTGCCTCTTTCAGCTCACTGAACTGAGTGAAATGTCTTTCCGACTAAATGAATTTTTTTTTTTTTTTGCACGGTGGGAACGTTGCCATGGAGACAACACCCCCCCACATGCCCCTCCTCCCATTTTTCTCTCTCAACAGTCTACAGCATTAAAGCTGTGCTAACTGGTATGCTGTCACGTGTGTGTGTGTGTGTGTGTGAGAGTGTCTCCCTCTTCTTGAACTGTTAACACTGTCAGTATGCTGCAGGAGCCCCATGATGAGTGTGTCTATATAGAGAGCCTATATCCTCCTCCACCTCCAGTCTCCACTCACATCCTGCATGCAGCCATCTCCTCTCCAGGTTTTCCCATTTGTGTCCTCCTCCTCCTTCTCCACCTCCTCACTGGCATTCTCCTGCTCTTCATCCTCTTTCATTTGTTTAATCCTCTCCCACTCCTCCTCCTCTGTCATTCCCCTGCACATCTGAACACGGTCTTCCTCCTCTCGCCCTCTCCCTTCACTGCTCGGCCTCCTCTCATAAACAGGAGATATTAGCTCCATGACAAATAGCAATGATAAGACTTTTTAAAAATAAAGGAAGGGGTGGAGGGGGGGCAGATGGAGGAAGGCACAGAGGGCAGGCCTCCGTGCTCCATTTTGCATTTAGGCAAAACGCGGCCACAATAAAGAATTCATGACAAAGTGGCTGAATAATTACACACAACTTAATGCACAGCAGAAAGTCAGAGCTCGGTGGTAAAAAAAAAAAATAAATTCATGCTATTTCTGTCCAGGAGTGTCTTACCTCCCTACCTGAGTCAAATATAGCCTCTGTGCCTCTGAATCGCTCACAGCTTTGTATTGTATTACATAGCTCACCACCTGACACGTGTGACAGTGGCCTCAGCACCGTTTCTACCTCCAAAAGCCAGCGAACGGAAAGAAGGGAGAAAAACACAAGGCTGGATTATACATATCCTTTATTTCCATGATCATTGCTTCAGTCACACTGTTTACTTACACGTTCACCAACATCCTGCGACCTGATATAGCTGTCCTGACTGAAACAATCCCCACGACTGAGCCCCTCACTCAAATTCTCAGCATTAACCAATAAAAAAGTAAACCTCTTGAATAAATCATATATTAAAAAAAACAACTGAAAATCAAAAAAAAAAGAATACCAATTCGGAAAAAGGTAAATACAGCATAAACAATGTTTTTTCATCATTGTTGTTTTTGACAGTTTCACAGAGATAAACAATTGCTAGGTCTCCATTTAGTCGTCATTAGTAGTATTAGTATCAAGTTCATTGTCAGATTTTGCTTAAAGCATCACTTATATAATTTTTCATTGCATCAAGTTGACATCATTCATGTTAATATAAGCATGCAAACGTGTTTCCCCATGACCATTCGGAACTGCACTAACACGAGAAGACAACGAGAGAAAGAGAATAGGGGGGAGGCACACATAGAGAAACAAATGAGGGAAAGGAAAAGAGGGCAATATGGAGGGATTGTGAGGGAGCGGGGGGGAGAGGGGGTTGTGGTGGTGAGGGACAAAACAGAGCGAGGAATGAATAGGTGAAGGGAGAGTTGGAAAGGTAAGGATTGCTGGAGGAGGGAATGAGTAATCAGACAGTAATCAGATGGACAGAAACAGAGATGGGGGGAGGCAGAACGGGGGAGGGAGGGACGGAGAGAATAAGGGAATGTGCTGGTTCCACTATGAGTTCTGTAATTTATCACCAGGCAGTAACACAAGGGCTAAATAGGGTAGACACAGCAAAGACTGAGAGAGACTGGGGAAAGGGAGAGAATTATGGGTCCTGGAGACCAATGGATCAATACCATATCTACTTATACAAGCAGATCAATAACCCCCCCAGCTGAATACTTGCCGGGTATAATGCGGGATGTGTCACCTCCCGAATACCTCATCAAGCACGCCCGTAAGTCTCCCTGCACTTTCACCGTCTGACACTAAAGAGAAATAAACTGGATCCCTCCCCTGAAAGAAACACACGTAGGCTACACACACTCCGTGACAAAAAACGAAAAATAAAAAACGCTGTGTGTTTTTCGGGGTGAAACGATGAGAGAGGGGGCAACGACAGCAATCCAAGTAGCTGTAGTGAGGTGTTGTACTGTTGCTTTGCTGAGGTTATGGTAGTAGTCGTAGTAGCAGTGACAGACATGGCTTTATAAGTCTGAATTGGTGTACACAGGAAGTGCAGAAAGGTCCGGCTGCCTATTTTCTCACAACACCTCCTCCCTGATGTCTTTGCTTTAAGGGGAAGTAAATGTCTCATGATCTGTAACAAATGAGGCTTTTTTTCACACCCAACACTTTTAATTTTCAACCAACTGTGCCATCAGTTTTTTTTCCCCCTTCGCACATACAGTACACAAATTACTGAAAGAAGTACACAGTCAACACAGTTACTTACATCAGGCAAAGGGTAAGAGAGGAAAGGAGGGTTGAATGATTGGCAGCTGAGACGACATAGACAATACAAACTAATGTCTATGAAAGACAGTGTTTCCCCACCTAGTGCAATGAGGCACGTATAGTACACACACATACACACGCACACACACAGACATGCTCTCTGTCACACACACGCACACAAAATGGCTCCTTGTAAAGACACGGGACAGGGGATACGTTTGGCTCCGAGACGAGCGTTTCAGTCTGTGGAGGCCGGGAGGTTGGGAGGTGAGGGCGACGACAGAAAAAAGGACGACGGAAGGCGGGGAACACAGAAACGTGTCACACACAAGGTCACAGTGACACACCCAGGCATACGCACACACACGGATACAAAACAAACACGCTCACAAACACAGAAACACACATTAATAAAAGCAACACAGACGTGTGTGTCCTTCTAAAGTCTTGGCAGATGATGATGACGATGTGGACTCGACGATTATAATTTTCTCAGTTGAAGCTGGATGATTATTTTTCGAGAAAAGAAATCGATAAGTCCTGGAGTGATAGGAAAATAAAACAGAGTGGTGAAATCCTTTCCTGTGGGATAAATCGTCCAGCAATGCGCTCCAGACAGACGCTGGTCCGACCCTAAACGTGTGTTGACCTACATTAGGAAAAATTAGCCAGTTTGACCAGAATAAAAAAAAAAACAACAACCAAAAAACGTCCATGTCTCTCAGTAGCTTTCTCTCATCCTCAGTGGATGTTTCAAGACTGACATGAAGAAACTCCTTTCCTGTTGAATTTATTCTCTATGACGCAGAAGACGGAGCGAAATCATTCAAAAGAATAAGAGTTGATGCCGATGAGCGCCGTGTGGGCCGTGACAAAACGCGTATGGAAGAGGAACACATTTCAAGGTTGTGTAACATGCTTAGACCAATGAGTCTGTTCTCATTTTTCGCTCCTCTGACATCAATAAAGACCACTGGATGCTTCGTCTTCTTTCCTCTGGGGAAAATAAGCGAGATAAGTCCAAAAAACCAGAGGGTACGGAGCCTGGAGAAGGCGTCCAAAATGGCCGTGAGAATCCTCCATGGATGCTTGGTCCGTACTGTGCAGGAAACTGTCTGCTTTCCTGTACATTACGGCTTCAATACTGTACAACAATGTTGCAAAGAAAAATATCGACATAGTGATTTTCTTCTTTTAGAGTCTGTACAAGGGCATGAACCTTTGGTCCTGGTTGAAATGACCATTCTATGATGGCTTTCTTTTTTCTTTTTTCTTTTTTTTAAGTTTGTCACATCACACTCCTCCTAGATGAAAACTACACTAAGGTGAAGCACACATGAACTACGCACATACTACAAACTGTGTGTGTATTTTGTGTGTGTGTGTGTGTGTGTGTGTGTGTGAGAGAGAGAGAGAGAGAGAGAGAGAGAGAGATCCCACATTTACACCTGATGTCAACCCCTGTTCTGTTTAACGTGCGTGTGTGTGTGTGTGTGTGTGTGTGTTTGTACATGTGTAGTCTGATGCTCATAGTGTAGATTGGGGTAGATGTGTGTGTGTTTTCTTTTTTCTCTTTTTTTCTCGTTCCGCCTCAGTGAAGTCGGCACAGGACGTGGAGGATTCATTAGCAGGAGCAAAACAGCAACTAGCAGTCGGACACTAGCAGTGTCTCCGCGTCTCTCTCGTTCTTTGATGGAGAGAATTATTCACAGATGAGAGGAGCGAAAGAAACGTCTGGATCTGGAGAGATGGTAATGACCTGAGGAAAGAGGGAATAAGGGAGAAGAGGCAGATTAACCGAGAGAGAGAGAGAGAGACAGTGGGGGGGGTATATAAACAGTATGCAGCACTGTAAGTTTGGGGGAGGAGGGGGCGAAGCATTACATAACCTATAATATCTAGATTATACAGATGCTCCTGCCTCAGAGTGCCCACATCTGACAGCTCCACGGCCGCCTCTTTATCACACACTCGCAGTCAGGTCATGCCTTTAAAGGCTCCACCACTTTTCTTGTGTCGATCTGACTGGAGAGCATCTGCTGCTCACTGTGTGGATGGGTGCTACACTTTAAGATTCCAACACAGAGACTGCGCTCTTTTCATTTTTTTACCATCAGGAATCAAGGCGCTACTGGAGCGTTTGAAGAGCGGTGATACACTGTCGACTGGAAATGTGTAAAACCAATTCTGTACAACGCCAGCATGGGGGAGGCTCACAGTTTTAGTCGGAGTGAGGACTGTCCACGACGATGTGAGGCTTAGGGGAGGACGCCGTGGTGCTCTTCGACACAAATGTACCAATCGCCTTTTCCTGCAGGGAAAGAAGAGATTTCATAAAATAATCAATAATTTATGATAAAAATAACACCTCTTGTTAAATTGGTTGAAATGACTCACAAAAACAAAGGTACATAATCCTCATTCTTGCAGGAGATTATCGTATTCTCCTGCTTGCTCTCAGTGAGAACTCAATGACAACAACAACAGTAAATACAACTAACAAACAAATAAACAAAGATGAAAACATAACCTCCTTGATAAAGAGCAGGGGAATGATATTCAGTACATGGAGACCCATCCCTGATACTACAATATGTATTTACAGTAAATGTATTATATAACGGCAAAACCAGCTCCATGAATGATTCATCCATCTCAGCATGTTCAAATATTTCGATACTGCAATCACTGCAACTATAACTACTTCTTATCATGATAATATGTTAATGCCTGGCACTAAGCTCCTCACAACATATGTGGTATGAGATCATACTTATGACACACACACACAATAGTATGCTGATTACCTCCACGAGCTGATGCCAGTGCTCTATGGGTTTGCGTGGATTGGCCAGCATGGCCGCCCAGTGCTCTCGTCCTGGGCCTTCAGCTTCGCTGCCTACACGACACATCCCTATAACCTCGTTATGACCAATACTGACACGCAGCGAGGGATGAGGGATGGATGCATGGACAAGAGAGACGGAGACAGAGAGAGAGAGAGAGAGAGGCCAGAGCAGAGAGGATGAGAGGGAGGGGGAGTGAGTGAGGATATAAAAAGCAGAGCGAGAGAGAGAGGAAAGAGAGAGACAGGGCTTGTAAAAAAACAGGCATAGAGAGTCTCATTTATCAACCTTGAGTATTAGGAAAAGAGTACAGCGTCTGAGGAAGGATATTGAATAGCAGCTCACAGATACACGCAGCGCTGTGTAAAAGCTTGATGTCAGCAGGGGGAGCCGGCACAAGCACAAACATAACAAAAGCACACACCTATGGAGATGCCAAATGGAGGGCAGACTATAATGGGAAGGTGGTGCATCTATACACAAACACATCAGCCAGCCAAGTGTTGCTGCGAGCGGCAGACAAACGCTGGCAGGGTTACACATCTTCCTCTCACGCCATTAGCATAAGCCATGCGTATTCATGAGGTGCCCGTCTCCGTAAAACACGGAAGATCCAACAGGAGGCTGACTCATGGGGGGGGTGGGGGTGGGGGCCTGCGTGGCGTTCATCACCGCCGCCGTTTGTCGAGCGTGATGCAATTGCTAACATGCAAACGCACGTTCGATAGAAAGCGCTCTCGTACTCGCAGTAATGATCAGTCCCCGGAGCATGCGGCCGACATCATAACGGCGGCGCTCACTCACCAGTCGTAGTCCATCACCGCGATGATGATGGATACGCTTTCTATATTTTCGTTGGGAATGTCAAACACCAGCGCCTCGTTGTACGTGGGGTTCAGCGTGTTTTTCTTAATGGAGGTCTTCCGCTTTTTTAGCCTTCGCCCGTCGCAGATCAGAGAGGCCTTCACGTACGGGTCTGAGGGAGAAGCACAGAGGGGGAGAGGGAGAAATGAGCAAAAGGCAGAGGAGAAGAGGGACAGGATGGAGGAGAAAAGGGAGCAGCGCGTTAAATATATGGAACAGGGAAAGGTAGAATATGAACCAAGGAAGAGGAAGAAAGAGAGGGAGTCAGGGCGTATGATAGAGTGGTGGGGGTGGGGGGGGGGCTCCTGCACACTGTGTTCACAACCATGCTCACAGGTTTCTCTGACTGGAACATAAAAGGCATGAAAATCAAAATCAAGTCACCTTGGCAAAGCTGGATTAAGAGCACAAAGGGAGAAAGGCAGCGCAGGTTGAATCACTTTAGTTATCCATTCAACATGTGCAGCTCAGTGACACACACACACACACACACACACACACACTCACCCTCATACACTATAGACTCAATTTCCAATCCTGCATCTTTCAGCAGCTGCAATTACCCCGGGATCACTGCGGCAATAATGGTCATTATCATTTGAGATCTAATTTCATCAGAGAATTAATCACCGTTGCAATCACCAAGTCTCTAAGTGAGAGGTAACTAAAGAACAAAACCTCTATATAACAACATTGTTAATTCAATATTAGCATGAGCAGTCATGTTTGTTCCGTGGGGAAAACTATCGATGTTTCCCCCTCTGTGTATCTGCAGACGTACGGTCACTGCAGCTTCTTGGGCTTGCAGCGAAATATGGGAACACATTTTTACTGGATGCCATATTTATAACAAATGAAGTTGAAAGCTTTGGGTAATATATTCGTGACAGATAAACTCTACTTCTATTTCTCAAAGGAAAAATCTAGCCCAAGATTCTCTAATAAAATGATCAATCTTCTGATTCTCAGTTCATTCCAGGATTGATTTGAAGTAATTTTTTTGCCCTTCTGTAGAACATGGCTCTCCTATTTCTACTTTGGTTGCTGATTTATTAGCTTTTGAGGAATCACTCTCAGTTTTTGTTTTGTCTTTAAAGTTGTTGGAAGGAGGAAACAGTTATGACAATGGGAATAAATATAAACAAATGAGCGGATGTGTTCCTGAAGCAGTGCACAACCTGCTGGGTTTCTTGGATCTGCTTTACATACTGGTTTGTTACCTCCACCAAGGAAGCGTTGCTCTGTTTGTTTGTTTGTTAACAGGATTATGCAAAACCTATGCAAACATGGAGGGGTTGGGCCTTTTCTTTAGAATTGGAATGTGACACAAATTCAGTAAATTTAAAGGGAAGGTTTCCTCAAAATAAATGTGGCTTCATTAGAGGACACTGAGTGCCAAACCAAGACTGAGGAAATGACAAATAATTTATTAATTTATTCCAAACAATGTGTGCGATTAAAAAAAGTGCACAAATATCTCTGCACAGCTTGATTCCAGATGTTTTTCAAATGTGTGTCATAAACATCCAGTTATAAATCTGCCTCAAAGAGGAAAGCAGCGTGTAGCGTTAAAGCTCTCTGCTGTCGTATTTCACCCTGAAACGACTCTCGGTCAGGAGCTGCCGAAGGTCTCGCTGCAGCATGAAGCGTGCGAGCGTGTTAATCCGTTACCTGAGAAGCCGGTCAGGTCCATGGCTTTGAGGTTGGTGGCCTTGATGATTGTAGCAGTGAGCCTGCCCGCAGTGGGCAGGTAACACAGCGAGAAATTAAGCTCCCCGAGATCAGCCTTCTCCTGTGGGTCACCACGCACACACACACACACACACGCGCACGCACAGATTTGGGGATCAGCAATGGAGCAGGGACCCTGAGATCACACACACATTTAGTATCAGAAACAGATGCTGGAAAACGAAAAGGCTAACGGGCAGACATCCCCTGGGTTTGAATGATCGGGTGTTGCCTGAAAAGAGCTGCTGTACATCTATTTCTGAGGCCGAGTGACAGCAGGCGTCCTAATGTGGACAGACAGAGCGTTTAGGCGGGGGGGGGGGGTATATCAGTGTGTGTGTGTGTGGATTCACTGTAAATGAATCATATGCCAATCTGTCAATGGCCCCGAGTGGAGGGAAGTGTTAAGTAGAGGTGACGATTCTCCAGGATTTTTAAATCCTTCTCTCCGCTCCCATCGACTGATCTCCTCGCCGCCTGTGGTCTCAGCGCCACCACGGTAATGACACCGGTGATATTCGGGTCACACTGCGGCGCGATGACTCCTCGGCGGCTCTGAGGCTCGCCAATCAATATCTCCCCGGGTGAAACACTGAAACGCACGGTGTTTTAGAACTTATTTCATAAATGAAACGCCATTGCCAAAACATTTTAAGACTTCGCTCCATCTAATTTGCTAATAGCCTTCTATAAACATTTCACATAAATCTGCTTGATATAAAGTTTGAACGTGGTCACAAGAGCCTTTCCAGTAATCTGTCGGAGCTGGTTCCTCACTGAGGCAGCCCCGGAATTAATCCATAGGCCACTGCAGGCGATTTCCAGACTGCACAAATCATGTGCATCCTCCCCGCACGGCCGACAGTGACGCCGATTTCATAAGATCTACAGAAAATCGTTTAAAGGTTTGCTGTTTAAAAAGTGAGGACGCTTTCATTTTGTGGCTGATCCTCAAAAATCTAAGCAGATTTTGATAGAAATGGATGGACAGAATATCCTTCATATAGAATTCTAATATGAACACTTATGTTCAGATTTTTTTATCATGTTAAACACACAGGTTCTTATTTACCATTTGTCCTCTGGCTGCCATAAAAAATTCAGCTGTTATTCATCTTTCCACTTTTCCAATTAAAGCCCAAATTCAGTTTGATTTTCATAACGCTGTGGAATCTGGAACTGTCACGTTTGAAATCCCTCCTCGCTCGGTGTGTCTATTTCTCACGGCTCTGGCCCAAATGATTTGCAGATGCATCGGCCTGATTTCGCCTCAAGGCTCTTTCATTTTTCATCCAATCAGATCCAAAGCGGGCCTCTCTGACTTACCGCCGTGCCCTCCACGATGTCCCTCCACACGGGTTTGTCCCCGCTGCCCTCGCTGAAGTCCAGCAGGTTGTCCACCACTACCTGGCCGATCAGGTCGTGTCTGGAGAAGCGGTCGAAGTCGTACACGGAGAAATGCAGCTTCCTGGAATGTAGCTCATTCAGTGGCACGCCGAACTGAAATGTCTCGTTGAACACTGGGTTTAAGGTCTTTCTGTGAACCTGAGGGGAGACAGACACATTTTAAAATCATTTTAGTATCCTGTATCTGGTCAATCACCTGTAAAGCACTTTGAGATTAGATTTATTTAAAATGGGCCAAATTAATGAAGTTATTCATAAATAAGATATTCTCAAAACCTCTTTTTACTTTGTACCTATACTTTTTTTTTCACCCCCGCTCTCCCATTCAAGTGTTTGCATAGAAATGTGTGCGTGATGCTGTTTTGAAGACACAATCCATGATCCTCCTGAGCAGCTCAGAGGACTTTTCGTCTCTTTTTCCTCACCACAACGCTGCTTCCTGCCGCGGAATCAAGGAATCGCTGAGGATCCTGGACGTGTCTTCACCTACACAGTAACTGCTGTCAAACAAGCTGCCGGGGGTTTTTAAAGTCGGTATCTATCAATGCAGGAGTCTCATTTGTGAAAACAGTTTACCTGAGAATGGAACAGCAGTTGGTCAAACGCCTTCCTGTGAAATGTTTCACTGCGGTTATGTTTCCTGTGCTGAATCTTTATCGCTGCATTTGACTTTCTGGAAGTGGTCTTTTGGATCTTTCTCTGTTCCTGTAAACCACCCAGCTTTTTTTTTCTTTTTTTACTTTAGAAATAGAAAGGCATCACAAAGCCTTAACGCAGACTCAATGTGAATACGAAAACATAAATTAAGTGCCCGCGGGATGAATCACGTTGCGCCGAAAGCAGCAGGAGAGATATTATCCCATGTAAATGTCATGGCTGTGTATTTCAAATTGACTGAGCAGCATCTCTCAGAAACACAACAAATCAAGACACAGAACGTTCTGCAAAGGCTTGATTAATAGCGCGGCCGTGCCGACTGAAATGTCCTCGGGCAACGTAATTAACCTTCGGCGCACACGCTGACCTTGTTCCTCAGCCGCGGGGAGAAAAGTAAATTTCACCTTTTCCGTGTGGGGACCAAATATCAAATCAAACACGCTTGAATGAAATGTGGAGCTGAAACTTAATTCAAAACTCAATATTGTCTTCCCAGACAAGTTGAAGGTGAGGACGTTCTTTCTTCTCAGTGTTTCCAAAGGGTAACTGTGTTTACTCCACAGGAGTTTACCCTTGAATGTGACTCGCTGGTGCCTTTTCTCTGACTTCTCCGTCTGTCGCCTTCATAACAAGTCAAATAAAACGGATAAATCAGGGTGTAAGCCTGATGGAAAGAAAGCTGCTGTAATTTCCTCCTCATCATACTTAAGCACGTCACAGATTTGCATTTGCAAATTTGTCTTCAATCTCATTCAGTCCCCTGCACAATTTTTTTTTTGTGTTTGCTGATTTACTGGTGGATTTAGGTGCCATGAAATCATCTGGCGCAAATGCCGTCATGAAATAAAGCTGGCGATAATTAAAGCGTGACACACTTGATATTCAAAATCCAACTTTTGTTGCTGCATAAGTGGGTCTGTCACTCTGGCTTATTAGCTTTCGACGATTAGTTGTTAGCTTTGGATTAAACAGCAGCTGACGGAGATGCCACGCCTTTAGAAACCAGAAACACAAAGCTCCGACGTCTACTTGCAGACGTCCGTCAAACGCGACGTCGCGATGAAAAGCACGGCAGTGTGAATGGTGAAAGAATTCCAGACTGAAGCCAAACAGTCTAAATAAAAGGAGGAGTCGTGTTGTGCAGATGAGGGAGGCATTCATAATTTTCAATGGCTTTTGTGATTTACAGGAGACAGTGGGACAAAGGGGGGAGTAAAAAAAAGCCAAAGGGAGAAATTTTGAACTCAAAGTCACTTAACAATCATCTCTGCATCACAGTTCAGTTCTGCCCCTTTTCAGCTCCAGGGTTGCTCCCTGGTCTATTCCAAGGCTTTAAGAAACACCCAATGTTATTTACAGATAGACAACGGAGCACTACAACCCGTGTTTGTGAAGCCACTGAGTTCACATGCCCAAAGCCTCTGAGAAGAAATTAAATTTGGAAAGAGATTTTTTTTTCTTTTTTTTTTAGAGCTAAGGGTACATTTCCTGGTACAGAACATCCCAGAAAGTACTCAAATATTGACTCAGCTGTCCTCAAACACCAGAATAACACAGTGGAGATGAGTATCAGTGCCCTGTAATCGTCTCAAGCACTTTATCGTGAATAAATTATGTCCCAGATTATATTAGATTACCCCAGTGGACCTGTAATGATTCCCCGGGATCGTCAGTGCCACAGGAAAACAGCGACTCGCAGCTACGTTAATGTGGCAGCGAGGGGGGTTTATATCATTTAACGGCCAGGACACAGGTGAATGTTTCGGGAGTGGGAGGTACCTTGGTCTGGAATTTCTTCTTCCTGTCTGGCAGTAGGTAGATCTTGACGTACGGGTCGGAGAAGCCGTTGGCGTCCTTCGCTGGCAGGTCCAAAGCTTTGAGGATCTTCACCACCAACTGCTCCGTACTGGGACGCAAAAACACAAGTAGAGGACGATTAGACTGTCACGTGCTCCTAAAACGAACGGGGGGGGGCAAAAACATTTACAAAAATACACAAGTGCAACCCAGACAGCGTCAACACTCCCACACACCTGAGAAGGGCTTTACACACACATAATAGTGTGGGTGGTGCTGCGTCTCCGGAGCAAAAAACAGCAAAAATAGTTATTGTGTGATTGTGTGCGTCACTCCTGCAGCTGTATGCTTACACTATGTTTAATGCGGCACAGATTTGCCGACAGTGAGACGGTGCCTCGGCGAACCGGAGCTCATTAGTAATCCTGAACATGGTACCTGTTATTCTGTTCGTCCCTTTGAACTTCATGCAAACAGCTGCGAACGCCGAGAATACAGATGAGAGGCCTTGTTAGTTACTCGATCAAAAGGAAGTTCATCGGTTAATTATTTCCCAATATTCGATGATTATTGATGGTATCAATATTTGACTTTGGTGGGGACATTCTGAAGCCCCGAGGGAGAAGGGATTTACAAATGGAGGATTTAGAAGGACGTTATTTGCTCAGCAGCTGATGTGGGTAAAGGACAGAACACCATTAAACAAGTACAATTTCAGAGGGTGAAATAAAAATATATAGAATGAAATGATGCATTAAAGTTTTTTATATTATTAGCTTATTAAATTAGCAATATTTCAATTTTGCTCAATGTGCTTTTTTTTTTACCAAGAAAACAATTTCAATAATATTAAATAAACATTTTTGGCATAAGAAGGAACATGTGAGTTATTGGCCCTTAAAGCAACAAACTGAGCTAATGCACATATGAGCACTGCAGCCCACACATGTTTACATCCAACTGCTCCATACACACTGATGCCTGTGTCTCACACGCAGTTTATTATTTATTTAATTACCAGATGAAGATGAAGACGGCTCGGAGGCCTTTAATCAGACCTCGTTAGACTGTGTCTCCCTGCGTTAACCAGTGTGTCAGCACTTCATTAGCTGCTGCGGCAGTGCCGTGTGAAGGTCGGGGCTGAGGGGGGATCAGGAGGGCAAACATCAACAGTGACCCCGGCGCTGACAACGTCTTCCGCGCGCGAGTACCGACCGTGAATAAGACGCCTGTTGACACAACAAGCGTGGCCAATTGCTGCACGTGTTTACCTCGGCCTCATCCAATTAAGGCAATTAGACAAACATGCCCACTCTGCAATGGCATCAAATCAGGGAGGTGATGTACAGAGCCGACTGAGGCCGGAAATTACATTTCCAGCTCAGCCAGGGAAATATCTGAACTAAAAAACCCTGACCAATTCAATTATGTGTCTAATGATGATTTAATCCAGTATAATTTTGCTGGTTGTGGAGACTCCGCATTCACCAGCACCCCAATGTATAACAACACAACAGGAAGCTTGTACACGGCAAGAAAAAAGAGACTCCTGATCTCCTGATCATTGCAAAAATGTCCTGCAGCGGTTGTTGTTTGCAACAGAGACACATTTGCCTGCACTCACGTGTCTCATTACAGCACAAGGAGTCTAAAACAAAAACGTTTTGACACAATCTTGCAGCACACTGTACCTGTGACTGCTCCAGCACAGAGCGGCCTTATCCCCGGCGGACAGTGGCCCCGAAAGCTCGCTATTCGCACAGTGGGAACGTGTCAGCTTTTAATGGGATTGTCAGTTGAAAAGTCTTTCCCACAGGAGCTGGGGAAGATTGACATTGTTGTTCTGACTGTTGCTCCCGACAGCGGGGTTCCACACATTAACATAGCAATCTTAGTCCCAGCACTGACACACCGCCACGTGTGCGTCCGCACACAGACGCACGCACTCGTCTTGCAGCTGCATCTCTAACCTTTATCCTCTATTCCTCAGATGCTCGCTCGGTCCTACTCCTCTCCCTGAACCAACCCCCCCCCACCTCCAGTGTAACGACAGCCAACTACAGCGTGACATAAATTATCCCGTGACTTTATAAATGGGGGAAAAAAAGGCAACACGAACAGTTTTCATCATTACCTTCCCTCTCCATACAACCCTCCTGCTAATTCTGCGTGTAGCTCCAGCTATAACACAGTCTGCTGTTATTATGTGTTGACAGGGGCTGCTGTTCAAAGTGGCTCCCCATTTATAATTCATGCCTGAAACGGCCGCTCGCTCCTTTTCTTTTCTGACCATCAGCACTTTCGCCCGTTGTAATGTTTCTACATGTCGGGGCAGGCACAAAAAAAAAAAAAAAAAAAAATGGGCGACTGCCAGCTGAGCTGCAGACAGCGAGCTGCACGCGCTTCCCCACGAGCCACAGCGCGAACACACATCCTCGCCGTCCTCACAGCATGGCACCTAACCAATTACTTCCTTACGTGGACCCGAATCCTCCAGCAGAGAATGTTCAACGGAGAATTCTCTAAGGAGAAGAAAGGAACTACAGCAATCTGTGCCACACGGCACATACAAAAACGCTGCTGCGTACATTTAAGAGAACCACTTTCCCATCCTTAAACATTCATTCATTCATTTCGTATCATTAACACAAGACCTCATTCGAGCCTCGTCTCGTGTCCAGTTTAGTCCACTTCCGTGGAGCCAATTCCATTTTTGTGCGTCTCCTGAAGAACGCAGCAGGAGATCAGATCCGGATCAGACCTGTTCACAGCTACAGGAACATTTCCGCAGTGTCTGAGGCAGGGCATGACGGATCGCTTCAAAAGCCAATGGGTGGAGGCAACACATTTGTTCAAATGTGGCAAACTTGGTAAAACTTCCCCCGGGGAGCGTAATTCACCTGGACCAACCGGTGAAAAATGATCTCCCAGACGGAACGAAAGCCGTGTTTAGACATGAACTGCCTCGACTTTGTCTTCCAGATATGAGGAACACAGCAGCAGAGTGCTGGGGAGACGCTTCAGGCAAGGGATGGAACATTATTCCATCTTCTTTGTTGTCGTCTCTTATGTTGTTTTCATCCAGACATATTTGTATTGATCGACTAATATGACATTGATTGCACAAACACACGCGATCGTATTAGAGCTTCATCTAATGCCGCCATTGTGCTGTGTTTTTCAGAGTAAGGATGAAGTGCTGGGAATAAACAGGCTGAAAGGTATTTTCCCAAGAAGCACCCTGCTCTCTCTCTCTCTCTCTCTCTCTCTCTCTGTTGTGTGCCATACAGACACGCAGCCACACCAGTGTCTGCTACCGTCCTTTGATTTAAGCGCTTGAAGAAGTGTGATCAAAGTGGTGCAAAAACAGATGCATCAACATTCACCGCAGACACGCGAAGCTATAGCGTAGGCAGCAACACCCATTGTTGGATTCATCAAAGGCTGTTTAGAGGTTTAAATTCCCCTCACGGTGCTATCACCGTAACCCACACAACACGGACGATCTTTGTTGATATTTTTTGGTGGCCTGCTACGACCCTGTGGACACCAGCGTGGGCCAGAAAGCATCGGCGACAGAATATACGAGGCTCCGTGAAAAAAAGACAAAGGTACACGAGGGTGTTCATAAAACAAAACAAAAAACAAAACAAACAACAACACAGAGATAAACATTATCAGCGACTCCCAAGGTGCATCTGAGCCCAAAATTCTTCAACATGAGCCGTTAAGCCGAGCGACAGCTGAATGTGACTTCCGCCGAGAAAACTGATGCCGCTCAAATCTGTTCATTTTCTAATTCGGCATAATTTAAGGGTGAATTCTTCAACTTTGTGCCGTGATATCATTACCGGCCTTTCATGTATGAAAATGCTTGGGTTCTAGCTTCTTGCTTTTTTGCTACAGCAATGGCAGCAGTGGCTTGTGGGTAGTACATTAATTAGGTCCTCCTGCAATACCGAAATTAATTTAAGTTATTCAAACGAGTAGCCTGGACATAGAGGCATTGAATCATTACATTGGTCCCATGTTTCTTTGTTAAAAATGATTAATACTGAAACCAGTGAGTCGTTACCATGTTTGCATGCTAATGTGAGCATGGGGCTGAAATGCACAGTTTCACACGAGAGCCTGCTAACAAACTGTTTTCAGACATAAACTGAGGAAGATGCCTGCACCCACATCTCCACGCATTTTCGTTTCCTCTCCTTCCATCAAGGAAAGCGATTGGACGAGCTAAAAGTGCAGGGAGGCTTTCCGTTTGTCAGTAAAGGCCGAACGAAGCAGTCACGTAGATCACATCGGCATCTTGAATTTGTAATTCACCCCAACACAATTGCACTCTTCGAGTCTTGCGACCATTTTGTGACTGACGTGTCATCAACACGCCCCCTTGCTCGCGGTGACAGCAACAGCATTTCAAGTCAACAGGAAACTCTGGGGCGGCGTGTGATTTTAGTTTTTTCGAGAGTGACATGAAAGCCTGTGTTGTGAATCCAGCTCCTGGCAGGAAAAGGGAGAATGAGAATCTCACTAACGCTGACGATGATGCCGCACCTTTGGGCAAACATGGTGCTGCTGTAAAACTCTTGAATTTTTTTGGTTTGACAATGACTTATAGTTTTTGATGTATGTTAAAATCCTACACTGTGTGCAGAGGAGCCGGTTGTTCGGGTGGGGACCTACTTAAAGGCGTAGCGCAGGAGGAAGCTGATCTTGCCGCAGGTGTCGCCCTGTTTGCCTTCACCCTGGTCGCCCTTGGGTCTGTAGAGCTCCGGCTTGATTTGCCCAATACTGGTGACCTGCTCCTTCTCCTCACCATGGAAATCAGGACTGGAGAGCTGGTGAGTCATGGGCTTGGGCCTGAACAGACACACAAGAGCTCAAAGGGTGAATATTAAATAAAGAGCATGGTGCGCACGCACACACACACACACACACACACACACTGCAGCTTAATCAGAGCTCTAGAGGCTAAAATCATCTAAATGAGTTTTCCCACTGTTTACGCTGCATTTGCAAAAGAGTTGACACACCACTTTTACACCTGCATGCACTGAACTTTCGGTTTGTTATATGATGTTGCCTCTGAGTATAAAAGCACAAATAACATAACAAAACAAACAGGGTGTGCTACATGAATCAGGCTGAACTGTCTGGAGCTGTTTTTTCAAAAAATCTGACAGGTAGAAATAACACGCTGTTCAAGATGAGACCGATTTGGAGGCGAAAAGTGATGTTTTGCTTTTACAGGACCTTGGAAGGAGTGTTCATTAGGGGGAAGCAGGATGCTCCACCCTGGTTTTCTTCACTGTTACATCTCTGACTTTTGAAGCAATGCACAACTAGAAACGGCTGCATTTGAATAGAAATGACGACACACTGACCGTGGGGTGACCTGCTGCTGCGAGTGAGCGTTGGGCAGGTCTTTGGGGGGGTGGGCTCCACCCTCTGAGTTGGGCACATCCGGAGACGTCTGACTCAGCTTCAGCGTTCCTACCACAGGGAGAAAACAGGTAAGATCGTTCTCTTTTTGTGTGTGGTGCCACGGAGACGCTTGTTACAGCGACTCTAACAGCATAAGCAATGTGTCTTTTCGTAACCCGGGGGCAGCATCATTGATCTCATTGATTTTATTACACTGATTTAACAGACACTGATTTAGCAGCGCAGGGAAGGGGAGAAATGATCAGACGTATTTACAGCAGCAGAACAGGAGCCAGCCCGAGCACAGTACAACCCAGAGACATGAAAAGAGCGAATATCCAGCTGCAATACAGACAGCCAGCAAATATTTGACTGTGAGCGCTGATAAACAACCTGCAATGGTGTTGACAGCCAGCACAAATACAACAACAGAATCAACTCGGAGCTGCTGCCTGGGCCCCCTCCGCTTCAAACGATAT
Organism: Pseudorhombus dupliciocellatus; assembly: GCA_016785235.1. Lineage (NCBI taxonomy): Eukaryota > Metazoa > Chordata > Actinopteri > Pleuronectiformes > Paralichthyidae > Pseudorhombus > Pseudorhombus dupliciocellatus. The sequence continues at coordinate 966,735 of JAFBJW010000042.1, read as the reverse complement.
TTGACTGGGACATTTGCTTTGGCTGTAATTGTTTGGGCTGATGTTGGACTAGTGTGGCTGATTCCAAAAACACCAGCATGTTCATGCTTCATGCAGAGGATCTCATAGGGAATGCTAATTCATGCATGTATGTGTACTAGTGTGACAGCTCCGAGTAATCTCATTTGGTCTATAAGACATTAAAAATGTCCAATGCAAGTGAACCTTTCTTTTTCTAGACTCCATGGTAATATCTTTGTTTTGTCCAAACAAAAACCTCGGAAACAGATAATATTAAAAATTCAAATCACCAGTTCTCCCATTGGAAAAGTCATCAAACTGTGAAGTGGCATAAAGCAGCTTGATGTCAACCAGCTAATGCAGCCATAAATCTGTCTATGTATTTCTCATGTTTGGCCATTAAATCAAATGGCTTTGTGTAATGCGAAGGGGTTGTTTGTAGTAACAAACCCACACAGAATTATGGGCCAATGCTGCAGCTCTGGCGAGCTCATTGCTCGGGCACATTTAGTCTTCGGTTCAGTTTCACTGCTCACATCAGCCTCGTTTCCAGCAGCGGCAGCCGGCAGCTGTGTTCTGCAAACAAGCCCTGATAAAACTAAATGGTGAAGAAAGGTAAACGTTTAGCAGCTAAAGAGCCATATTTTCCTCCGGACTTCACAGAGACCAATGCAAAGCTGAACAGAAAGTGAAGGGGGGGCGGGGGCTATAATCATCAGGTGTCCACACATAAGGGATCCAACAACCGTGTGAGGGGCTTATACATCAGTCTGGGAGTCTGTTAGCCGCATGCTACTGCCACAAATTCATAATGCGGCTTTAAGGAATAAACAACTTCATCCTTCAGTGGAAATGTCGGCCATATTTGCTGTACGTTTTTTACTTCTGCATAACTAAGTTTCTGTAATGCTTAACTAGGCCAGTAAAATGAAAAAGTGATAGTACTTGAATGTATATATACTGAAGGAAAACCCATTTATATGACAAAAATGCCCAGCATGCATCACAGTGTTGCAGCAGAGATCCATTACTTTGACTGTATGTGGATAAATGTATTAAATTCACTGCTGTGAGTTTATTAAACGGAGAAGTCAAAGCTTCACAGTCAGACTGGGATAAACAGGGTCTAATGGCAGGTTCGCTTCTCACCTGCGTTGTTGGGGTAGGAGTCCATGTCTAGGTAGGAATGCTCCTGAGTCTCCTGCGGGCCCCCAGCCACGCCAACCTCCCCCCTCTCCAGCCCCACCAGGTCAGAGAAGTGGGGGTGGTGCTGGCCCTGCTGGCCCAGAGAAGGGTAGAGCGAGGACGAGGAGTGGCCCTCCTTCCTCTGCAGCAGAGGCGGCAAGAGAGACGACCCGGTGGTGCCTCCGAGGCTTCCGACGCCGGCGCTTCCGGGCAGCAGCCCTGACGTCAGGCTCAGGCCTCCGCCCTCCTTGTCCCGCCATGGCAGCCAACAGAGCTTCCAAGAGACGAAGAGGGAGACGGAGAGGAGGACGATGCCGCAGAATGTCACGATGACCGACAGCAGACTGACAGAGATCTCTGCAAAACAAAGAGAATGAAGAACACCTCAGAAACCAACTGCTGTATCGGATCCTCTCATGCTTATGCTGCTTTTGTTACACTTATTAATTTAGCTCTGAGCTGATCAAATTATATGTAAACAAATCATCAAGGTACGAGCCAATTCAATCAGATTTACACATGTAGTGAAACACGAAACCTGGCTACGGTTGGTCCCATATGTTTGACTGTGATTGGTGTTGTTAGACGATCTCACTGGCATCGGGTGTTGGGCACGCCAACTGCCAAGGCAACGCATATCTGTGAGTCCAACTGTAAAAACCACAAATGTGAAACGCCTTTCCGTCCAGCTGAAGGGAAGCGGTGGAACGACTATCTGAAAGAGATACGACACAAACCCATACTGCTGGGCCGCCAGTCAGTACGTGTCCTGTATTTACACCTTTACACTTATGCAGAGCATATGCCTCAAATCAACTGCAAACCACACAGCCACTTCACCACAGCCGCTGGGTCTAAACATCACATATTGTGGAGCAGCAGAGGGAACCTGCAGTGGGTATAAAATGATGTAATGCAACCAACCCAAGGAGCTCACATCCCATATTTAAATCCTGAGCTTGAAACGGGGGCAAACGTCGGTGGAGTGGATATTATTATGGGGGGGGGGGGGGGGGGGGGGGGGGGGCGGGGGATTTCACAAATAATTTTTAAAAAGAAAGAAATACCAACACCCCCGCAGTTACGACTCCATTCAATGTCGTCCTGCATTTCCTCATGGTTATGAGCGTTTTAATCTGTGACGGCTCAAAGATTGCGTCTGGGGGATGGGAGGGGTGGGGTTGTGAGGGTGGGGATGTGGGTGTTTGCGAGGGTGGAGTATGACTCATCCAAATGGGAGGGAGGGGGGGGGGGAAGGGAGACTACTAAAAAGAAAAAAAAGCGCCATTTCAGCACCAGAGTGCTGGACAGCTCCAGCAGCAGCCTCCGTCAGAGGGAGCAGGAATGAGAGAGAGTTCACGTCAGCTCCAGAGCTCAGAACTTTCTGTGTTCGCCCTGTGGTTTGGAAGGACTCGACTGTATGTGTCGGAGCGTATCATATGTAAATGCATGACGAATTCATAAATTGTTAAATACCCTCAAAATATTCCATGAAGGCTTATAAATAAATATACAAAATATACAATGAATATTTAGAATTATTCTGAAGTCTTTTCTTTATGAATAACATGTTATGGGTGATTTTTAAAAAAGCCATCAATGCAATACAGACACATGTTCCCAAACATTAATAGTCTATGTAGGGAGACCAGGCAGACGAGATGCAGATACAGCTTCTGAAGCAGGTTTTTCCCTGTCGCCACTTGGGCTGCGTCCAGACAGGGGGGCCGCTAATTAACAATTCCTCCGGTCTGTGGGCAGGTCAGTCATTGCTGTAGTGTACTTAACATCAGAGGATAATGTTTCCTGAGCCCTCCCTCCCACCACCACAACACGGTTTTACACTCTCACACAAATGCCTCCTCCTCTTGAACCCATTTTACTTCGGTTTACGCAGATTCAGAGTGAACGGAAAACAACATGGTTGAATCACACACAAAGAGAATTAAGTTTCATCTGCGATAGAGTGAAAATGTGATGGGAGCAGTCAACCCTCCAGCCCTCAGGCACGTCCTCTGGAATTTTGTTCGCTTCCGTCTTCACATGCCCCTCCCTCTCTTTCTCTCTCTCACGCTCTCCTCAATATAATTCCCTCAAACACCCCTCATTCCTCGCTGTCATTTCTTCTCCCATGCCGTCTGCCTCTGCACACGCCGGCTTTATTCCTCTCCGTGGCGACTGTCTCTTTTGTTTGTCACCCCTACCTCCTCCCTTTCCTCGCTCTCTCGGGTGTGAATTATTCATCAGTCTGTGTATGTCATTAATCAGCACTTGTTCAAAAAGATATGATGGGGGGGGGGGGCAAGGTGGGGGATGGGCCACGGGGGACATCGATCTGTCAAGGGGGAGAGCAGGGGAGGGGTGGGAAGCGAGCAACAAGGGATGGAAAAGGAGAGAACAGGGAAGGCGAGACAGGAGGCAAGACAGTGCGTGACGATGGAGATGGGGAGACAGAGCGAGCGAGAAGTGATGGAGCGTAAGGCATGGAAAAGCGGGCAAAGAAAGGTAGAGACTAGGTAGAGAAACAATCAGGGAAGAAAGGACAGTAGTGATGAATTGGAACGGAGGAAAAGAAAAAAAAACATCCGAAGCAGAGAATGGCCTGCAGGGCTGGGATAGATGGAAAAGAGGGGTGAAAATGGATTGGTGCACATGTTGGAACAGACATATAAGCTGACTGGGTTTATTCCCTTTTCTTGTTTCCTCGGAGGTGGATGAAGAAAAGGGGGAGGACTGATAAAGTCGATCCAACTACCACAGCATGTGCGAGAGACTTGACAATGATTTAGAGCAAAACATAAGGAGGGGAGGGGTTTAAGGATGAGAAAGGTTAATGTATTGATCTGGAGGGGGTAAAACACAGCGAGGAGGCAGAGGAGCAGGTTGAACGTGGCTGGCAGATCAGGGTTCGCTGATAAGACTGTGATCAAACGTGCACAGGGACTGTCGGAGGCCAACGCACTCTCCTCCATTTGTCTCTCTTTAGGGCAGTCGCTGTGCCTTCCCAAGCACTGATCCTGCCAAAGATCCATTGCTAATCCACAAAGCATAAAGAGCGAGTCAGCGGGAGGGAAGGTGGGTGGGATGGAGGCCTCTGTAGTGCACCGCGAGGAGCGACCGAAACTCGCTGTCAATCAGCGACTGATGCAAGCCCACTGGGAGTTGTACATTGCTCCACATCAAACACTTCTCCGCTGCTTACACAAGCCATTCGTTGACAGCTTTCGGCGGTCGTGGTCCTCGGAGGGCTCGGAGACTTCCGTCAGCAAACACCAAAAAAAAAATACAAAAATCACAGCTGGCGAGCAAAGGGGGGGCAACGCCTCAAACCACGGTGTGCCATTTCTTCACAGAGCCATCCAAATCTCCAGAGGCAACACGCAGCCAATCCAGGCTAATCTACACTGAGCCACAGATATCCATGCTAATCTGCATAACAGCGCATTGCATTTCCAAATGCTTCAATGAGAACCCACACAATACTCTGCACACGGTGCGCTTCACAATGCAGCAGCATCCATCTGCCTAGTTTAGTTATATTATATTATATTATATATATATATATATATATATGTGTGTGTGTGTGTGTGTGTGTAACCCAGCTCTGTGATAACAATTTCCAGATCCTACTGAGACTCTTTTGAGGCTCATAAAAGAAATGGGATGGACTTGTACTGTCGCCATTGGATGAATATTTCATAGTTTGTTGTTCTGTGTGCAGAGTTGTTTTAACCCTCTTTAAACATGAGCACTCCTCTTAACATTTGCCTTTTCAAACCTGAAAGTCAAAGATTCTCTCACACTGTGGGTTACCACAAGAGGTAATGTCTTCACGTTTTGCTTAAGTATTCTGAACATTACTGTGTCCAACGCAGTATCACCAGCATTAAATTCAGACCGTTGAAGCCCAGACTACAGTTCTGAGTAATCAGCTGCAGCGATACTCCAAATCTTTTGGTATCAAAGATTCTCCCCCCGCAGGCTTGAAAGGTGTCTGTTAAATTCAGGGTTTTGTCTCTGGCAGCTCATACAGCGGGAGATGTTTGACAAGCTCCTCTGGACATTTTCACACCTCTTCCATAGCTAAAGCTTACATTCTGACTGACATGAATCCAGCTGACCACAGTCTCTGTTCTGAGTGGCGGGGGGGGGGCAGGCTTGACCAAATCTCGCATCCTCTGAGAAACAATGCGCTAAAAGCGTCTTACATGCGTGATACATGCACACGGAAGCTATGACCTGAGGCTGGAGCTAAAAGAGGGGGGGAATGGTTTATAATCTGTGATAACCTGATAACGCCACAGCAATGAGAGTTTTGTGAGAAGATGAAAGGGTGGGGTTATCGGTTTAAATCCTATTCTTTATTTGTCAAAGTCTTCTGATAGCTCCTCACAGTCCACTAACTACATCGGCCGTGTACACTGGGAGAAAATATACAGCCCCGGCTCTGTAGTTGTAAAACAAAGAAAGCTGGATTATACCCAAGCAGCATGACACGTGTTCCAGCCAATTAGCAACAAGGATATTTGTGAGGGATGGGAGGACAGCATGAAAAAGTGGCTTCAGACATACCGTTTCAGTCGTGAGCATCGACTACTGCTATGCCAGGGAAATGCCAACGTCGCTATCTAACAAGACGCTCACAGTGGTTTTTTGCTAATTTGCAAACGCTAAAAGCAAGCGCCACAGACAGCAGCGAGTGAAGACCTGCATGAGCATCTGGAATCTGCACTGATGAGCCACATCAGCAGCGGTGGAGGCCGTGATGAGTTGAGATGAATGAAGATAATTCTGTTTGTGTGTGACGGACGAGCACAGTCAGTTTCATTTGATCACATTTCGTTCAGTGTTGTGTTGTCCCATTTGTTCAGGTTTGAGGTGGCCAAGTCCAGGAATTTGAGATTCGTGTGTGTGATGGGCTGGCGAGGCACAAAATGTGAGCGGGTGAGTTACCTGTGTCCAGTCTGTTGCGCCCTCTCAGCAGGTAGCTGAACTCCTGGCAGCGTTCGCTCTGGCTGTAGCCCCTTGGGGAGTTGAAGCACAGCTCTTCCACCAGCACCAGCGCCTTCTTACACAGGTCTTCATCCCAGTCCCCCGACATCCTCCAATCCGCATCGCACTCTCACCAGCAGTCAGCCAATGACAGCGCAGCCCTCGCCGCCCTCACCTATCGGACGGCGCTCGGGTAAGTGGAGTATTGGCCCGTCCACCTTTCACAAGGTATGAACTGAGGAGGAGGAGGGGGCAGAGGAAGCGGAGGGAGGTCTGCAGGGTTGCCTTGGTCTGGATCGCAGAGGCCAGACTGACGTGCCCACGAATGCCTGAGCCACACCCACCTACCGCACTGAAAAACATAAAGGCAGAGAAACTGGCAGCGTGAGTATAGGAACATAAAAGTGTACAAATCAACTTTTTGGCAGATTGGTCACCTTAACCATTAAAGTGGGAACACCGGTGCCAAAACCACTGGTGTGTCCCCGATAGATCATTGGCTTCAGTGCTACATAATATTGCTTTAGCATACACAATAAAGAGTGGTACGTCTCAGGGACTGGCATCGAGTGCAAGGTGAGAACACTGGATCGTGTTGCAGTCACGTCTCTCCTGGTGTGTGAGAAAGTCCGTCGGACATCTGCCGAGATGGTTGTAATTTACAGTAAAGCTATAGTTCAGCTTGGGGCACTCCACTCTCCACTCTCTCTCTCTCTCCCGATACTCTTGTTTCCTCCCGCAGTCCGAAGACAGGCTCTCCAGCTCCACCCACAACCCTCACAAGGGATCAACTATATTTAAAAATGGAGGGATGAATGGATGGTTCAGCTCGCCCAAATTATCCCTAAAAAAGAATCAAACCACGATAATACTACCTGAAACTGTCACAACATCATCTGTGGATATTCTTGAATGACAGAACACCACTCAAAGATTGTTCTTCAGTGCCTTTCATACCACGAATGAATTTTCAATTTCCTTTATGCAGGGGCGGCGGTGAAAGGCTCTCGGGCAAATAAAGACACCATCCAGTCTTTGTGCGGCGGCAAGAACCCAACCGATGAGTTAATGAGCCTTAAATTACCCCTTGAGGTACCAATTCAAGCATTCTGAGTTGAAGTGAATTTAAAAGTGGCTGAAAGCTGCACAGCTCTGCACAGTTGTGTATTGATTCTTATAGCATTCCAAACACAAACCTTCCTGAGACACAGTGCTCTGAGTAAATCATTTATTCTCCCAATTTATATACAGACAGATTACATAACGAAGGCCTAATTTTCACTAAAAAAATCAATCTTCATACTTTGAATAATGCAAGATAATTCAGTTCCCTCTCCGCGTGTTGGTTATTTTCGCAGAACAACACACTGTCAGTGACCTCGTGAGGAAGCGGTGTCGAGTTTGGTGTCTGACACTGACCGCTGAGTCCATCATTTTCACATTCTATTGAAATGTTCCACGCAACGCTGTGTTTACTCTGATTACAGACTCATTTTGAGCTGAGTGTTGAGCCTCGAACACACCACACCAAAACAGTGTGAGAGTGAGGGGCACAAGCTGCTCAAACAAAATGTGAAAACACCAAAAGATTAGAATAAACAGATCAAGTCTCTCGGCTGAAACAGCCACCGGGACTCATCTCCACATTTTCACTATCTACTGTAAATCTGACAGGGGAGAAAAAGCAATTAAACCATTTTATTTGCTTCAATAATGCATAAAGCCGGAATTAGTGTGTTTTACCTTTATTGAGCGTGACTCTAATGTTCTGGGCCATGGTGAATTTGCAAACTGCATTTAAAGACTTCTTTCCAAATATATTTGGCTGCAGAATGGAGAGTTATGCCTGCAGTGCATGCATAACCTTTTGCTTGTTATTTTCCTAAATGTTTCCAAGCCCAGAAATGGGCGCCTGCAGCCAAGAGGCTCTTTTTGTTTTTCCTCACTTGTATAAGTTGGTGACAGAGATGAGCTCTTGGTCGCGCAGCTCCGACAGGAAACGGTGGGCCTCGCGCGTTTCTGTGGTCTCATCAGCGTGGATTTGTGGAGACTCTTTTGTTGAAGCTCTCCAACATCACCTGAAATCGCAGAAATCAATCAGTCAGTAAGAAGCAAACAACAGCAGGAGCGGCAACGGCTGAAAGGCAACACAATCGTACAAAACATCATAATCAGCCGCATTACATCCGACAGTCTGAATGTGTGTGTGATCTGTCGCCTTTCAACGAAGACAAACCAAACTTCTTTAGCATGCCGTCTTCGTTTTTGAACTCATTCTGTCGAAATAAAAGCGGGTCAATGCCCAAACTCCAGGTTCTCACAGTCTGTGCGGCTCGGGGGACTTTGTCTGAGGGGAGTATATGCAAAGTTGGGTCTAAAAATACAGATTGGTTTGAAAAAAAAAAAAAAAAACCTGGTATTGAATATGCCTTGCCAGGAGGCACATGCCCTGATCGGGATTGAGAATAAATCATTGGAAAGAACAATGTTCATGGTGAGAGGTCAGCTCACTTCTCAGCAGAGATGCTTTGTCCTTGTAAAGCAACGGGCCTATTTCTCAAGCAAAGGGCCTGGCCGACAGGGGAAGGGCTATTGATCATTTGATGTATGTTGCTCTGTGAGGTGTCAGTGTCAGTCTTTGTGCATTGAGCAGTTCCTCCCCAGCAATGTCCAACTTATGTGTCCATCTGTCTCCCGGCCGTCAATCAATCACCACATTAGGCAAAGACACATTTCACTCCCAACAAGAGCCGAAACAAGAAATACTTCCACTCCCCTCAGAGTTTTCTGTCTCTCCTGCTGAGGACAGAAACACACTCCTCCTTTCTTGTCTCCCACTCCGTCTCTGTCTCTTTTGAGAGGCTGATTGTCACATTAGGATAGTGTGTCAGTCTAACTCAGTCTTACTCAATTTATTGCAGAGTCTGTTTATCTGTCCATCACAGCACAGCCTGCTGCAGTGAAGTGAATCTCAAATTAGCAAATCAAAAACGCTGTCCTCACCCCACATCCCAACACTGGCGCTCCTCTTGCAACCCCCCCCCCCATTAAGATCCTAAATCTGTCTGAGTGACTTTAAAACCCAGGATATCTCAATCTGAGGAATGGCTGTCTGGCACAAAAACTGTCCGCCTCAAATGCCAGCGAGAGCATCCGAAAGGAGGGAGAGGAAAAGAAAAGCACGAGATGGATAGAAGGAACGATTGTGTGGTGAGACACAGGGGGAGAGAAAGAAGGGGAGGGAGGGATAAGAGAGATGCTGACATTAAATTGGTGGCGAGACAGATAAAGAGGGAGGCAAAGAAATTGGAGTACAGATGGGCAGAAAAAAAAACACATAGGAAGCCGCCGGCAAGGGTGACACAGCAACAATGGTAATGCTTGGAAGATGCAATTTACTACAGACAAAATATTTACCGTGGCTAGTTAGTTACTGATAAATATGTCTGCCGTCATGTGTCGACGGATCTTTCCACTTAGGTAACACACTTTTCAACTGAAGGGCCGAGAGCAGCACTGAACCTCCCACAGATGCTCCATTGACTGCTGCTCTGCCTGGGATCAATACTCCCGGGGAACAAATACGCCACAGCACAGACCAGTCAACCAGTAAGGTCACTGTCCAACTGGGCAGGTAAGACTGGTCTGCGTGCAAGGTCACAAGGTTTAATCACAAAAGGGAGAAATCTGGGTTCGCAGGGCGTATTATGAAAACAAGTAGGTCTGTCAAAACCTGAGGGAAACAAGGCCCCAATGAGCTGCTGCTAGTTCAACACTGAGCAGGACACCGTGGCCCAATGGCCAGCAACTCCTGTTGATCACTCCGAGATAAGTGCATCAGCGAAATGTCTCATTTTTAATGGCCCTGTCCAGCTGTTACATTCTCAACCTAGCTTACAGGCGATAAAGCAGATGAGGCGTTCGTGTTTGTTCTCCCTTATAATGAAGGGATCGTTCTTGTATTTGCACAGGACAGGGAGATTTGGAGCTGCCCTCAGGTGCATGGAGAGCTAAGAAAATAAAATCACAAAAATCCAATACAAACTGCAAGGAAGATGGAGGAGGCACATCCAAAATGCAAAGGGGGAAAACACACCACACCGTGCCTCTATTTCCTGTTGCCTGGGTATCAGCAATAAATATTTATCTTATATCAAATGCACTCCCACTCGCTTTTTCTGAATTGATGCAGTGGATTTCTTGGCTAATTAGCTCAGCATTGCTCACACAAGAATTCCATTGGTCTTTATTTACCGCTCAGAAATTCCCCCCAAAACAGCCACAAAATCCTGGTGCACGCCCGGATGGGAATATGATTTTTTATTTTTTTTTTCATGAAAAATCAAAGGCCTTTTTTCAGTAACAAGGATCATGTTCAAGAGCTCGCCTGAAACCTGAAATCTGTCTGTGGAATCTGTCTCCGAGGGATGAATCACACACCTCAGCTGGGTTTGGGATTTACAGTGATAAGGCATTTGAAACGCTGCTGTCTGCGGAATGAGAAGCAGAAGATGCTCACCACAGCCCTGTGATCTATTGCAACCCTATGTCATCATCTGGCTTTTAGTTTGTAGTCAAATTGTCTATGAACGCTGAAATCTTTCATAATGGCAAAATTGAACTGAGAACAGTCAGGCTGGTTTTTGCGTGTGAACATAATGCTCCTGTAGACAAAGGAGACTAATCCATTGGATATACCTAATAGGATGTTTCAGGCGGATCTCATTGAACCTGCTTTCAAGTCCTTTTATCTGCTGCCACGCTTCCTCTTTTGTTTTCATCTGTACCTAGAAGTCATCTTTAATTGAACCTCTCATCCTTGCCCCGAATGCTTTTCTAGTTATTTGTTATAAAGTCTGCAAATGTGCTTATGTGTTTAAGCAAATTTCACACTTCCTGTGTCTGTGCTTCCACGACATTTTTCACATTAACAGTCTCCCCTGTAAATTCACGTCGGTTCCAGTCTGCCGCTGTGCCGCAGACGGGCGACTTGGCCCAGTGACCCCGCTTCTCTCTGTTCCAGACTTTGATGCTGTCTGCTCTGTCGGACCCTGCTGAGCCGCGTCGTGTTGTGTACCACCTCAAATCAATGTACTTGTGTACCCGCAGATCATACGCCATTTGCCAGGAAGGTCCCTGAATCGTGGAGGTCGTGACCTCGCTCCACCGGCTCTGGCATATCCTCCCTTTTTGTTTTGCATCGCTTCCTTTCGAGGCTACGGCGATGTCTGCGTGGCACAATGCTATCATCGCTTCCCTCTGCTCAGTCGTCCGTGACGGACTGATGCACAGGGGTAAACAGATAGGGCCACTACAACCCATCCTTCTGGTTACTCCAGTGGAGCAGTGCTGTGCTTCGACGGGACGGAGACGGCGCCATATGAGGCCAAGATTGAGCATGGGGATATTAATGTCTATTGACTAGAGGTAATAGCTTTGCTGAGCCTCGGCCTCGAGGTTGTTCCAATTTAGCCTGTCCTATAATAGCTCCTGGACACCCTTTCAGCAGATAAATAACGTGCGATGGGAGACAGGGGGCCGTAATATCTGTTTAAGACCATCTATCTCTATAAACATGCAATCGAACATGCGCTCACATCCGAGCAGGATCTTTTATCTCCACCTATTTGTATCGCACATTCATTCACACTTTCAAAAAAGGTTGCGATTCGGGCTTTCACAGCTTCTCGGCACACTGGGCCCGTTGGAGCCGCCAGGGTCTAAATTATCAATAACATGAGACAGGAAATAGAAAGCAAGTGGCGGTGCAGCCAGGAAAACCCTGAGATACTGGTGCTGCTCTTCCTGTCTCTCCTGCACACAGCCAGTGGAGCTGGGACCTATTTACAGACAGGGAGTGTAATCATACACACACACACACACAGACAACGGGCCGCCCTCACTTCATTTTTCACCTCCTGCTATGTCAGAGTCGGTGAGTCAGTGTGTCTCAGTGGGTCTTTTTTTCCCCTCTCTCCTTCTGACCACTTGCATAAACACGTTTCTCTGTGGTGAGAACCAGAGGACCTGATGCCTCTCTGATGGTGGGGTGTGGGTGGAGGAGAGGAACCAGAGGACCTGATGCCTCTCTGATGGTGGGGTGTGGGTGGAGGGGGGGGGGGGGGGGGGGGGGGGGGGGGGATTACGCACGTCTTACGCACGTCAACCTGTCTTCTGTGTGTTTTCCGCGTGCTCGTGCGCGCAACCTCCCCTGTGTCTGTTCGGCTGGCATCTAATCGCGTTTGCGTGGGATCGAGAAAAAAAAAAAAAAAGAAAGTTCAATCATCACCACCGCCGCCGCCACCAGTGAGGAGGGCTGCCATTGATCCCTCCTGTTCCACAGGCTCGTGCACCCTTCCTGTATGGACTGGCTGTACATGCATGTCCACTATGTCCATGTCGTAACATGGAGCCACCAATGGCAGAATGCAAGGGGCGCAATTAACACACATGTAATATTGATGGGAAACACACACACACACATGCTGCTGGATGCAGGGCACATTCGGCGTCAGGGCGCTCGTGCGGGATGGAAGCAGGTACATGGATGACGCGAATAGCGCGCATCACACCACGGAGCCGCTGCAGGAGCCCACAATAGAAAACATGGGGAATGTCTCCCTACCTTGGCGCTGCAGGAACCTGCCCCTCTCTCTCTCCCCCTCTCTCTCTCCCTGGTTCCCTATTTACGAGCCGCTCCACTGTTTTAGTCAGATGCGACGCTTGTTAAAGGGGCATTCCGCCCTCCGCCTCCTCCTCCTCCTCCTCTTCGTCCCTCTATCTGCCGTCCTCTCTCGCTCCTCTCCCCGAGACGCACCGAGCAAGAAGAAGAAGCAGGAGATGGTGTAGACTGGGAGGGAGAAATGAACAATACGATATCTCTGCCCTCCCCTCTTCTCCCTCCCGTTTCCTGTGTTCTTCTCTTATATTTTACCCCCTCCTGCTGTTTTTCCTCCTCTCTATTTCACTATCCCCTCCCTCCCCTCTCTCTGCCTCTCTCCCTCTCTCTCTCGCTCCCTTTTCTATTTTTCCTCCCTGTGCTCTGAATACTAATATTGTGTCTTACCTCTCACTGCCTCCACAGCCCGGCCAGTGCTAAAGACTGATGTGGGGCGTGTAGAGGGAAGGAGTGTGTGTGTGTGTGTGTTTTACTGGGAACCAGGGGGTGATGGGTAATGGCCACTCTCAGCCCAGAGGGTAGGTGGTTGGGAGGATGTGTGTGTGTGTGTGTGTGTGTGCGCGTGTGTGGCCCCGGGATCTTGTTTGGTCTTATTAGAGCTTTGATTCGATAATGATACTTCTGCAGATGCCCCTGGTGGAGGTGGTGGTGGTGCGGTTGGTTGGAGCTGGTGGTTTTGGGGATGGGGGGGGGTGTCACATAGAATTTTACTATTTACGGTGGCGTCCAGGGGATGGGAGGAGGAAGAGGAGCAGAAGAAGAGGACCTGCTGGATGTCAGGGAACGGGGACCCATTTAGTTTGGAGCACAGCCAAAAAAGGACATGGACCGTGGCCTGTGTGTGTGTGTGTGTGTGTGTGTGCACCATGGAAACCTGGATGAGAGATGCAGTTGAGGTATACAGAGGCCATGATCAAGTTAGGATGAAACAGTCTAATTGGAGTCATGATTAGATTATGATATTCCTGCAGGCCTCATACAAGTGGAGAGGAGGCACATAAAATGTTTGTCTGGTTTATGGTCACATCACCAGATAATGATGACCCTCCGCGGTCGGTCTGGAACCGTTTGGATAGTGCATCAAAGATCTTGTCTTTTAAGGAAATACAGCCGATACAGTTTCCACAGATATGAGATCTAAAATATTTCCATGGCTTCCTCCTCTCGACCTCCTTTCAAGGTGTCACATCACCCTTCAGCCAGAAGCTTAGCTGAATAAAGCTACCTAATTGGACCAAAATGGAGCAAATCTATCTCGGACTGTGTCTAATAACGGCTGACTGATCACAACTTGATCAAACATTGATCTCATAACAATAACCTAAAGTGACAGAAACAATTACTCGATGTGTGTCCTCGACTTTTATTTTTATTTTCGGTCTATGTCCCATCTGCCAAGATGGAGGAGGTGGGGTTTATGACCTGTACTGCAGCCAGCCATCAGGAAGTGATCGAGATGTTTTAGCTTCACTTTTAGGGAGCTGTTTTCCATCTGTACACTCAGTCTATGATCGCATCGTAAGCCAAGCCCTGCAATGCTGCGTCGCACCCAAAGACTAGATCAAAATAAACACGAGTGGCAGTATTTCCAGTTTAATGGTTTTGTCTGAAGGATCCCATCACCTAAAATAGATGAAGAGTTAGTAAGAAAGGGCCAAGGGCTTCACAGGGATGTTTGGATCACAACACAAACAGAGGGAAGGTAAATAGTTTATTTGTTCAGAACCCCACTGTATCTTTACACTAGTTGCTATATTCCTACCTAAAACAGAACACATTTAAAGGTGGTTCCCACTCAGCTCATTGTCCAGTAAAATGAGAAGAACTCAAATTCAGCCCCCGTTGAGATTGTACAGGAGTGAGAGAAGGTACTATGATTTGATGTAGTTTTTTTTTTATATCCATTTGTGAAAATAGATGTTACATCACAATCTTTAAAACAATCGATTAGCCAATATAGTCCTCTGTCCTGTGGTCTCACTGGACGCAAGTCTGAGGGTTAGAGTTGAAAACATACGTGAAGCCCTGCTTTAATGTTTCTACTGTGCCTGTTGAGACAGTGGCAGCCTGAGCACACGTTTAAGACATTTCAAGTCATCCGCCTGCCCCTGGAGATTCCCTGATGCCATTATAAGTTGACATGGTGAATAGTGAATGCGTTTGATTCTTGTTTTCCCTGTGATGTATAGCCAATGTTTCCAGGATCACCAATCATTGTCGGCTCTCTCTCATTCGTTACGGCGCTGCAGATATTTCTCATTAAAGCCGCTTCAGGTCCTGTTGTTTAGCTACACAGGAAAACAAGCCATGTCAGCCGTGTTTGTGGTAAGAACTGGAAGCGCATTTTTCATTTTTTAGCCAAACTGAAAAGTCCTGCAACTGTGAGCTTTGTTGTCAAGATGGAGGCAGGCACCTCCATATTTAAAGACATGCTACTGATGAATTAATCATTCCTCCAGTCTGTGCCCATAAATCTAACGGGGAACACGGAACACCCAGGACTTAGTCAAAATGCATCATAAACCATAATATATCAGATTTTTTTAATCTAATAAATGTTGACCGCAGATATTAGGGAAATTCAAGACTTACTTATCATCCTGCTGAGCATTTATAGGGATCTACATTAGAGTCGTTATCAGGCTGACAAAATAATAATAGCGTCACTTCTGATATCCAACAATTTACCAAATGGACAAAATTATATCTCGAATCCTTTTGTGTAATAATTTCTGACTTTGACCACATAATAATATATTCTCTGCCCCATTTTCCACACTGACAAAGACGATTAATATCTTGTCCATCACGGCATAGTTCCCTGAAAATTAAGCAGGAAAATTATTGCAAATCAAATGTACAGACGAAAGTACAAGTCCTTTGTAGCTGGATGAAGTAATATCTCATAATTATGTGCCATCCTCTTTGTCGTCAGTGTGAAAACAGCGATGGGGAAAGAAGGATGGAAAATAGCTGCGTTTGGAACCCTGCAGCGAGCGATGATTGACTGATGAATGAGAGTAAACAGAGACCTCTGCTAGCTGTCACAGCAGAGGAGAGAGGGAGGCTAAGACACACAACAGAGGTGGACAGGAACGCATAGAGAGGATACAGAAAAGACGAGAGGACAGTTAACCAGATGCGAGAGAGGAGAAAGTAAAAGCTCGGCCGGGGGGCAGCAGCTACTGTCAGCCCAGAAACCTTGTTTCCTCTAAAACAAGCTCCAGCATGACAATATCTCGCTTATGTGGGGCAAATTATCCCCTCTGACAATTGCACACAAAACAAACTTAGGCACTTGTTTTACACACACACACACACACACACACACGCACGCACAGCCAGACTACACGCATCCAAATGTCACAACACACGTGCCAATATATTAGAGGGTTAGGCTCAGTGATGTTGCAGGGGAGAGGAGCCCACAGAGAAAGATTATCAGTGACTAAGTCTGTGGTTGGTAACATCATAAAACACAGTCTTAATTTAATGTTGAAGTTTCAAAATGTATCAGAAGGTTATTTGTGAAACCCAAAAGAAAACTAAGGGCCATTAAGGGGTTCCCAATGTCTCCCGATTATTGTTCACCTGGACCATACATTATTTATGAAGAATTTATGAGATAACTCCAACTACTGCAGTTTTAAGTCTCCACAGTCCAATGGAGCATCAGTCTAGTTCTTATCCAGACCCAAAAGGTCTATGTGAACCTTTTTAAGGAATCTCTAAGCATTTCCAAGATAATGTTTTATAGTAAATAAGAAGTTTGGGGAGGTCACGGTCCTTGAGTCCAAGGTTGCGCTCAAATAGCATATTTTGTTTGGGAACCTTCCTGACTGAGCGAAATGACCTGGATGTATTTCAGCAGCTGCTATAATAGGAGCAGTAAGAATTCTCTAAAGGATAAGGAAAGGAGCTTCAATGCATCCTGGCTTATCTCGTTCAGCAGAGGAAACATTGGACCATCCTCGCAAAGAAAAGGAAAGCAGAAAACGGCGCTGCTGCAATTCTCTGTGGCAGCAACACTTGAAACAACGCAGTCATAACAAATATAAGAAACAGAATATTTGGTTTTATTCTTGTAACTGGATCCAGATTGGATGTGAATCCTCTCGTGAACTCCTGATTTCTTCCACGTCACATCAGTCAAGCCTGGAATTCACAACTACAACAAATATTAAAGTTTGTTTTTTTTTTCTTGTCAAATGGAAACAATCATTTTTTTCGCCACTTAGATATTCATATTATTTTATCATTTCAACAGTTCTGTGTGTTTTATTTTCATTTAAATCTGTTTAGTGGTTATTTACCTGTTAGTAATGAGGTGAGTGAAAGTCCCCTTGGTTTTGTACCTTTAAAGAATAAAGAACCTTTTTTGATACTGCATCCAGAACACAGTGTTCTCTGTCATACATCAAGCAATTATTTTTAAATGCAGAGTGAGTGGTGTTGGATTTTGATAGTGATTTTAACCCATCTGTAAGAAAGGCCCCCAGCCCTGCTTGTGTTCACAAGACGAGTGTTTCATGCAACAGGCAAAAGGAAATAAGTCCTTTGAACACGAAAACCTGATCAGTTCATAGATTTAACAATCTCTCTGGTGAGATATTTTATTGGATTTTTTGTGAGGCAGAATCAGGGTGACGCTGTCGGTGCCTTTCACTCCTTTAGCGCAGAGCTGCAGTCGAATAAACCTCACCAGGTTGCATGTTCCGATGAATGGCGGTACCAACGTTTGTGAACCCCTGCAGTTTGCGACCGTACACTTTCTGCCTGAGGTAAAATGTCACGAGAGGGGACTTCTCCTCCCCTAGTTTATCCTCAAGACAGCACCTCACCACAGGCCTGGTCTTTTTGGGTAATATTTCCTTTGGGGAGACTCACAGATCCTTTACTGCTCAGTTTGACACATGTTGATATCTTAAGCAGTAAAAGTCAAATGAATAATGCATCGTCCCTGACAAAGGTTGAGATTCTCTACCTCTGTGTCATCAGCCCACAGACTCTTGCTGGTTATTACCAAATTATCCCACCTCAGCAGCTCAGTGGGGACAATGCCCTGTCAGACGGGGCTGCCAGAATCTCTCCATCGGAGCTCTGTGCACTGTGGGGAATTTTAAGAGAAGGAACAAGCCACACCTTCACAATTTGCCCAGAATTTATCTGTGGTGATAATAACAGGGATAACAATAACCTTTTTTTTATAAAGCACTGATGTAAACAAGGTTAGAAAATCCTCCACAGCTGCTAATGTTTACAGTGTTTTAGGCAACAATCTGTCCAAGTGATTTTGTACGTTTATCAGCCACGTTCTCTACCTTCATACTATGACTCTCACTGGGAGAGGTGGGTGGGGGTGTCCCTCTTGGCAAGGCAATAAAAAGGAGAGACACGCAGACATTGCTTTCAGATCAGTGTGTATGCTCTGTCTTCTCTTGCCAAAGGGGACAGACAGTCAAAGTTGCCCATTGTTCAGCAAGTTTTACTTTCTCAGCAGCACCAAAAAAAACAAAACAAAACAGAACACTGGTTGAATTTAACTTCTGCCAGATAGATTCCTGTGGCAAAACACGAGAAACCTGCTGCTGCTCTGTCCAACAGCAATGCAACAGCATGAAAACATGAGACTTGAAAATCTGGATTGTAAAAAATCTTTCAGGCTATGTTGGAGGCAGATGGGCCGGGAAACCGACAGGCAGTGGTTCCAGCACTATTTAGGCAGCAAACAGGCAACATTCAGAAACCACACAGAGAGAATGGGGAACATCAGGGAACTGAGCAGATGAACCGACAAAAGTGAACAGGCAGCACTGGACTGGATACACAGGGGAGGTGGAGATGACTGAACAACGGAGAAACAGATCAGGATGAAGCAGACAATCACACAGGAGGGAAACAAGGGATCTCAAAACATTTTGTTTTTCCACAGTTGGTGGGTTAAAACTGGTTTAAACGAACCAATGTGCAGCAGGCTTCAAGGTAGATTTTCTATCATTTGGTGGCTCAGACAAAAAAAAGAAAAAATTGCGAATCAGCCTCAAAGGCTGTTTTTTCACCTTCCTGATGTCATGGTAATCTCTTTATAGGTTTTACATAATCCTGCAAACAATCGGATAAAAATAAGATAAAAACATAACAGCTTCTGTAACAGAACAGTTTCTGCATGTGTTTGCTCAGTAGAGCTAGTTTAGTGGGAATGAGGCAGGTTGTTCTGGTGTCCAAACTGCACTTGCACGGGGAATAAAAAAAAGGCTAATTTAAAAACTAAGTATGAAAGATTTGAATAAATTGCCCTAGAGCAATTTGAGGTCAAGTGAATTGACTGGGCCGCTCCCACTGTAGACTCTGAATGCTGTGTGATAAATCTGATCGCAAATGCAGCCACACACATCAGTAATAAATGAGCACAAACAAGCCAATTAATTTCAGAATTTGTTCGATGTACTCTGGCTTAATCCAGAAAATTAAGTGGTTGTAGATCTAATATAAAGTTAAACTTAACTGCAAAATTAAAATGATTGGGTCGCACGCGGCCCACTGTGACACTGTATTGGCATTTCCTGTCCGATGTGATTCGGTGTCATCTGTATGTATTGGCACTTTCTTCTCCAAAAGTCTTCTCTGATCATCCTCAAGCTCATCATGATCACTTGTTACCATGACAACTCTCTCATAGGACCAATCGCCCACCTCTCTCTCTCCCTCACGCTCTCCTTCTTTCTCTTCTTCCCTCAGCATCCCTCTCTCTTTCCTCTATTGCTCTTCATTGTCTCTGTCGTGACAACCCCCCCCCTCCTCCACCCATGTAGTGCTTCCATCCCCCACTTTAATTTCTCACCAGAGGATTCAATGCTTTCAAGATTGAATCCTTTCTTCCTGTCTTTTCTTTATTTCTTTCTTTCTATCTTTCGTTCCCAGCTGCTTGCAGAGAAACCCTCCAGCAGCTTCATTGAGTCCGGCCTAACAGCTGGGCTCTTCAAGGGGGTGGGGGGTGGGGGGGTTTCTTAGCCTGCAGCGGTTGTGGACAGGCCCTGTACGCGGTGTGTGTGAGGGTCAACCGCAAAGCCCTCCGGTGAACCCCAGTGGCCGGAGCCAGTGCTTGAGGTTTTGAGGCTCACAGAAGCCGAGGTCAGGAGTACACAGAGCTGCAGACTGTGAAGAGGGTTCCATGGAGCGTACACCACCTGGCATGGCTGCCACTGGGGCACCATGCTGTTCCTGTTGCCAGTGGGCTCTGTGCTGTGAGAATTGCAGAGTGTGCAGATGTAGGTTTGCACTCTGGCATTTTGAATTCAAGTTTGCCCCTCACCAGAAGAACATCCGTTGAGACGGCACTGAGTTTCAGGCGGCATACAGATGTGGGCCACTAAAGGAAACGATGTGACACTACTGGTCTTGTGGCCATGGAGGAGGTCGATGTGGGCTTCACTTTGAGGAATTTTACTTCTACTACTCCTTCTCTCCAGCTGGTAACCAAGGTCAGGTTGCAGCTAAAGGACCAACCAACTGCACACTGTAGTGTCTATGCTCATGGACTTCCATGCCTCATCAAAGGCTCTGACTTGGTCGTATTTCACCCGTGTCAAGACGTAAGGACCCTATGTGATTAACAAATGCAGGCTTTAGGCTCAACTGTCCAATAGGAAGCGAACCCCTATGCGACAGAGAGTGACAGCAGCTCAAGACTTCCATGGATGTGCTGTTGGAAGGGTTGATGTAAGTAGGGGAAGATATATGGGGAGAGACATCTTGAGGCTCGGGGGTTGACAACCGCTCGTTACTCTGTTAGCGTGTGTATGTTGTTCCACCTTCAGGTCACCTTGGTGCATCAAGACTGCATTCAGTTCTCCTGCATAAACATCAGCTGCTGCCCGGAAACTTGGCGGTAGGGTGGGACCAAAGGGGCGGATGGAGGAAATGTTTTATTGGTGTGTAGCAAACACTGAGAGATACACCATTCTGCAGCATGTTTGATATCGACGAGTGTGAGCACGCTGGTGCAGGACTGAGAGCCATTCTAGTTGGTGGACTTGTTTCCAATAAAAATGTCAACACGGAGCAGCCTCAGTCAGTATTTGCATCAGTATCAAAAGGGATCGTAACTAGTATTGACCAACCCATAGTGAATCATCGTCAACCTTGCAGTTCCCCTCACCGGGAGATTTATAACTTCCCGAACATTATTAAAGGCCAGAAAAGTACTAGCCGGTGCATTTAGCAGCGAGAGAGTCAGATGTTTCCCTCAGGATTTTATGGGGGCCGAGAACAGAGCTCACCACTGTTTGGTGCTTAACAGGTACAGGTACAGTTGGACTTTTACAAGCTTTCTACCTTCAAAACGGCAGAAAACAGCAGCATGAATGTGGTGGGTTTGATCTAAAACAGTAAAGTTTATGGGCCAGGTGACTATAAAACTCCTCAACACTGAGGGGAGCAGCACATTCAGGTGCTAACTCTGCAGGGTCATTATGATGGAGACCCCTTTCACATTGTCAAATCATTTTCACTTTTTATCGTTGAACACCATGGTTGTTTTTACCATTTAAAAAAAAAATCTGTGCACTCGAGTTTACTTATTTGAACTTGCAATCACTTGTAATTCACTTGAAAACCGTCCTCTTGTACTTCAATTGATTAATGATTGAGTGACGCTGCAGATTTCTGCGTCCTCTGGCTGGACGATGTAAAATCTGAGTCAGTGTGCGATTTGATCTCTTTAATGAATATTAAGAACATTAGTTTATATGGTGGGAGAAAAGGTTCGGACACACTGAGGGCTACGTCGGGTTGATTTTAAAGGTATTTTGAAATTATATATATGAAGTATATTGCTGCATTTCTTATCGTTTCGCTGTCCTTCTTTTTCTTGTGATGCCTCTCCAACAATACTAATGTCCCATCCCACCCTGTCTCTTTGCGCTACAGAAGCCACGGAGCCAGGAGACTAATCTAATCATTTAGGGGGTGCACTTGAGTAGTAAATAATTTTCTTGGCATACCACAAGGTTTGCGAGTGTGTGTCTGTGTACTGTTCTGAGTGTTGTGTATTGCACCTCAGCCTTTCCAGTTTCCCACCACAGCGCTCCACGCACCCAGAGGACAGCGGCAGCCCCAGACCATTTTTTTTCTTTTTGTCCTCCCTTGTTCCGTGGTGACACACTATAGTCTATATTTCATGTCACTCCCACTAAACTGCGCTGCTGTTGAGATGTTCACTTTAAAGCTTGATACACTCCTTGCGTATGGATTTGGCTGCCATGCCAGCAAAGCACTTTGCCTTGAGAGAGGAATTAAACCCCCAAGGTTTTTCTATGATGGATTAAATAGGGAGGGGAGCCTAGAGGGCCGGGCTCCTGGGAGGGGCATTACCCAAATATAGAGAACCTGCCAAATGCCAACAGGGGCGCGGGCGAGGAGGCTGGCCTCTCTGATGTGTGTGTGTCTGTACATGTGGGTGGGTGCTTGCATGCACCACGAGGATTTCTGCACTGTGTGTGAAACGATACATATGCCTGTTCTTCGATTTGTGCAGAATCAAGGGGAAGTAGGAAGTAAATGTGTCCAAAAAGAAAAAGCTGCAATAACTAAAAATGGTAATAACTGTGCAGAAAATACATTGAAAAAGTAACAAAGAACTGCAGCAGATTCAAATTAATACAACAGTGATTTGATTATATTCTATGGTGAATTGAATGATGTGTAAAGTTGATCGATGGCAAATAAGATCATATTGTTTAACAGAGTAATGATGGAGGTGTGCCCAAGTGGAATGTTGTGTAGTTATTTAGGCAGATGTAACTGCATCTACGCACATTCTAGTTTTATCATGAGCATTGAGTTTCTCATCTGTGAGTTTCAGATGGTCGCTTCAAGGTGAGTGAAGCGACACACGACAGGCACCACCACAATGAGGCAGGGACGGGGAGAATTGCACCAGAACGGGAATCCCAAAGACTCTGAGCCCAGCGAGACCCAGAGGAAGGTTTTCGTTTGCTACGTCTCACATGTTTGGTTACTCAGGCTAATGAGCAGCAATTAGACAGCAGCCAATTAACTCTGGCCACCAGACTGAGACTGGGGGAAATGAAAAGAGGAGGAAGGAGGAAGTAGAGAGAGATAAAGAGAGAGGGGGGGGCAGAGGAAAGATGGGAGATTGATAAATGGGTAAATGACCTGGGATTCACAAGTGCTGACATCTGTCAGTGGGGGGGCACTTATTACTCATATTGTCGGGACCTCAGGATGGTGTTACCTAAGAAGTTAATTAGGATTTAACTAAGTCCAGGAAAGTCAATGTAATGCACTCTGAAGTCATAACACTCGACTGTGTGTGTGTGTGTGTGTGTGTGTGTGTGTTCGTGCACGCTCCAGCAGGGGGAGCTGTGTAGGCTCATGTCACATAAGTGCTCATGACCATCTGGCTCTCGCTGTCAGACTGGATGCTGAACTTACAGTTAACTCTCTCGCTCCCAGCATCTCCCCCCTCACATCCTTACAACACACACACACACACACACACAGTGTCACTGTGGACAGCTGGAGATGAAAAGAACTTCAGGCCACAGAGTCAGAACGATAAATGATTAATAATATCTAGATGGAGACGCTGTGTGATTCTGTATCTCCCGCAGCAGACACTCCACTGACCAGATTGTGTATCTGCTCCTGGCAGCAGATGAGAGAGCAAACGGTTAATTTCTCACTCTGACTGCTGATGCAGTGTTCCAGCTGAACCCCTTAGAGAGTGACGCTATCACTCGCTCACACACACACACACACACACACACCCCTATAAAACTACAGTGTATTGTAGTGCTTGCAGAGTCGTCTGCTGCCCTCTCTTTAATTAGGCTAATTGAAAAGCGAGAATAACCATTTTCTTGATTGCTCATTATTTTTGGGCAGTTTGAGATGAAAAGCATCCTACACATGGCAGACGCCAAGAGAGGCAGCTCACCAGTCTCATTGCCCTGCCCTGCTCTTTGCACCTTTGGCATTCTAGCTGCAGCCTCACCTCTGCAACCCCCCCCCCCCCCCCCCCCCCCCCCCCCCCCCCCCCCCCCCCCCCGCCCCCCACCGGTGGCCTTAGCGTTATTTAAGCAAGAGAGTCAAGTGGGATTTTCTAAATGTCCTTGAGACAAATGGTACGAGACAGTTTGTGCTTAAGTGCACTTGGCAGGTCTACAGGTGGTTGGGAAGTCTCGCCAATGTTCTTGCTTACTGTGTAAACCCCCGAGCAGGCCCCCTGGTGGCCCTTAGCTGTGACAGGAGCTTCCCTGGGGCATCTTACAGGGAGTAAGGGGGAACGAGAGAAAAATAAATAAAAAGAAAGGGAGAGAGAAAATTTTAAGGAGAAAGTACAAAACACTTAAGAAAATTTGAAGGAGGGAGCTGGGGGAAAGACTGTGTGAGACAGCCTGAGAAAATGTTCATATGTTTTGTGTCTCCCTGTCAAGGAGGTGAGTCATCCCCAGAACACACACACGCACACACAGCGATGCTCCCGAGCAGGCGTGCCAACACACATCTATATAGACTCATACGGACTCAAACATCCAGGCCTCGGCCCCACTGCACGAGGGCACATCACATGCTCATCATTAGCTCTGCAGAAGCGGCTGCAGCAGCGTGCTGGAATATCCGCCTCATGTTACTTCAGACATTCATCACATGTACACATTATACACACACGGAGTCATTTGCCTTGGAGGAGCTGTGTGATTTCCTCATTAACTTCTCCAAACGTAATGAGTCATTGAACCGAGTTCTGTGGCTCTGTTAATTATGGCCCTGCTCAGCAGCGCTCTCCATGGCAACCTCAAGTTCTGCCTGTCACCACATGAGAGATGAGGGAATAAAGACGTTTTCCGTTACGCTGTCACCCCAGCGCACAAATGTATTTCTCCTCCACAGGCCCCGCCAAGGCCGGCGCTGGTGATCTTTTAGCTCCCTCTGCTGGAGCACAATAAACCACGGCGCTCGTCTTCCTCGGCATCAGCATGCAGAGGATGTCGTCATGACCTCAGCAGCACGGCTGATGAGCAACAGCAACCATATGCTGACCTCACTGAGGTGACTTGTGACATTAACATGCAAATAAGCTTTGTACAGTCATAACATAAACGTGTGTGTCTGAGTGTGTACACTGGCAGTAGGTTTGGTGAGGGGCAGTCAATGAATACATAAAAATGGAGGATGGATGTCTAAAAGTGAAGCCACTTTTCGCCCCCTGGTGGTTGGCTGCACTTTAGGTCATAACTCCCACCTTCTTAATGTTAGCAAATAGGACATGGACCACATAAGTACAAGATTTCTATCATTAGTTTGGTTTTCTAATTGTTATTTGAGGCTAAAAGAACGAGATGAAACATGATTGACAGCTGAAACTGACTCGTGATTGGTCTACTGACAAAATCCTTTTCATCACAGCTTCAGCTTCCTAACCGTACTGCCCAGGCACCATTGGCATTCAGAATGTCTTAGCTTCATTAAGCGCAGTGAAAGGAAGTGGAGACGTCCATGTTTATAGACAGATTAGAATTCACATTAAGTAAATTGATGCTATAAAAACAGGGTATGACATCGACAGCTGAGACTGACTCATGACTGGTCGAGTCTATAAATGATTTGTTCGTTATCTTTCATCATTATTTTTTCATTTTTTTTGGAAAGTAAGAACAAGGTTGTTCTGCGTGGCTCAACTTCCAAACGCTAAGAGTGATGGCTCTGGATGGCAGCGTATTTCCTGGTAATAATCTTTTTGCTTTAAAGGGTTCTGTGGACCACAGCCAAGACATAATACAGTCTACACCTTAACAGACCTGGCAGAACACTTCATTGTCGGAAACAAGCACTCAGGTCGTGGACTCGGTTTGTCATTCCCCATAAACGTATTCGTCTGCTCGTTGAAAACAAGATGAAGGATGACTCTTGACAAAGTGACTTTTTCCCCACTTGCCAGTCGATCGCCGCCTGTGGCCTTTGTGCCACTTCTCCCTCTAAAGTGCAGTTTAAGGTGTCATGAGGGGTTTTATTCATCGGAGAGCGTCGGCTTGATGGATTGTTGTCGTTGAATCTGCCTCTGCATTTTTCTCTGTGTGCAACTATCACTCAGTCTATGTTTAAGTCAAACGATCTTGAGGGGTTCGTCACTAACAGCTGACAGCAAGTGAAATAGGCTATTTCCAAACATTTTTTTTAATTTGACAAATTAAAGTCCGCTGACAGTGTCAGGTTTATTTGCTCGTTATCTTGAGTTAGGCAGATCAAAAGAGTTCATGTCATCAGTAAATATTGCAAAATCAAATCTATTTATTCCTTCAATTTCTCTTTTCAGCACATTTAAAGAGTGTAGAAAAATATTGGTGTGGACACTATATTGACACAAATTACTGCAGGTTTTGATTTTAAACATTTTAAATGACAGTATATCAGTTACAAATTAAATACTGGACTTGTTGGGGAGATAAGAAAAATGATTTGTGGGGATGTTGCTGGTTCATTTTTTTACAACTGGGGAAACAAACTCGACTTAAAACCATAATTCTTGTATTTAAACTCTCAAGTCTGACATGTAAATTACTGTGGCAGAACAAAATGTATTTTTTAAATCAACATTCAGTACCATCAGGACAAAATAAAAAAATTGAGGACACTCAAGTTCAACTGTTTGGAAAACATCTTTGCTGCAGATTCAGGAGAATCAGTGGAATTCCAGACCACACTACCTGTTCACCTGAACCAGTGACCACAGCAAAGCATTTAGCCACCACAGGGTCAAACCTCCAACTCCCAGTGGCCATTCAAAGTTAAGGTTTTTGCCTCACAAAGCTTGATACAATGGATTACATTATGAAATCCATGTTCTCCATCTTGTGAAGGATTTCCTGTATTTGTTAGAAAGAGCAGGGTGTCACAGCTCAGCTCAGTTTGTCTTTGCGATTACAGATAAGTTCTTCGTCTGCTGCAAGCAAGGAAAACTGTCATCAGGTGAGGAAATTCCTCCTAGGGTGACATCATTTCCATTGCTGCTGTGGAAACAGATGTTTCTACATGCCCCTGTCAGTTTGTATTTACGACAAAAAGGAGCCTGGCTGCACAGAGTCGAACACGAGCAAGATTTATCATTGCACTTTCACACTGGCGAAGGGGCATTGTGCTTGGCTGATGGCCACACCTTGATACGAGGCTGCTTATGACTCTGTGGTGGCATCAGTGGAGTTAAGAGCAGCATTTGACCTGAACACAGTTCCCTTGACAGAGACGAGGCTTAAAAGTGACTGTCAGCCGACAGCTCTGCGCAGTCACGTCCACTGGCAGCTCTCTAGTGGACAGACCATGGAACGGTGACGCAACAACTCCCCTTTGTCTCATTCAAACAAACAGTCTTTCCACTACAGGTTAAGAACGCCGCATGTGCTCGAGTAACATTTGAAAGTTTTATTTCCAAAACAAGTTTGCAAAAAGTGTTCTTGAGGAATATACATGACAGGCACAGCACAGGCATAGATACAGAAGAAGGCTTTAAGGACAAGGCAAGCCCTGATTTTTCTTTTTGGTAAAGCAAACTATGATTAGACATTTTACACAGACAGGAAAACTATTTGTTCCCCTTTACGCATCTTAAAGGAACAGCCTGACATGCTGAGGAATATCAATGTTGCGTCAGCAACCACTTTTATCTCTAAACTTGGACAGATTAAAAACATGTTTAAGATAATTTGTATAAATGTCTCTCCATTTCCTTCCTCCATACAGAAATAAAAGTGTTGTTCACCAGTCTGCTCCGTGTTACTGAGAATATAGTGTGGAGGGGCTTTTTTTTTTTATAGCTTTCTTGATGAAATCGGCTGACTGCTGTAGATGAAATGGAGGTCACGAGAGCAGTGGGAGCAAACCAAAACAATAGCCTCAAGACATGAAACCAAAACATCCATTAAAGCTCCACAGAGCTGAAAGGAGCTGCAGCGCTGGGTGATAATTCTTTGGGCTCGCAACAAGGAAAGGGCTTTTACCCCCATTCCACGTGAAAGTACTCATTGATGAATTGTGAAAGAAATATGAGTAAGATGTTGATTATAAAACTATAAACTAAGAGTTCCTGGAATGTGTTGATGCCATTACACAAGGCTGCAGTTTCTGAATGAAAAAGCTTTTCCTTTAGCCATTTTCAGACTTGCACAAAACTACAAAAAAAAATCTGACAGGGCTGAACATAATTGTCCAAGTAAGAGAATTTTTACTCCCCAGCCAGCCCCCGTCCCAGTAAGAATTCGGCATAATTTCTAAATGAGCCAATGTGAGAACACAGCAGGAGGATTGGAGCGTGAAGCTGATGCAAAAACCAGAACAAATTGCACAATAAAACAAGTGGCGCCACACAAGTGGACACAGCAAGATGCCACAAACGCGACATAAGTGGAAATGCTTGTGTCAACATGTAAACAAGCACATTCACCACTCTGGAATGGGTACGTCCCATTTTTGCCTGCTGCACCACCCCACACCTGAACTCTGAATAGTGGAGTTGCGGATGAACAAATAATCTCAAGCCTAGTTTCTTACATCAAAGGAAAACCGAACAAAGTATAGTTAAAATTGTGTGGACATGCTCCAGAGTTCTGAAAATGTCTCAATTAAAGGCAAAACCACCAATAACTGCTTCCTCTACACGTCAGCCAGCTCCTTTAAAACAGACACAGGTCTCTCAGCTCCCATCACGCTGACTCCAGACTCATAAATCACAGTATAGCATCACTTCTTCATATGTGGTGAGGCTTTGTGGGCCCTTTAATAACAATGTGTTGAGGTGCAAAAAAACAGAAGAGCTCAAATACAATTGCAGTCCTGTAATGCAGTTTCAGCACCAGATGGTTAGATACAAATACATATAGTACCTTTAGACTCCAGCATATTTATCTTGTTCTACATTAAAGCATTGCTTATCATATGGCTTCAATACGAGTGGTGTACGCACACTATATATTAAAACATTTGTCAAAATCCTTCGAGAGATTACACATTGAAAAACCTCCACATGCTGAAATATCCACCACATCTTTGGCTATCAGCTGCTAGTGTTCTTTAACCACAGTGACATGAAGCACGTGACCAAATAAGACCTTTGGTTCTCAGACAACGAGCCATAGCTACACTACCACCTCCACGTAGTTTGCGGGGTAAAGCCCTTCCACCCCGTCGTCCTTCATCCCCCGACACCAGCCTTGATCATCCTCATCCTCGATCTTCAGAAACTCCTCCCCTGTAGCGAGAGACAAACATATCAACATTTTGTGAGCTTTAAAAATTAAACAGCCAATTAATTTAGGCCAAACTAGTAGCAGTAATCAAGCTTAGGGCTTCATTCTAAATGACAGTAATTTCATAGGCTACACAGTGCTGTTGCATATTGTGTGTAAGTTGTGTTCACCTGCTTTAAAGGACAGCTCATCCGTTTCCTGTCCAAGATAATCATACAGAGCTCGCACCCTCACTCCTCCAATCATCACACTGCTGGAGGAAAGTGACAGAAAGACAAGACAGAACATTTGAACAAAACATCTATACTGGATCCAACAATGACCACTTAATGCGTCTGACCTCTTTTCTATTGTTCCTTTCTTTTCTACATCCTTCTTTCCTTTCTTGCATTTCTTTGGAGGTGTCCATTCCTGAAAGCCATTGAAATAAAGACTCGTGTTTCACTGCACTTCAATAAACAGAGCAAAGAATTAAGCGTCACATAAACAGAGGTTATAAAAAAAAAAAAGGGGTGAAGAAAAACGAACAAACCTGGAAGTGAGGCCAGTCGGTGGGCATGCCAGGCCCGTGGGTGTTTTTCCACCAGCGAAGGTCCTCTTGCTCGTCGATGGCCATCAGTGTGTTGTTAAGCTCGTTGTACACAGCCCGCACACTAAAGACAGAACTCACACTATGATTTGATTCAGCATTCAGGAAATTAGTGTTTTAGAATCATTTTCTCATGTGTAGTGAATATTTCTCATATTCTTCAAAGGACAAACACTGACAGAAGTAGAATCACCCTGTTACAGTGCTATGCCTCCACTGATCAGTGCAGTTTCAGTGACCTCTGAAAACCAGTGAATCCAAGAGACAACTGGTCAAAATAAAGACATTTCCTAAAGGCAGACTTAAGACATCATGCCACTGTGGCTGGAGAACACAATCGGACCGGCTAACCGTAACAGTGAAGATTTATATAAATATAAAATAGCTTCTCTTGAGGTAGTATAACTGGCCTTGACCTTTAAAACACCAATTTCTAAATCAGCTCATCCCTTAGCCCAGAGATGTCAAACTCAAGGTCTGGGGCTACTTCCTGTCCGTGATAAAGTGTCTCTTAATAGGGCACACTGATGAAAATAAAGCTCTATAGGTTGTAGTAAAATAGCAGATATATAGAATACACAACTCAAAAATCCCTGCGTTTCCTGCACATATAAAATAATGAAGTCGTCTTGTTTTCTTTATTAGGATAAGATGGAGTCAGTGAGGCACTAATCTGCAGAGGAGAGGCTCTTAGTTAAATTATCGATTCTTACCCACTTAAGGTTTAAATACACACCCAAGCGTGGCACAGATTAAAACCTGATTGATGAGCGGCTCACCTCTCATTGGTGGTGACGTCCAGATGTTTGTGGATGGAGAGAAAGGCCTGTTTGAGGAACACGATTCTCTTCCGCTCCTCGTCCTGCGACTGGTCAAAGATGGACTCCATCTCCTCCATGTAGCGAGGGGCGTAGCGGTTCACCTCCTCCAGGACTTTCTCGTAGCGCACGCGAACCTGTAATCATCAAATGGTCACAGCTCACATGCACTGACGAGAACACATTCAGGTTACATGAAAACCCAAATCCCAGCGGTTACGGCTCAAATAAGATGGAAAATTAAAGTTTAACAACCTTTGTTGCCACTTCAGACATAATACAGCTGAGCTATAACCTTTATAAGAAAGATGCTTCAACCACTACAGCTCTACTCGCAGGCCATGCAAGGTTCACTGACACAAAAACACTTTACTGGACAACAGCATGGACGGCAGAGGTGCAGACTTTAAAGTCATTAAAGTACAAGTCACAGCTGAAATAATGAAACGACTCAAGTTTTCAAAAAGTTTTTAATTCTTATTTGGAGGCATAGTTCTCAGTTTGGTCCCAGTTTCTCTTCAGACATCACAACTCAATATTCACAACACTTAATTACTTTTCAACCAAAGACACTGAAAGTATAATTGAAACCTGCATGTTCACAGACATGTGCTAGTTAGCAGTGTTTGTAATAGGCCCCACCAACAGTTAAAATAGACACAATTAAATCACAACTCCTAGTGAGGCCAGAGAAAAGCAAAACGTGTATTTCCTACCTTGTCAGCGTCCTGCTGCGCCAGCTCTCGCTCCTCCTGGATCTTCTTCTGTTTGTCGATGGCGACGTCCGGGTTCCCCTGGGCGTGGGCCTCTCGCTCTCTGGCTATCTGCTCCTTGCGGCTCACCTTGTGGTACGCCCTCCGGGCCTTGTCCAGCTGCGGATCAATCAGAGCAGACATCTTGTTAACGTACACAGCGACGGCTCAACGTGGAGGATTCTGAACAAGCAGTTTGAAAAAGAAACCACTTTGCATGACGCCATTTTGTGAAGACAAACAATTGTAAAACACACACGTCACATGGATTCAGTTAAGGATCCCCACAGGCTTTGCTTTTTCATTGAAGTCACATCAGGCAAAAAACACAACCAGACTTTGTTTTAATACTCGTTTATTGCAACATTTGACACTGCAAAGCATTTCAAATGAGCCACATTTAGTTCACACTGCTTTTCCTCAATAGTCAAATATAATTTTACCTTGTCTGCTGCCTCCAGGCCGTGTCACACGTGCTAACATCGCGGCAGCATTTCCTCCTGCTCGCATTGTGTGCAAGCGAGGAGGTAAAACAAGCTGCACGGTTAACTTGCTCCATGCTCGCATGTGTGACGAGGGCCTGCGTCCTCCTTCCTGGTTCGGCTGAAAGATGGGACCGAGGGTGGAGCAGGCTTAAATGGAGGCCCGGTAAATGGGCCAGACCAAGTGCTGCAACAACGCGGGGGGGAAATGGGGCTCCTTATTCTCAGGTTTCAGCTGTTGTGTATTTTGTTTGCCCTATCGTTTCCATAAGGTTAGAGCCATAGGTTCCATAAGGTTTAATGTTATTCTAGGTGTTTTGGTGGCTGTCCTTCAAATGAATCATCTTTTGAAAAGTAATCCTGTGCTGCTGTTTTTCTTCGACTGCCTGCTCCCTGAAAGCCGTCCACTCTGAAGCACTTGAACTGAATTCTGAATATTGAGATGCAGCTGCCTTTGGAACTCCTCAACTTATTACTGCATAGAAATGCATGAAGTCCCTTTGGTCCAGATATAGACCCCGAAGTGAGGCCATTACTTGATGAGTAGCCATCTGTGATTTCAAGGTCATCGTTCGTAGTTGCTTCAAGTATTGATTTCCTGAAGTGCTTGTGCATGTTTTCAATGCTGCTATGTTTGATGGATGTCCCCTTGTCCTTCACTGCTCTGGAATCACAGCAAGCCACAGATTCAAGTGGCTTGTTGCTTCCGAATGCAGAGGGACAACACTCAATCCACTTTTAATCCTCGGTGAACTAGAACAAACCATCATTCGAAGGAAGGAGATGCTCCTGAGTAGAAAACTAGAGGCTGACCTTTTTGAGTCGTTTGGCCCACGGCTTCTGGGCACGCGCAAATCCCGTCTCGATGTCCTGAGACTCCTTAAAGCCCCCGAATAACTTCTTGTGGAAGGTGTCCTTCTGCCAGGTCCGGACCTGGTCTCCGTCCTCCGACACCAGGGAGCGACAGACGGAGGCATGTAGGGAGGCGAGCCGGTCAGCGGAGGACAGGAAACACTGCCAGGCCTTCATGAGGGATCCGTATAGAGGACCTGAGGGAGGAAGACACCACAGGACACAGAATATTTAGATTTAAATCAAATAAAAAGTTGAATTTTATGATAAACGAGCCGAGCCAAGCTGGTGTGGCGGTGGCTGTACTCACTGGAGTCCACTACCGGCTTCCACTTGTTGCTCCATTCACTGAGCTGCTGGGCGTACTGTCTCTCCACGCGAGCTCTCTCTTGGAAACACGCCACGATGTCATTACAGGCCTGGAACGCATCTTCGGTTCGCTTCACAGTGCGCTGATAGTTCCCAGGCTGCCAGGACACAAAGAGAGGGGAAGAGCCACGGTTCACACCAGATAAACAGAGGCTGAGCGCACTCTGGGCTTTGAACCCTCGTCCCAAAACATTGCACGGTATTGAAAAAGCAAATCTTATTTTGCAGTCATTTCCTTTACCAGTGCAGAGCAAGCAAATACAAAACAGTACATCCGCTCATGGTTACTTCCTCGCAGAGGGGAAACAGCACAGAGACCATAAATATAATTAGACGACGAATGTAGAAACTGAGCCTGATCAATAAACCAGCGCAGCTGTTATTTGTGATACTTTTTCCTCTTACACTGTTATCATTAATTTTTA
Source organism: Pseudorhombus dupliciocellatus (assembly GCA_016785235.1). Classification (NCBI taxonomy): domain Eukaryota; kingdom Metazoa; phylum Chordata; class Actinopteri; order Pleuronectiformes; family Paralichthyidae; genus Pseudorhombus; species Pseudorhombus dupliciocellatus. The sequence continues at coordinate 933,330 of JAFBJW010000042.1, read as the reverse complement.
CTGCCGTCGCTGTGGATGCATTATTCATCCCGTTTAGCTGGAGCTCGCACTCACACACGTTCTCTAAACGCGAAGCCACCAAATCCCCCGATCTGCCGGTCGTTGGACTCGGAGGAAGTTGGAAACCCCAGAGAAAGCCAGAGGAGCCTGGGGAGATCACGCAAACTCTACATGCTTAAAACAGCCTGCAGTAATGATGTGGAAAAACTCCATCCTGCCTCTAATACAAATACACCACAACAGTACCCAGAGCAAAGCAGGAGGAGTACCAGTTTTATTCCCATTTTGGAGTCCAGCTCCATGTGTTCTGACTCAAACCATGAACTGCCACAGCAACAGTTAAATGGGATGTCACTGTTAAACCAGTTTTTGATAGTGAGGGTCAAACTGATGTCTATTATTAGCACAGTGTGACTGACGGCCATCAGGACAGCGCCTCCAGTGACTGCAGGGCTGTATCACATTCACAGCCGCCTTAAGGTCAAACCCCACGTGCCACAAGTGACACTCTGCTGGCGCGGAGGCTCCTGTGGTAAACTGATGCTGGCAGCGGCGCGGGGTGTGGTCGGCGGACGCGAGCACGAGGCCCGGCCGTAAAAAAAAGAGGCCAGACGTATGCAGGAGGACGAGAGAGAGCAGCGGAGGCAAAAGGCCTTGAGAGTAATAACATATCTGAAGCAAGTATGTTGTTTGTGGATGTGGAATCTGGAAATCTCTCTGCAATTTTCCTGGCAGCCGCCATCAGCTCCTGCTCAGCGCTCACTCCTACTCTTCTTTTTCACTCTCTGTCAGACTCGTGTTGGTTTGTCGATGACACGTTTCGACAGCTGCTCCGCAGTGTCTGGGCTCAATGTATGTTGTCATGTTGCGTTAAATCATCGGAGGCAATGCGCTTATCGTCGGCCATAAAGTCAGAAAAAAGAGCTTTCTCATCACATGTCAAACACATCAGCCATGGAGCTCCAGTTTGTGGTGTTGCTGCACGCTGGCTTACTCTGACAGATAAACCCCATCCTTAATGGTATTTGTTACACCCACGCCAGCATCCTATACGAATAGAAACATGCTACGACTGCATGCATGCTTTGCATGTGAGTTAAATACATCACACAGTCCCCAGTCCTCAGCCTCCCTTGGTTTTACATGCCTTTGGAGTTTGGACGCCACGATGCTTTTACTTGATTTTTTTTTTCTTTGCCAGATTGTCTGCAAGATAAAGTTTCATTCCCCAGAGTAACAGCAACTGCTCAGTTTCATGTGCAGTTCTCCACAATGACTCTCTTTCTCTTTCTCGTTTGTCAGGCTACCAGTGACCTAAATCTTTGTATTTTCACTCTAATCGAAAGCTCTTCGATCCTGTTAGTGGCTGATTAAAGGTAAATGCATTGGAAAGGTCAGTCAGTGAAGTGATTATCTTTCAAATGTGCATGTTTTCTGCCACAGAATATAAACCCAGCCTTGCTTCCCTGCTTGTCCCTTGTCTTACTTTCAACGTTAACCTAGTTTCTGCTAAGTCTCGTTCCAGGTACATTCATTTCATCTGGGACAGGTCACTTTGTAATCTGGGACACTTTGCTTCATGCATGTCAAGGTCAATAACATATATTTTCAAAGTGGTATGAAAAACATTTTTCCTTTCATAAAGGACCCTATGCTAAATAAAGAAACTATAATATTGGAGTAAAGTAGACAGTATTTACGTTTGTCTCATGTCTGAGGAAAAAAGGAAAAACGTTCAACATCTTAATCCATATTTTGCTGCTCGAATACAACAATCATTTTAGGGAACGTCGTTATGAATCTTGGCCACATGTGACAGTGATCTCAGTCGCATGCTAAGCTATTGTAAACGTCCTGTGGACTAGATGTTGTTGGAACAGGAAACCAACTCCTGGAGGTTAGGTGTCCCACATTATCCAAATCCCCCCTTGCTCTTAATGAAACACTTAAGTTTCCTTGAGCCTCAATCAGGCTCTACTGGGGGCTCTTCTCATAAGTGCTGCCCCCCCGTCTTTGTTTCTCTCTACCTCTGTTGTGGTTTGCTCTGAATCCCCTCACTCGTCTGAGAGTTAAACAGAAACAGCTGAGGAATCCAGTCGAGGGCCAGCAGCGACGCTGCAAAGATGCACTCGGCCAAACTCCGAGGCAGATGCAAATCTGCTTGTAGAGAATCCGTTCCAAGCAGCCAAATGCGGTGTCAAAGGAAATGAGGCCACGGTGCTCTGCTAAAAAAAAAATCCCATTTCTCAAGTATTACTGACTATGAAGCGTGTCAGTGCGCACGAAACGTGCTGAGAACCACAAGTAGAGATTCTTCTGTCTGCCATGGCAACAAACTGTCAGGATTAGTCATCTGGTGATGTCACTGATGAACAATGTTAGATAAGATAGGAGAGATCCGATCAGAAAAACTCCTTCGCCACAGAAATTCCGATGCAGCTCCATCTAGTCAAGGACGTTGTACGCGTGGGACACATTTCAAAAGGTGAAGGTGCAGCTATAGGCTGAGACATGTGGCAGCGGTGTAGCTGAAGTCATGTGTTGTGAATTAATCTGCTTTTTATGAGACGCTGCACAGCACGCCACAACAGCCTGACGGAAGTGTTGGAGAGACAAAGCCAGCTAGCATATCTGCTGCTAGTGAAAAACACTGTTTTGAATCTATAGCTGCATAAAGCTGCATGTGCTCGAAGCGGCGGAGAGAGAAGCGTGACCGTGAACAGGCAGCGGAGTCGCAGCGTCACAGCCACGTGTATGGATCTGTTAGAATGAATGGCCCACTTGTGTTCTCCACAGAATCCATTGTGATTGCCAAATACAAAACACAGGGGGTTCACTTTGGAGTAGAATGACAGAAAGCCCTTGAGCATGGCAGCAGATGACACACACACACACACACACACAGGAAAAGGCCTGGGAACACGCGCAGCACAGCGGGAGGCCGCCAACATTACAGGAGGACAGAGATGAAAGTGGGGCGGCCCATGCAGGCCAACGGGAGACAAAGCCAATATTCAAGTGGCAGCACGCAGCAAACGGGACGGGCGGCTGCTGAATCAGGACAGGGAACGAAACAAAACGTTACATATGATTCTCAGGGAAAAATGAAACCGAATCTTTTTATGAGAAAAGGAGTCAATGGAAAAATGTGTCAAACTTTCAGTTTCAAATTAACACGTCTTCTGTTCTCATTTTTAAAAAAAAACACTTTTTTTTATTGTTGTTATTGTTTTTTTCTGAAGCTTCATGTTTTTCCTGTTTTGGACATTGCCTTTGACATTTCCGGGACATTTTTTTCTTTCATGCAGCCTCCCCAGAACCTTTCAGGGAAATATCCAAACTCTGGTAAACTTCTGAACGAAGGTTAAAGAATGCTGGAGTGAAAAAACAGTCCCCCCCGTTCTGTCTTACCATGAAAGGCTCTTCAACAAAGAGTATTTTCTAAAACACCATTCACCAGTCCTTTAGGACAAATCCATCTGTGCGATCTTGTCAAATGTCTTTGGACAGGAGCTGAAAACTTCCCCTCATCCAGCAGACTAGACGCCACAACTATAAAATGTACCAGGCCGCACCATGATAGCAGGAATGCTGTAAATGGAGAAAACACGTCCACGGTCCTTGGAGACGTGACCCCGAACCGACATCTTTGACAGGCAAGAGCAGACAATCAAATACCTAATGAGCCGATAACAACCTTCCCTGAGCGCAGTTCGACCCAAGCAAGGCAGCTCCCCGCGTACAATGCTCACTATTCACGTTTAAAAATGAAAACACAGCCTTGTTTACACCGAGACGTAGCCTGAACGACACAACTGTCACGTCTGTTTTGACTGGAAGGTCACAGAGGCCCGAGGGAGGGAGAAGCTCTCTTCTCTATATCCTCGTACCGGAAGAATTCAAAGCGAAAACACTCATATACACAGAGTACACTGTTCTTACCATCCAGAAGCTGCGATTGTTGGCATCTTCAGCGCTGGACTCTGATGGCAGCGTCGACATCCTGTTTTCTGGCAGATTGAACAATAAATGATTAGTAAACCATCAATGATTCGTCAGCGATACATGGTTAGTTTCACTGGTTAGCGGCTCCCAACAAAGACCTTCACAAAGCTGTTTGGGTATTGATCAGTGACACAACATACACACTTCTAACCACAAAAGGAAACCAGTTTAAAGCTGCAGTTTATCAGTGTGAGAACTACACACACAACGGTCTTTGTTCTCACATGATCATCCCTTCGACAAATCCAGAAGTCAACCAGTTAGAATCTCATCCAGTAGAGCGACTACAACAACCCCTCTCAGCAGCTCTCCCCTTTAGAAAACGTATTTAAATTCATTACATCCACATTTATATTCATATCAGTTCCCTTAATATATGAAGATCCATGAATGACTGTCTTCCCTGACACATTAAACGTCCTTTCAGTGAAGATGTCACACGTGTAAGATGTCGGCAGCGCTTCTGAAGACGCGTCCTCCATCTTTATTTACAGTCTGTGGTTTATAATCGCTGCTCTAATGTTTATCTATTTGAGGGTGTATCGTGAACTGAGCTGATGTCAGGGCAGTCTTGTCAGAACTATGACACAGGGGCGGTTCTGTTCACAGGTGGAGGTCAGTTTGAACCAGCGTCTCACGAGCCATGACGACATCTCACAGCGTCTGCGGCTTTGAAACATGAGCCACCCTAAAATAACCAGGGGCTACAGGTCAACACACGTCATATCTGTCCTATAAAGTCCTCTACATGCAGAACTCAATGAGGTTCCTTTCTGAAAAAGAAGAAGCTTTCCCAGGTAACGTTGAAGTGCACACCAGCATTTTGCCTCTTGCCGTCTTCACACCCTGGAAGCATGCGCACAGCCAACACAGAGCCGTGGTTCCTGTGCTCCCTCCCACACTGCTCTTAGAAGCACAATTAGATCCAATGATTTTTCTCCCCATCCTGCTGTTCCCAGGGCATCACATGCTCCGCTGAGAGAATAATGCCATGGCTCCCTCCCTGGCTGGATCCTCCGCTGTGTCTCTGAGAAACCAGGACCCTCGAAGAATTACACAACCCTGGGATCCCCAGGAGGTCACAAAAAATAATGAATCACTCCCTTTTAACCCTTGACCTGGACATCCTGTCCCATCACTGAGTGGCTGTCCTCCGGGGATATGACTGAGCTTTGAAAGGAACAAGAGGGGTGGGGCAATTTAAATGCACTTTAAACTCTCCCAGTCAATTCAACTCTCAATAAAACCGATTGGGGTTGGTTGCTGCTCAGCAGATGCTCAACTTACTCATCGAGCATCAGCAGTTTCAAGTCAGTGGTTAAAAGTGTCTAACTTTGTTCCAATGAGTACAACAGACTCACCAGCTACGAGCACAGATCTGATTCCACCATGGATCCTCCAGACGCTTTATGACCTCCTGCTGGGTCAGACAGGAAATTTGTTCCCTTGAGCTTTTGAAAAATTCTCCCTGTGATCAAGTAGCTTGCATGAATCCAGACCTTCCTAAAGTCTGGAACCCGCTCCAGACTGACAGTCACAATCACCAGCTAAAGCGCACCAGGGCTGTAAGAGCCCATCTGGAGCTCCCAGCCAACCAAACTCTTTCACCCCAGGATTCTGAACGCACCCTGGCACGCTCCCTCACTCCTCCCCCTGTCCCCGTTTCATCTGTCACACATAACTCAACACACACATATGGCATGGGGGAAATATTTAGAAACAGATGAACACACGGAGCAGAAATAGGATCTCAATCACTGCATCAGATCTCTCTGAAAAGCAGGCGTCCTTACCTCCCTCTGAATGTGGGGGCCCTCTCTGCTTTCACCCCCTTTTCCTCCTCCTTTGTTTGCGCTGGTTAAAACTTTCTTTCCTCCCTCTCCTCTCCAATCTGTGTGCAGACTCTCAGGCTCCTCTCCCTCCTGACTCGTCTTCTTTCACCCTTCGCCCTCTCCAACTTTGATTTTTCCACTCGTTCTGGACACTGCCACTCCTGCTCTTCCCCTTTCTTTGGCCCACTGTTTGTGTCAGATGAGTTGGCTTCTTTTTTCCCTCTCTCTCTCTCTCTCTCTCTCCCTTCTCCTACCTCACCCCTCCCTCCCTCCTACTCTCTCTCTCTCTCTCTCTCTCTCTCTCACTCTCCCGCTCTCCAGAACAGCTGCAGGAAACTTACTCTCTTGTTCTTTGTACTGGAGATCATCTCTTGATTCTTTGCTTCCATTGACTCACTTCACCTCCCTCAGAGTGGAATTGATAAAGCGGGACATATTGTTTTGTTTTGTTTCTGTTTGGGGGGGGATTGGGGGGGGGTAGTTTCAGTTGGCCGATTAACGTGTATGTGTTTTTTTTTTTTAATTTGACAGAGAAGCACAAGGCAACATGACCAGATAAGGGAAACTTTGTCCCTCTGTTGCTTGTCTTCAAACCCCCTTTTTCCACCCCACAACATTCCCTCAGGATAGTTTGTAAGGCCTGCCTCCACAGCTGGAGGACACATCCGGTGTGTGTGTGCATGTGTGTGTGTGTGTGTGTTTTACAGTCACGGCTGCTTTGAAGAGTCAGAGGCCCCTGAGGGAATTGTTCAAGCTCTGTATCCTGCTCTTGGTGACATAACGCCCCATACTATGCTGAACTTGTGAAACACCATCATGCCACAACACGCCATGAACATAACAGCTGTTACACATTGCTGTGCTGACGCCCCAACTGCAGCCTGCTCTTAGGACACAATAATCCTACGTTGGTGATCCTGTAATCAGAACCTGAGGGCATGGCACATAGATATCATGACAGCACCGTGAGGGCCCGTAATTAAAAATGATCACAGTTCCAGCAGACAGGAAACGTCAACATGTGTAATTTGATCTATATTACGTGATGTTAAAATTAACTTCATGTCCATCAATATGTCACTCAGTGCTTTGGTGTAGTTCAGTCCTGTAGTACAACTCTTGGAGTCTTTCTCAGCACTAAGGAATGATTTTGCTGATAAATTAAGAAATATTAATATAACACAAAAAGTCTTGAAGTCCACCAAAATAGAACTGTTAAAATCAAATATTTTATCAAAGAAATTCAAGCTCATGTGTCTTATTTCTATATTCAATCCAGACTTTATACATTTATTTTAAAAAGGCTTAGTTTAGGCCTCCTGTAATTTAGAGAGACAAGAACAAACAGTCTGCTTCTGAAAGTTTAGAAATTTAATTTATGATTTTACTAAAGTCACAATTGACAAATAGAAGAATTTAGAAGCCAAATATTTTGGGAAAACTTGCGACCATTGTGACCAATCGTGACCATACATGATTAATGCTGAATTCAAGATAATTATTTTTCATTTTAATTTTAAATGTCACTTTTTGTTGTGACATCTACACTTCCTCTACTTTTCCAATACAACTGGTGGAAATGTAATGAAATAGTTATAGTCAAGCCAACCGGATGTGTGCACACTCCTGCCCACTAGATGGCGATAACACACTAGAGAAACAGGCTGCGCGCTGCAGAACCGGAAAGGACAAAGAAGAAGCAGTCTGTCTCAGTCCTCCTCCGTTTTCCTCGGTGGTGCAGCGGCTGCCTCGCACGGTGAGTTTACATCCCGCAGTCCGGAGATTATATGTTTAAAGTTAATTCGATCATCAGACGGATTTGATCAGTACAGATGTCAGAAGTGTTCACAGGGAATCTGCGGGTTGTGTTGTGTGTGTGCGCCGAAGTTCACACAGTGTGTTAACGCGTGTGGATCCGACTCAAAGCACGTGGACAATGAGATGAATTGAAATGGCGCATTTCTATGATGGAGTTCGGTTGTTACCTTTTCGATGAGTTTGTTTACATTCGCTGATAATTTAATAATGAGAAGCAGGAAACCGACGGCCTGTCTCCACGTGGTTGCTGTTAGCATGCTAGCTAACAGTGTGGTGGTCCGGACACTGTCTTTGATAACTAAAGGGAAGAATCCAAACAATTATCATAAGCTCCATATTATGCATATCCAGAGATGTCTCTCCCCTGATGACGTGCACTGGGCTCTGAGTCCGAATGGAGACGCCGTGCAGCTCTGGCCCTGACAAGCCAGAGTTTCTGAGGAGACCAACCGTTCATCGGCTCCTGCAGCCGTTTCCAAGACAACGCATCGAGTAACACTTAATTTCTGCGTGTTTCCAGGTCACTCTGAACACCACGTCCAGTTTGGCCCCGGCTCTGATTCCAGAGGTGAGTGTAACTGCAGGCACGGTTCCTGCTGAACCCAGGTGCTGTAATGAGGTGTCACCACATGAGGGCGGTGCACCCAATGGAAATGAACTGGCATTGACACCTCAATGGATCACAAACACAAATCCACGATCAGGTGTAGTTTTTATGTGGACTTGAACCGTCTCTCTCCCCTGATGACTTGCACTGGGCTCTGACTCTGCATGGAGATGACGTGCATCTCTGGCCCTGACAAGCCAGAGTTTCTGAGGAGATATTAGACCAGTGGGAGTTTTTGCGTTAGTTAAAACAACACCATGACACTTTGTTTTGTCCCTTTTCAGATCTTCAAACTGGTGACCTCACTCCTCATGTGGGCCTGATCAGGTTTGTATCATGACATTGTGTCCAGCAGAAACTCAACACATCTGTAGTGATGCTTAGCACTGGGCTCTGAAAATCAATGGTGACAGACGTGCACCTCCGCCCCTGACAAGGCAGAGTCTGAGCAGATGATGGTTCAAACACTGGAAGATTGTGGTGAGATTGCTGCTGAGCTGTTGGTGACACTTGTGTTTGTGTTTTCCAGGTACTGATTCTCAGACACGGACATCATCTGCCTGTTGTTCTTCTTTCAGCGAGACTTTAAATAAAAATCTGAATTTTAACCTTTGCTTGTGCACTTTTCTACAATCATACAATAGTCTCAGCCCATAGGCACAAGGTAGTTTTAGAAAGTTGTGGAACCTACTGGTGGTTTAAAATGTTTTTTTATTTACACTACATTGTATCTGTACAGTTTACTTTTTAGAATGTTTTTAGGGCCTATTAAGAAAAACATTTTTCCACTCAAGAAAAATCCCAGAACATAAATTAGAACTTTGTTTCTGTATCTTTATTATAATTCTAACAATTTATTATCTCTTAAAACATTTGAAATTCATATGATTATATGAATGTGCGTATATGCATATCACATATACATATATATTCTGTAAGTTACCTTTCAACAGCTCATATTCTCATTTTTTAAAAAGATCTCTCAAAGGAAAAACACTTTCTATGGAGTCGGACCGATTCCTGCGTCTAAAACTTTTCTCCTGACAGCAGCCACGGCCTGTCGCTCTTCATCACAACCAGCGAACGTGGCAATGAAATGATTAAAAACCCCAGCCACTGAACGACTGAACATCAGCAAGAGATGTTTTTTAAAACGTTCTCATCGTCCCTATTTACACCAGCGACCTGTTTCAGAGACCTGACAGAAAACGAGCAGAATCTTGGCTGTAGACTGCGTTCAACCACATTCTGCTCATTTACCTTTTTCAGAAACACCCCCCCCCCTCCGTTTCAAGCTGACATTTCAAAACCTCTAAAGGGAAAATGCAAAAAGTCACAGTTGCTAATGGAAATAGGGTCATTGCATAATATGCTGGTAATAAAGGATGAGGTGAGAGCACACTGGCACTGGTGTCAGCGCCTGCAGAAGGTGCTGTGGTCAAATGAGAAGCAGCAAAGGATGAGCCGAGACGGTGGAGCTCTTCGTGATGCTGCCAGGTGTGGGACAGTGGAAGGGGGCAGATGCAGAGAACAGGTCCAACTGGATAGAAAGCACAACAGTGAAATAAATACAGTTTACCTTTTCATGTTAAACATTATTTGGAAGACAGAGATTCTTTAGAACTTTTGAGACTTCTTTTTATATCTTAAACCATAATTAGATGACCATTATTTTCATCGTCCTTATTGCTATTTCTCTTGCATTCAAATATAATCTTCCCTCAACCACCAGCACAGAGAATTCACATGAACCGATCCCTCATTCACATCCATAGCCTGTGTGTGTGGGTGCACTCTGATCTATGAAAAGCCATGGATCTTCTTGCAAAAATAGGCTAAGGACAGCAGGGTCCACCCCAAATGTTAAATGCACGATATGTGTTCGAGGACTCGGAAGCAGCAGGAGAGGTGAAGTGTTGTTCAAGGTAGTGAGGTCATGAGAGAGCCCTTATTTTTTCATCTCAGCAACAGTGAGAAAAGCAGGACTGAGGTTGTGATGGGATGGAAGTGTTCTATGATTGATGGCAAGCGGGCGGCTGTTGACCAGAATTAGTGGGAAAAAATTAATTAGGTGTTTCAATAAAGTCACTATCAATCACCTTTGTGAGCGTTGGGCATCCCCGCAGCAACAGTTGCTACATTTTAAGCATCTGCATAATAATATTAAAGTGGCAACGCAGTTTGAAAAAGGGAGGTTTTGAGGCCTTGTGGAGTGTCGTTTGAAATAAAGCTTCACAACAAGAAGGGAAGGAAAGGCATGATTGAAAATGTGCTTCACATTTAAGTCGCAGTGCTTCTTTTCACACATAGAAGCAATGTTAAGGGCACAGTGCACGGAATAGAATCAATCTTTCAGTTAAAAAATACCTACATATACATATATTTATATAGATTTAAATATATTACCCCTTCCATTATCTTCAGAAAAAGCACTGGCTGCACAAGAGCGCCACCTCGGCCTCCCGAGGCGAGAACCAGGAACTCTCTGCAGCTGCAATAACAGTAAGGACGATGAGAGTAATGACGAATAATAACAATAAATCTCTTCGTATCGGTATTCCAGTATTTTCATTTAAAGTTTAAAAATTGTAAGAACAATCATAGTATTAAAATTCAATATAAGCAGTACTCTCAGATCCCCGTTGGGCCAGGGGGCTGCGTGTTTCCTCCTGGATTTAGTCGAGAGAGAAAGGAGTTGGGCGGGGGGCAACTCCTGGAAGGAGCAGGGGGGATTGGGTGGGAAAGAGCAAGAAAATGGCAGTTTGTCCTCTTCCCCTCCCCTCTCCTATCCAGCCTCCCCCTGGGCAGAAGGTCTGAATGGGTGCACAGCAGTTGGCTGGACGCTGAGGAAGTCTGTTCCTGGTAAATTAAATCCTCTGGGAGACTTTGCTCTTCACATGGTCACGTGTGTCCCCGTCTAACAGTTGAAAGCACAGTCCGTCTTCTTTTTGTACATCTCCGATCCGAGTGTATATTGTGTCTATATATAAGGTGTCCCATAAATTCTAACACAAACACAGGTAAGTGCTTGTTTGTGTGTGTGTGTCTACGTGTTGGTGTATGCATGCAGGCAGGTTATAGTAGTAACTCGAGTGCCTGTGTGTGCGGTGTATTTCTGTCTTTTTTTTTTTTTTTTTTGATGTAGTTGGTCTGGGCACTTATTTTTGCTACAAATTTGTGATACAGTGACCAGTCTGTATATACGTCATTATAAGACTTAAGTTGATAAAGAGCTATAGATGAACACACACGATCCCGACGACAGGAGCTGCAGGGAGGACAGAGCCCTACCGGCGGTGAGGTAAAAAGAAAACCCAAGACCTATCACAGCCACGCGCAGAGCGAGGGGCGCAACTTAACCCCACCCCCTGGAATTAGGTCACGGTATTCTGCTCTGCATCGCCCTATCGTTTACCTGCGGGCGGCCGCGGCCTCGTTCCTGCAGACACTCGCGCTCATCCACCGTCAAATACTCAGAATCCATCTGTGATCTACAGACACATTTAAAAAATAAATGTAGCATCCACTCACACAGGGAGGGCCGAGGCGCTACAGGACGCCTCAAGAAAGATGGCTGCACACTGAGGGACACCTTAATCTGAACGCAACCCTTCTGTGTTAAAAAGCGATCCCCTCACTGTCCTTCACTGCATTTTGAATGGGAGGGTGTTTGTTGTGTTAGTTGACTGGCGTGACCGTGTGTGCATGTGGGGAGTGTACGGGTGTAAATCAGCCTGCCACATCCGGGGGAGCGCCAGCCGGTGCCTTTATGGATCGTCAGCCCTTTTTTTCCGTCCCTGTGTTTCCATCTCCCTTTGGGACTCCACTCCCTCGATCTGTCGCTCTCTATGTGAAATCTGTTCCCCCATCATTTGTTGTGTGAATCCACCATGGACAGCAGCAGTTGTGACTTCCTCCCTCATTGACTCCAACCCCTCCTCCTCCTTTCCCTCCATCCTTCGCTCCGCTTTCTTTTCATCTCTGCAATTCCAAACTCAGCTCCTGTTCCCGTCGTCCCTCCTCCTCTCGGACTGTCCTTCCCGAGGTGAGAGGACAGAGATGGGGAACGGGCTGCTGGACAGCCTGAGGACAGGAGAGCAAACACGTCTTTAGTGCCTCATGTTTGATGCTAATGAACGTTTGATAGCAGAGTTGTTCTCTTGTGTGATTCATACCTTTTGAAAAGGAGATTATTATTTGTTCAATTGGAAACTATGGCAGGAATCTAATTGGACTGAGAAAACTTTGGTAGTCATAGAGCCAAGATAATGGAAAATCAAGAGATAAGAATATACGCATCATGCAACACAGCAAACAACGTGTCGTTGAACGTGTGTTCTATTGGCTCAGTGCTGACCCGTGTAGTCATACCTGTCTATTATAGTCCTCAGGGCCCGTTCTATATTCATGCGGTGGCCCACGCGTGTCACGCCCAGGTCCAGAAAATCGTCCTTGGTTAGCGACGGCAGGTGGGTGCCGTCGATCTCATTGTCCAGGAAACGCTCTCTGTGCTCCCCCAGGTTCAGGTATCCCAGCCAGTCTGCAACGTCATACTTGGTCCAGTAGGGCAGCGGCTTGGTGGCAAACGGCTTTGTAGGGGATGGGGGTGGCAGATGGGGGTAACTCAGGCAGGTAGGTGGAGGCAGAGGATGCAGCGGGGGAGATGAGGTCCCAGACAGGAAGTGCGTTGGAGAGAGGGACCGTGAAACGACTAAAGTTGAGTTGGGAGGAGGAGGGGCCCCAGAGGGGGCAAACAAGGGGGGAGAAGGTGAGAAGTAAGGATCGCCAAGAGGGTTCCCAGGGGATGGCGGGGTAATTGAACCTCGGAGGTCGTAGATGGCGCTGTACAGGGGTGTGGTGGGGAGGAGCGGAAGGGATGACGGACGAGGTGGGCCAAGCTTTGGCCTCTCTGACGGGGAGATGAGGGGGCTGGGTGCTCGTCGGCGCTGGAGTATGTGTGATTCAGCTTTACGGGACTCGCGACTTGGGATGAACTGGAATTCGAGGGCTTTGGTGCGGTAGACAGGTCTATGTTTGGGGGAGGTGGGGTAAGGCGAATAAGATGTCGGGGACAGCGGAGAGTGAGAACGCGGAGGCTGAGATGAGGCTTGAGGCTGAGGAGATGGGGATCGTCCCCAGTTGTGGTACTGGGAGGGAGGCGTGGGGGACGGGGACAACGACGGCTGTGACATCGAGATGGGAGACGGGGACAGAGATCGAGCTGAGGGGGGGCTCAGGGCCGAGGCCGAGTCTTCTGAAAATCTGAAGACAGAGAAAAGAAATGTGTTAGAGGAACAGAATTAGAGGAAGCAGAAACATGACATGAAAAACATGCACACACAAACACAAAGTGAAAAATGATCCAGCTATTAAGATAGTTAACATCCTCTCCCTTCTTATGGCATCATATGAGCTTGGAAATCAGGCAGATGTCAAAGTTTTATTTTCTTCCTGAAAGAAAAGTGTTCCGGAACGGGCTCTGTTACCTCTTTCTGGTTCTGGGAGCAACACATGGAAAAAGCCAGAGAAATAAGAGAGATTTACACAGAATAGACACAGACACACAACACACAGAAGGCTTTGACATGAAATGGGGAGGTGAAGAGGTCACACAGATTCATGGAGTTGAGACATGGATAAAATGAATGAAAACGAATGTGTACCTGTGTCTGCTCAGCGGCCTCTGGCTGCTCCAGCTGTCCCTGCTTCGATGCTGCAGTTTGCTGCTCAGTTCGTTGATGATGCTGGGCTTCATACTGGATGCAGGTGGGTAAATCCTCTTCCCCTCTAAAAGTGTCCCGGACTGGCCGCTGCCATCACTGCCCACCTGCCCCTCGCCCCACAGAGGCTTCATCTCAGGCGTGCGTGGCCGCTCAAAGTACGGTGAAGAGGGACGTCCCACGGTCTGCATGTCCCTCCCCCTATACCCATCCTGGCCACTTTCGTCCTCTACCACTCCCTCCTCGACCTCTTCGTCTTCCTGCTCGTCTCGTCGTCGGTGGGAGTGGAAGGAAGCGGGAACAGTGCTGGTCTGTCTCTGCAGATCCCCGACGCGACCTCCTTCTCTGAACCTGTTAGCTTTGGGGTAGGTGGAAGCTACTGCTGTGGCGTTCTGCATCTCAAAAGTCTGTCCGTCCAAGTAGCTCATGTAGGACTCCAGGAAATCTCCTCCCCTCTCTGACTCCCCTGCCCCGCCTCCCCCCAAACGTCCTCCAACTCCCCTCTCGCCTCGGTCCAGCCTGTCGCCACGGACGCTGGCTCCGCTTAAGGAGAGAATGCTGTCCAGGTGGTGGTCACTGCTGCTGCGGCTGTCCAGCTCTTCAATCCCAGAGTCCACCACTGTCTCCTGGGACTCACCTTTCTTGGCAGCAGGGGGATGGCGCTGGTGCTCGCCAGTCCTTCGGCTGCCTGTGATGGCGGTGGAGGATGTTGTCTGCGTTCGCTCCTGGTAGAGCTGAGTGGAGGTGCTTGTTGTGGTGGCAGCAGCGGTGGTTACAGTGGCACAGCTAGCGGTCGTGACGTGGGAGGCGGAGCCCCGAAGTGGAGCGGGGGTGGCAGCAGTGGTGGAGGGTGTTGGGTGTCCACGGTAGGACGGGGGAGGGGCAACTGTGTGCAGGGGTGGTGTGGGAGAAGAACGCCCAGGAGCGTGAGTGCTGTTGTAAAGGTGGTGGGGGTGTGACATAGAGAAGGGTCTGTGGTAGGATCCAGGAGGAAGCGGCGGTGAGACTGACGGGGGAGGCGGAGGTCCTGCTGTTGAGGTGGGTTGCAGGGTAGAAGGCGAGGAAGGTGGCAGAGGGTTTGGTGATGTCTGGGACGGTGAGGGAGCAGACTGAGTCAGGTTAGCCACCTCGCTGTCATAAGATGTGAGGCTGGAGGCGGTGGAGTCCCCTGCTTGAGGTGAGGGCAGGGGCGTATGAGAAGGAAACCCACTTGTGAATGCTTCTTTTTGGGGGGGCGGAGGTGGCGGCGGTGGGGGAGGAGGGGGCGGAGGCGGTGGTACCTGCTGTTTGCGGGAGGTCACGCTGTTTGGAAGCATCCCGCGTTTCGCGTATGCGGAAATTCCCCCTGTTCCCCTGTCAAAGCTGTTAGCAAACTCTAACGGGGGCGGGAGGGGATCAGCATAGACGAAGCCATCGTCCGCATCGACTGAAGGGGCCGGAGGAGGGAGGACCATCAGACCAGTCCCAGTGCTGCCAGTAGTGTTTGCTGTCTGCTGAGAACTGGTGGGTGGGGGAGAAGGAGGGGTGAGGGACAAGATATAGGCATCAGATTGACTCTCCATCCTGAGAAAAGTCGGCCTCCGCGGCTGATGAGACTGGGGCCCCTGCTGGGCGGAGCTCTCAGCAGCCTGCTCCGCCCTCCTCATGTAACCCTCTCTCTCTTTGTCCCTTTCCCTTTCTCTCGACAGCTCCCTCTCTCGTTCCCTCGACCTCTCCCGCTCCCTCTCCTTGTAGGTGGGTTGATACGGCTGAGACTGGTAATGGTGCGTGTGGACCGTTTTGTCCTCGGAGAAGCGAACTCGTAGCCCCTCGCGAGACCCTCCTTCTCGCTCCCTCTCTCCCGCACTGCCCTCCTCACCCCACACGCTCCCAACTCCTCTGAGGATTCTGGGCGATGGCGGGCGGCCAACGGTGGGTGTGGTGGCAGCCAGAGAAGACGAAGTGACCAGGTAGGAGGTGCTGGAGGACTGAGCAACAGATGACACCGGCTGAGATGAGACAGAGGACGACGGAAACACCACGCTCGACATCTGGCGGCTGAAGTGGTGCTCTGTCCCCCGCCTGTACCTGCTGTCATCTCTCAGCGCGCGCTCTCTGGCAGCCAGGGCGAGGCCTAATGGTGATGTGGGGTCAAGAGCCTTGCCTGTTAGCGGGTGAATAAAGGTGGTGGTTGCAGAGGGTGCTGGCTGCCTGCCTGCTGCTGTGTACAAGTCAGTGGGCACAGATTTAGGCTGATAATCCAGGGCAGACGAGGAGTACTCAGGCAGACCAAAGGCTGGAGGCATACTGCGGGTGTGATGGATAAAGGTGTCACCAGAGAACATGCCCTCATCAATAGACTTGGATGGGCGCAGCCGCGTGGAGGAACTTTCAGTGCTAAGCTGTTGCTGCGACACCTGAGTCCTTGCTCCTATTCCATCACTCACTCTTTCAAGACTCACGTCCTCCTCAGCGGACATAAACAAGGACGCGCTCTTCCTGCGGGCTTCGTGAAACCGCTCTCTGTCTCGTCGAGCTGCGCCAACAATGGCAGCTCCGAACTGGCTGGTAAAGTCCAAATTGTCCTGGGCACGGATAGAAGGCAAAGACGGAGGTGGCGGTGCTGGAATGGAAGGCGGAGCAGGGGGCTGGGGAGCAGGAGTGGAGGGTGGTGGGCCGTGGGGCGTTTTGCCTTCATCCGTCTCCCCGGGTGCAGGAGCATCAGCCTCCACGCTGCTGCCCTGGCTGCTGCGTCCGCTGCTGCTGGTTGAAGGTGCCTTAACAATAATGGTGGGGATGGGGATGGAGCTTTTCTCCACCGAACCTTTGCCCCCCAGCGTACCTTGGCCAGCGCGCAGGTCCTCCACCTTGGATTGCTTCACCAGGGGCCCCTTACCTCTCCGGGCTCCACCTTTAGGACCCCCTGCTCCAGCCCCGCCTGCACTGCGATCTGCTCGCTGGGGTTGACTCTGGGAAGTCTGTTGTTGCTGAGGCATTACAGTGGCAATGCTGGACGGGGGCACAGCGGTGCTGTAGCCTCTCCTAAGCCCCGCCTTCGCCCCTCCACCAGCTCCAACAGCATCCCCAGTATAGGCAACCTTCCGTGAAGCAGTCCTGCTTTGAGCAGTGTGGGCAGCAGCATGTGCATATGAGGTTGTGTGGTCGACCGCCCCTCCAATGGGAGCGGCGGGGGGACCGCCTGCCCTCTCCCTGCCGCCATGGGTGAAGTGCACTGACTGGGAGAAGGGCTGGTAGTGTGCAGAGGTGGCCGTGGACTGGGACACGGAGACAGAGGGCTGCTGAGAAGATTTTGCTCTCCAACCCAGTGGCGGAGCAGAGGAGAAGGGAGGGTCTGGCGGCGCAGTGGTGGGAGGCGGGGGGATGTCATCGGGGCCAGGCACCGAGAGACTGCGTGCAAACTTCATGGTTGGAGGATGCAGGAACTGCTTCTCCTCCTCAGGCACCCCTGCAGTACAGCATTCAGAAACAGAGAAAAAAAACCACACACACACGGGGATGAAACACGGCTGTGCCCGTTCAAGTGGAGAAGGTACAGATGGAAAAGAGTGAGAATAAGAGGCTGATGAAAGCGAGGAGATGGAGCCAGAAAAGAAGGAAAGTTGAGTGTAACCAGTGAGAGTGTCTGTCTAAATCAGCCTGCCCATCTACCTGTCAGCGAGTCGGTCCTCAACTCTGTTAGTATGTAAATTAGTTAGTGTTATTATATTCCACAAACAAGTAGCGAGTGGGCTCCATTACAAAGCAGCATGTTTACTGGACAGCAGAGAGCACAGAACAGCTACTAACTACTGAGGGGGCGTTAGCAAAGCCTTAGTAAGCACCACCAGGAAATAAGCATTCGAATAAACTCAGATTAGTGAGTTTTCTACAGGACAAATAGTAGTAGGGTGAGTACAAAACAAACAGACATCGTATTCCCTACAGTACAGGTACAAGACACGTATAATCCTCTGCAGTACGACTGGAGTAAACTTGGGCCACAGACGAGACATTGCTGGCCACAGACAAACAGTTGAGCACAGAGTTGACCTCAGCTGGTCCGGAGGGCAGACAGACAGGCGGACAGAGGGGCAGACGGGAAAAAAAACAGACAGCCTCACCGATGGATTTCTGCCGTAGCATACCGTGCGGTGGGCCGTGACCTGAGGCGTACTGTCCACGGTCGTAGCCGAGGCCCAAGCCCGATGACATCATCCCAATCCCAGACTGGTCCCCGTAATTTGGCTGATGTCGAAACAAACGAAACAAAGAAAAGCAAGTGAAATCAGTGTTAAAATACTATTTAAGCTCAAAGAATAAATCATCACAATCATTTCCCTTCAGACAATGTAAAGTGGTACAATCAGGGAATGTCAAGGATTAAGATAAGAGACTGTAATCAAAATAAGATATCGAACCCCATCCCCCTGTGTGGACCACCGGCCTGGAATAATGGCTCAAAAAGTAGCAGCCTGCTGTCAATAATTCTTGATTCCATGCTAATGCCAAAACGTGAAATAAGAGAATAAATTAAACATGAGTTGTTGCTGCACACCTAAGCATCTTGAGCTCCATATTTTGCTCCACACAAATGTGCAAAATACTCCTGCTGTTGTCATCACATTGTTCCATCCATCCATCTCATTATCCTTTCAGAGACACAGGAGGGCTGAAGCGACCCCAGCTGAGGCTGGATGAGAGAAAGCCGTCGTACCCGGAGAAAAAAAGTGATAGATGGACACGTGCAAACTCCTCCCAGCCAGTAAAACAGGGATTCAAACCAAGACGCTATTCATCACCACTGTGCCACTTGGTAAAAAAGATGGAGGAATGAAGGATACACCTGGCCGGCGGTGGAGCTGCCTATTCAGCTGCACTGTAGGAATGCAGGTGAATGAGTGAAAGTTACGGGTCTACATCTCTCAGAATAGTTGTTAGGCCTGGACAAAAGCAGGTCGTTAATCCTTGGATTAAATAATGTGAACTAATTCATCTCAACCTTAAAGTTACTGGAGGATTCTGCTCGATCTTGATTCTACCTCCACCAGGGAGGTTTTCACCCATGTCCATATTTTTGATATTGCTTACATGTGTGTTTCACCGTACACACACCTCATTGCCGTAGAAGCTTCGCCCTCTGTCTCTTTTTGTCCCCTGTCCCCGTGTCCCAGGCACCTCGTTGGTGCTGATTGTCTGCTGAGCAGCTGCAAGAATTTCATCTAGTTTATCTGAGAGCAGAAGAAAAAACAGGAGAGGAAAAAGACAGGAAGAGAGAGGGACACAGGACAATGAAACAGAAACAGGGACAACAACATGAAGGAAAATGCATGGGAAGGGACACTTGATGAAGGTGGATAAGGAAGAGAGGCAGAGACTTGGGAAACATCCACTGACAAACGTGAGCCGTCTTACTCAAAGCCATCTGATAGACTGTCCTCTTCTTCTCTGTGACTTGGGAGGATTCGAATTCTGAAAGGAGAGAAACTGAGAATGAGCTCACTAAGTGCTGGAGCGCTGAGCTCCGATTCATTGCGGAGAGACGTACAGTAAATACAACGCCTCAGGCGACCATGTACCAGAGCGTACCTGATTTTTTTTTCCAAGGGGTAGCAGCTGGAAGGAGGACAAAAGGAGACTTAAGTTTTGGCAGGAGTGAAAGTGCGACAGCATTGTTACACTGAATACTAATCATATTCCCCGGTGCCTGACAAACTGAGTCACCTCACAAGGCTTTTCAGTCGTCCATGTAAGAGAACGCACACCATGCCCAGGCTCTAAAGACAGCTGAAGCATGCTCACTTATGATACACTAAATATGCTGCGTACATGCACAGTTACTCTGACGGACACACTTCAAAACACACACGCACATAAATGAGGAATTAGTGTGAGGCGGGATCCCACCTCGCTCCACTGTATAATGGTTTAGATCCCGTCGGCGGTGAAGTGTGGACAAGGGAGACAAAGAGAAGACGGAGTTAGTGGTTAAACCAGTGAACAGTAAAAGGACAAGTCCATTAGGGAGTAAAGAGCTGAAGGTGACCCTTTAGTGTTTGCATCCACTGGTGTGAGAGAGTGGGTGAGTGAGTGAGTGTGTGTACTTAGCAGGGACACGGTTATCTGCCATATTCAAATTAATCATTTTAAGATTAATGAGCTAAATTGCGGAGAAGTAAATTTTTAACGTCTGATGGTTTAACGAAGCCTGCATGGCTTTCAAGCTTGTATTCACTTCAGAAAACTGAAAGTGAATTAGAGTTGTGTAAAAACACAAACCGCAGGGTTTGTTAAAAACAGTGGACTAAAGTGCAATGCACCATTCATTCCGTTTGAGTGCCCTTGTTATCTTGCAGCGTGACTTCTAGGTGAACTGGGACACTGCACCAATCACAGGGGTGAGATAGTTTAATAGGCGTCACAGCTAAATGAATTCTAATGCATTTGAATAAGCATATGGCAGCGGCTGACATGGCTTCGTCACACATTGTGCTCCTCTCACCTTGATCCAGAAGGAGGCACAAGGAAAGTTATAAAAGGCACTGTGACTGCAAATGAAGCCGCCACGTCTCAAGGAACCTCGGTTATTTACTGCACTTTATATTGAGTCAAACGGAACGCTCTCTTTGAAAAGGATTTTTTTTTTTTTTAAAGCATGACATGCAGAGCTCAGTAAATTCTAGAGATTTTATGCTGGTTATAATTCTTGGATTTTAAAAATATTACTATTAAAACTATCTATCAGCCATTTTTAATAGAAACAAAATGTATGCAGTTCTAATATGGATTGATTGCACTAGGTTTAAATTTAAGGGATCAATTTCTAAATGAGCTCAGGCCTTTTATAAAGCTTTTATAAAAACATATGTCTCTAATAAAGACAGTTTCACACATTTTTTTCCCATGAGATAAACATGAGAGCCAGTTTAAAGGAGACGTATTTTTCACTATTTCCTCCCTCTGGTGTGTTACATCGTGATGTAAAAAGCTCAAGCTCTGTGTTAAGGGAGCTCATCTCCTCCACAGAGAACACAGAAGCACCTGAAGTTCTGTTGTCCTGACCATACCTCCACACCATTGTGATGTCATGTGACACATACACGATGCCCTATATTTGCGTAATGCACAACTAAAGGCCAATTCATGCTTCTGCATCGAAGCGTCACAGGTGCGCACGGAGCCTCCGCACTGGGCCGAGCATTCATAGCAGTGCGTAGGTGTGTGTGAGTCACGCTGCAGTTACAATGCCAAGACACTGGTGGCGGTAGAGTTTCTACGCTGGTGTTGAGCTACTTCCAGTTTCTGGTCGGCTCATGTACAACCTCTCGATGCAGTGTGCACTGGTGGGTGTGTTTCAATGTGGAGGTGGGTTCAGGGTTCAGGAAACTGGCACCAGACTGAGTGCTCATGCTTTGTGCTGGTCAGGTGAGGGCACACCACAGAGATTAGGCAGGTGAGGGGAGGAGCCTGGGGATAGGGTGAAGGATGAAGCAAAGGGCTGATCTCTGCACTCACGATTAACAGTAATCCAAACTTACAGCCGCTGCTTTTGTGCAATTGTTGTTGTTTGTAAGAGAAAACGCCAAAAAACGCCATTTTTCCACAGCGCCACACGTCATCAGCGCTCATACTTCATCAGCTGCTCACCGGGCATGCTCAGATCCACACAGCAGCGACAGGTACAGCGAACAGCAAGCGTCAAACGTTTCACGGATGAGATCCCAGCTACCATTAACTACGTCCTAATCTGCAAATGGGGGCGTTGACCCTCACCGTGCACTCTCCTCCCACTATTTTGCTTCAAATAGAGACGGCATAAGCATAACCACACATATTGCTGTTACCATAGCGACATACTCAGAACAAAGTTGCTGTGGGTTTTTTTTTTTTCTGGAAAATTACTCATCTCAATATTTTCATCCTGGGTGAACGTCCTAATCTGCAAATGGGGGCGTTGACCCTCACCGTGCACTCTCCTCCCACTATTTTGCTTCAAATAGAGACGGCATAAGCATAACCACACATATTGCTGTTACCATAGCGACATACTCAGAACAAAGTTGCTGTGGGTTTTTTTTTTTTTCTGGAAAATTACTCATCTCAATATTTTCATCCTGGGTGAGACGCCTTCTAAACAAATCAGAAATATGTTTAACAGGAGATACAAACAGGAGACGAATGTGTCTTAAAACTTAAGACACTTTTAAAACACTCCTGCCTTTCCCCTGCAGTGTTACCCTGGCAACAAATGCGTGTCAGTCAGTGTTTGTGTGTTGAGCAGGGGTAGGCTGCTCGGTGGACGCCGGGGTGAAAGCGGAGGGTGGGCCAGGGAGCGGTGGTGGGGTTCAGGGGGTTAAGAGAGGTCAGAGAGGCGGGCAGTGAGAAGGGGGAATCACAGGGTGGATGGCGACACTTTTTCTGGGTGGGGTTACCTGTAGTGGGGGTGCTGGTAGTGACAGTGTGGAACCTCTGAAAGAACAGTGAAATGCATGGAGAGCGTCATCCACGGCGATGGTCAGTCTTCTTCTTTCTTTTCCTTCCGTCACTGAGTAAGAACACCATCTCCCACTCTGCTTTCTAGTCCTCTAAATTTAGCTCGGCTCCCCCTCTCTCACGTTCAGCATCTTTAACAACCCCCAACACTGGTTTCACACTGTTTCCATTAGTCTCCATCACCTCAATCTATTTCTACTCACTAACTTGTTTTCTCCTCTTCAGCCGTAAAGCACTTCCCTTCTTTGTTTAAATCTCCCTGCAAAAACTGCTCCTTCATCCTTTGCCATCCACCCTGCCCTCAAACACAACAAATCTGTTTCTTACCCATCTCCTCCAGCTCGGAGGTCATGGATTTGGATCGCAGGGCGATGGCGGGAGTGCTCAGCCTCTTACTCTGCTGGGGAACTGGAGGGAGCGAACAGGAAAAAGCAGTGGTCAGTCGAGCCGCTGAGGACCAACACCACCACCCTCAAGTATACACTTACTTTTCTTCCTCGAACCCTCCTCCATGTCTGGGTTGCGGGTAACCATGACAACCTTGACCATGAGGCTGTTTCCACCTTGCCGGATCATGTTGACGACCTGCCGGTGTCCAACTTTAACTACGTTCTGACCGTTGACCTGGGACAGAGATGCAGAGGCACAGGGAAAAAAGGATAAGTTCAGTAAATGTTGTTTTTATTCTTTTATTAATTTTCACAATTTCTTTGTCATGGGCCTTTACAGAATACATCACACCTCGATCAGAAAATCCCCCATCCTCAGGCCGGCTCTCCAGGCCACTCCTCCCTCGTCCACTGACTCCAGGTACTGCAGGGCGGGGAAGGCTGGGGTAGGAGTGAACTCCTCAATAGGCGTCTGAGCTGGAGACACACCATGAAAATATGGCAGGAGATGAAGCTTTTAACGATGCACACAATAAAACATGCAATATATGATGCAAATCGATGAGCAGGACCGCTGGGCAGAATGCTTATTTTATATTTGCTTACCTTTGGCTCCTCTCAGCACAAAGCCGAAGCCCTCGCTGTCTTTTTTCTGCAGGAGCACCGACTTTTCCTTGATTATGTAGTCACTGGCACAGAGGGGATAAAGGAGAGAGTATGAAATGACAGAAAAAAGACAAAAATGAAAGACAGGAGACGAGGAGGACATGTCGAGTGGCTCCTTGTCTGTATTCACCTTCAATGGAGACGCTGACTGAAGATTATAAACAGACAGATCGTCACATTTATCTTGCTGGTTTCCTTCCTATTCACTCCACATCGCTGATGCTAGCTCCCTGTGTCCCACTCTGATGACATCACCACCAATATGCGGCAGAAAGAACTGTTGAGGTAACCTGGTTTAGATAACTGCTTTATAACTTAAGTTATTATTATCATATAAGATTAAAACTAGGACCTCAATGATCAGACTGTTTTTTCAATAACTTGAATAATTTATTTTTAGTTGATAAAAGTTTCTTTTCTTTTTAAGTTTGATAGCAGATTGTAACTTTTATCTTCATTTACTCATTGTTCAAACCTGTTGCAGTTTATTATGCGTGTCCCACATTTTTCAAGCTGTTTTCCTTTCCCATGAGGTGGGTGCTGTAAATCACTGGGATATTTCCAAGAAAGGCCTCCGCTAATTCTATACTATTTATAATGGAAATGGAGGAAGTGTTAATTGCTGCAGTTGTGAGGCACATGCTTGTTATTTCTGAGAGAAAACGAGGAACAGAAGAAACGGTACAAAAAAGCAGTTTGTTTTTCTATTTTTGTAGATAAAATATAGAGCATTGAGATGATGCGGTTTAGCACATGGAACATTTAAGATTTGATGATGACACATTATTGAAAAATAAATAAATACTCCAGCGACCAAACATTAAAACTACAGTTTCCATTCTCCCCCACTGATAAAGTGTAATACATACACAATACACAACAGCGGGGACATAAAACAATGTTTTGCTTCTATTTGTTTTCCACAGTGAGACCAGAACCAGTTTCTACCAGAACCTCAGTGAGATGCTAAATACAGCATGAAGCCACTGCTTGTTGCCTCAGCAACAGATAGAACTGGACGCAGGGAAACTTGCTCGGGAGGGTCCGCGCCAGAGCCAAGCCGTGTAATGGTACGCCATTAGTCACAGCTGAGAACAGGCGCTGTGTGATCACAGGTGAAGCCATACACTGAAGGGTACTATATCATCGGCTCTGTCCTGTGGCACAAGCACATGGGGGATATGTAAAAAGAGTTCTGAGTTTATTTGTTGACATTCAGCTCTCTACAAAAACTAGACGACAGATTAAAAATTCACAAAACACCCACTAGCATCTGGCCATCATTATTACTAGTTATTATGATTAATTTAAAGTGAATGTTCATCAGAAACGAGGTAATCGTAGTTAAATCTCAGTTCAATGCTGACCAATATTTTTCCAACTTCGCTCTGCACCACTGATTGTTTAGAAAAAGCCCTGCACATAATGTCCAGCAGACAAACAATTTAAAGTGACCTCATATCGTGAAACTGTTTGAGGAGGACTCACTGATGGCAAGGAGGGATTCTGAAGTGGCTCCACATATCCCCATAGGCCAAGAGAGCAGCCCATTCAAAGAGGCACAATTACAAAGGGCACTTTACTAAATTAAATGAGGTAATTTTAAAAAAACACAGACATGACCTGCCCAGTTGGACCACTCAGTAATATGTAATTACAACAAGCAGCACGGACGTCTGGCCATGTTTAATTTATTCTCTTTCGTCCGGCAGACGAGCGGCACCTCTCAGGTAGTCTGGGTGGGAATGGAGAGGCCCTTCAGTCATTGTCACGTGTATAGAAACCTGGTCACTTGCAACATTCTGTAAATACATGCTGATAATCCTACCAAACTTGTCCCAGCCCACGCCATCTGTGCTTCGACTTTTTCATATTCCAACCCTTGTGGCTCCATCTCCTCAGCTGTTCTCCAAACTTCTAATCATTCACTCATTTTTTATCTAATCACCCCCCCCCCCCCCCCCCCTTTTTCATCCCCCCCCCCCCCCCCCATCCGTCATGATCTTTTCCATTCAGTCCTCTGAGTGCATCCCGCTCTCCACAGAGAGAGAGATGGCCCCTCTGTCTCTGCCAAGACTCTGTCTCTCTTTCTTATTCCTATTGTGTCCATTTCTGGTGCCCGGCTCACATCTCAAATGCTCTGAAGTGCCAAGTGAATAAATGAACATACAGGACACTGTGCACAAAAACACATTCACACCAGGAGTGAGTGGTGGAATATAGATTACTGTTTTATGTCTCTGAGCCTCTCGTCTGATTGGCTCACTGTTTTCTAAGCCTGGTCCATCACAGGTAGAACGGTCCGTAGCTCACAGCTGCAGCTTAGTAAAAGCCATATATGCAAACAGCAAAAACTAATTCAGACTAAAATGCTCTGAATTTACCTGCATAAACTGCATAACTGTGATCCATAAAAACTGTTGGCATGATTAGGAGCTATGCACAGGGTCAAATAACATAAAATAGACTAAAGCCTAGACACGACATAGATTTTACAAAAAATAATTTGAACAAACAACGAGATTGTTCAATGGAATGTTATTTTCATTTGAATGTGCGGAATCACTCGGGTCTGTTCTCCTCAGGGAGAATAGTTTGTGACTGCCAAGTGTTGCAGCTCAGGAATCAAGTATCAACAGACTGGATGAGTGTTGAGGTAATTTACCCAGTACAGCTCCTGCAAGAGATTGCTTCACAATCCAAATATTGAAATCTCACTTTTCTTATCACAACAGGAGAAACGACAGCTACTTTGGCTAAACTCTCAGCTAATGTACATAAGATCTGTTAAATCCGGTTGAATGCAGGCACACACACACCATATTCAGCTGCAGGCAACACAAGCAACAGGTCACTGGGACCATGACTGCACGGACCAAGAGAATGCAGCCTGTGCACAGGCTTCAGGACACCGGGGGAAATAATTGTACTTGATTGGTTATTGTAAACGAATGCCTCATTGTATCTGCCTGTAACTGCAAAGGTGAGAGAATATCAAGACGGAACGATGCAGGGATGCACCCTGAACATGACAACCAACAACTAAAGCCACAGAACAAAGTTCTCAAAGTGTGTCAGCAAGTGTTTATTTGTATATGGTCTGTATGTGAGTGGTCATTTCGACCCCCTAAAGTACAGCATTACCGTTCACACACACATCTTATGGTTCATCTATATGCAACACTTCAACACACAGAGACTGGGATTGAACTACCCCTCTGGTCAATGGACGGCCCATTCAGGACACAGCCCAGTGTCTGAGTTATTGGAATATGTGTCGTCAGATCTGTCGTATGCACATTCCGCCGCTCATCCCTTTTTCATTCATCGTCTGTTTACATGTGCGCTAGTGAGCGGTTGCATCCCATTATAACAACACCGACGACTAACTCGGGCGCTGCTGCCTTCAAGGATGTCATCGACTTTAAGTGACACTCACTGTGGAAGAGTTCAGAGGCTGGATCCTTTCAAGTCCAAGTTTCTACACGGAGTACATGGCTAAGGGCGCCAACGAGGCCTGTCCCAGCTCCTCGACATGCAGCAGGGAAGAGAAGCAGCTTCCTTTTGATCCAAACCAGCGCATCACCCAAATCCAATGTGAGGGGCTTAGCTCTGCACCACAGCGTTAGTGCATTCGCCTTAAACATGTCAAATCAAAGAACATCACTTGACAGAGGCACGAGCAGGTATTTGAATGCTGGTAAACATACACATTGATGGGTTGTTTTTTTGTTTTTTCAGCATTGCATCCGCTGTGTGTTATAAACATCATTCTGTGGAGGATCTGTTAGGACATTATCCAGAGTTTTCACTGGCAGGAGAAACTCTGGAGAAAGTCCACAGCCTCTGCCCTGATACATATTTCTGTTCTCAGATACAAGATGCAAGTTTGGAGATTATCTGCAAGTCAGTGCATATCTGGGAGCAGTTTGTAGGAATTAAGAGCAGGGTGAAACGTGGAAGTCAAAGATATTCTCATGTGCAAAAGTTTAAGACTGTCTGCAGAGCATGCAACTGCTCACGCCATTAGTGTTTGTCTCAACTATCGCAGGAAGAGCAGGTATGGGTCCAGTTACGTGGACTGCATCCTTCAGGGGAGCCTCTGAACTGGAACACAGTGATAGCGTTGCTTCCTCGGTTTCCGCAGCATAGTGTGGTCATCATCACTATCTCAGTTAGAAAGACTGAGCTGGGCTGTCCAGCACAACGTGCAGCGGCTCTCACACAGCACAGGTACCAGGGTGCACCGCTGGCCGGGCTCAGCCGCGCGGGCTAACGTCGAGGTGTCAGAAAGAATCTGTAACTTGTCATGCACGCTGCATCTTTAAAGCTCCCTCACCGTGCACTATTTCCATTCTGTCGACAGTCTCTCCCACACACGTAAACATACAGAGACAAGCCAGCATTCACACAGGACACAAGAACATATGCAGACCACCAGAAGAGGAAGAGCCGTGCTACTCCAATGCCTTTGTTTTGATTGACAATAAACACACACACACACACAGACGCATGCACATGAACATGTAATCAGTCTGCACATCAGGAGGAGAAGAACAAGCATCACTTCTGCTGCTGCTGCATTGCCGGAGGATATTTGTTCAAAGAGCGATTCAGAGCAGAAAGAGAGGAGATGCCACGCACACATGTTCATACAGTTAAACACAGAACGGCTGCACTGCTCATACACTGTGCAGCAGCAGCAGCAGCAGCAGCAGCTCCCGTCCGTTTTCACTCACACACATGCATCACACACACACACTGAATCAAACTCATCCTTCTGCAAGCGTGTGTTGCAACATCTGTCAATCTAGCTCATCGATCCTGCCCTGCCATCCATGATGTCCACATGCATGCTGCCCCCCCCCCCCCATCTCCCCTGGTAACTGGAGGGAGAGAGGGAGAGAGGGAGGAGAGGATGATGGGGGGTGGTATAAAATGCCATGGCAGGTACCTGTAAATGAACCAGACGCTCCTATTCACAGGGCCGAGCGACGGCCAGGAAGAAGAGAGGGAGAGGGAGAGGGAGAGATCCTCTTCGCCGCATGCCCCCATCGCCATTTCCTCCCCTCCCTCTCCTCCTCCTCCTTCTCCTGCTCCTTCTCCTTCTCGTCTTCCAGCGAGACAGCAGCAAGCGCGAGCCGCGAGAGAGGAGGAGGAGGAGGAGGAGAGGAGGAAGAGGAGGAGAGAGAGATGGTGGAAGGGAAAAGGAGAGGGCCGAGCTCTCCCAGCCCCTTCATACTTAAGACAGAGAGAGGAGGAATGGTCGAGTGAGTGAGTGAGAGAGTGAGAGAGAGAGAGAGAGAGAGAGTGAGAGAGGGAGATGGAGATGGTTCACTGTGACTGCGACACAGAGAGAGGGAGAGAAAGAAAGGCAGAGAGAAGAGGAGCAGGGAGAGAGGGAGGGGGATAGGGTGACTTAAAAAAGGAGAGAAAGAGAAATGAGGTAATTTGGAGGGAGAGGTGATAGGGTTTCTTCACAAGGGGCTTCACACACACGCGCACACACACACGCACACACGCTTCCTCTCGTCTACACCCCTACTGTACATCCATGTTTCCTTGCCTCCTGTGGTTGATGCTGTATAGTATATGTATGTATGTATGTATAGTATTCACTCTGTGTCTGTCACTGTCATGATTCTCCATTCATAAAAATGGATGCGGCTGAGATACGTCTTTGATATGAAATACAGTCCCAACTGGAATAATTCATTCAGATAATGACAGGTGGTGTGTGAAGTCTGAAAGACTGAGGAGGTGTTACCATGTGATTAAAGACAAGTGTTAGCATTGTTGTTGTTATTAGGTTATATAACACTCAAACTTTTTTATTTTTTACATGAATACGTCACATCTCTCTGGAGCCTCTGTTGGTTCTGACCCCATGTGTCTTTAAATCACACACACACACACACACACACACACGCTTGCACACACAAACACAATCCTTTCACACATTAACTGAAAACAAAGCATGAATGAGAGGGTAGAGCACCGAAAAAGGAGGCTGGTGGAGGAGGAGGAGGAGACACATCTACGCAGACAGGAAGAAGGGAGAGGACAGAGAAACAGCTGGTGGATGAGTGGCGGAAGGAGGAAGAGGAGGAGGAGGACAGAAAGAGAGGGACAGATTATCTGGAATGGGCACTCACATCATCTCTGTCAGAGCCTCCGTCCATGTATGTCCAAGTTGTTGTCCGTCGACTGGCCCTCTCACCTCCCTCCTCCCCTGCTTCTCTCTTTCTCTCACCCTCTTGCCTCCCTCCTGCATTGGAGGATGATCACAACTCTAGTCCTCTCTACCCTCTCATCTCTGCCTGCATGTCAAAGTGTACTGCTGTGAGTACATAGAGTGTGTGTGTGTGTGTGTGTGTGTGAGTGATGGGCAGGGGGCATGAAAGAAAGAGAGAGACACACATAGATACATAGGAGATAGAGGGGTATGGAGCTGAAAAGGAAGCATAAAGAAGATCCAAATGATTGACTGACGGATGCAAACTCTTCTATCACACGTGCACGTGCGAGGAGGCAACGCATGTGCCTCACAAGTGACAAGAAGCTGCTCTGCCCCCCTTCTCCAAACTGCGTGCTCGCTCGTCCTCATTTGACCCACTGTTGGCCCAGAAGTGGTCTCATGTTTCTGATACCTCTGGTCTTGATAAGTTAGTTGATGCAATGAAAACAAGATTTTCACTCAATAAAAGAGCAGTGAGGTTCAGTGGTTTTAGTCAAGAATCGATGTTTTTGCAGAAATCATTTTGTCCTTATAGTGCCAAATATTTGCTAACATGTCGGACACCACCATAATATTTCAGTTTGGGCCAAAGTAGATGATCAAACTGATCACGAATAAAACACCAAACAAAGATTTTGCGTCAGCTGCTTTCATCACCATCGACAAAATGATGCGAACCCAAACTTGGCAGAGGGCATGATCTCCATATGGACGCAGACACAACACAAGCGCCTTTCTAACTCCACCGGAGCTCCTCAACGCTCCTCTGCCTTTAGAGTGCCCTTCAGTGTGTGACCTCCAGATGGAGACACCACAGGGGAGCGAGGGTGATAGAAAGAAAATTTTAAAAAGTACCGGGGGGGTTAGCGATACAGCGATGAATAGAAAGCGAGGGAGGGATGACGAGATGGTCAGGAGATGCATCCAAATATAGAGGGATGAAAAGAGGGATAGGTGAGATATTACATGAGATAAAGGCTGCGAAAGTGGGCCCATGTGAGGGCGGCTCTGAGTCAGCTGTGCCCGATTGCTCGGCCAAACAAACAGCGTCGGGCTCCATCCATGCCGCGGTAAACACGGCTTAAATTATCCATGATGTGCATGCTTGCATGTGAGTCTGCATGAGCGTGTCGCATGCGCGAAAATGTCACCGTTGATCAAAATTATGTTAATAATAAATGATACCGTGTGTGTGTGTGTGAGAGAGAGAGAGAGGCTGTTAAAGTAAGAGAGAATAAAACATGAAAAGAAAATAATGCAGGCCTTACAGGGAGCTGAGGACTCCTGAAGAATGATGATGGGTGATAAAAGAGGGAAAGAGAGAGAGATTTCACATAACTTAATCATGTGATTGACAATGGCTTTATGTCTATGTAAATAATTCTCGCTCTCTCTCTCTTTGCTCAGCCAAGTCCTGGACAGTGAAATGAGTTTGCCTCGGAGCGACACCATCCTCGCCGCGATGCAGATGCGAGGCATTAAAGGGAACGACATTACATCAGTCTCACTAAATGAGGAGAAGTCACATGGCCACGGTCAATATGGGAGAGTTTTACGCACTTGTGAGTCAACAGATCACCTCCAGACGGTCCCGGGAAAAAACATGGGTCGATATTCAGAACGCTGACGAAGGAATGTTTTCTAGTAATGCTCAACTGCAGTTCCACAGATATGGGGAGATATCTGAATTCAACAACAAATTCATGCGCAAGACTTGATTGTGGGAAATTTTGCAGGATGTGGACGAACATCTGTATGAGGCAGGCAGTGCACTAGTTAATAGGAAACATATCACAACCTTCTCTTCAAACCAAAAGCTCTCAGCTGCTGTTCTGAGATTCCAGTGATACATATTCATCGGTTCAAACAGGGTGGGCATCAAGGTCACCCGTGGTCATCTGGTGATTTCATAACATTGATCAACACAAAGACATTTCACACTTAGTCATCAGAGTGGTCTGAAAGAACCTTCGTAAGCTCTGCCCACCTAAAAAAAAAACTGCAGCCAGGCAACGCGGCTCTGCATCTCAGAGGACAAGGAACTGACTCTAAAACCCCGATGTGAAAAAAAAAACGGGTTAAATTTA
Source organism: Pseudorhombus dupliciocellatus (assembly GCA_016785235.1). NCBI lineage: Eukaryota > Metazoa > Chordata > Actinopteri > Pleuronectiformes > Paralichthyidae > Pseudorhombus > Pseudorhombus dupliciocellatus. The sequence continues at coordinate 901,499 of JAFBJW010000042.1, read as the reverse complement.
GCAAAACCAACAAGTCAAAACTCAGCTGGTCAACCTCTGCCTCGAGGATGACTCCAGCACAAAAGCAGGGCCCATCAGCCTGTAGACCCGAGGCGGTGAATCCTCGCACATCGTCATGCTGCCGCGTGAATCAACAGCACGTCGCACTGAGCAGTGGACACACTGGAGCTGGTGAATCACCACATGAATCATCTGATCTGGGTAGATGGGTACAGTATGTTGGCATACAAACAAAACCGCTGCCAGATGTGATGCGGTGCCCCTGCTCTGCCATCTTTGTGCCCAGACAGATACGAAGCGGCTCACTGTACATGAGTACATGCGAGTACGTGACACTTACCTGGGAGCGTCGAAGCTGTCGTAGGATCCCACCGTGTAATGACGGAACAACCGCTTGGCTCTTTCTCCGCGGCTCTCTGAAACCAGACAAACCACAGGAGCCGACATTTAATGGGCTGACAGAGCCACTGTACTGCTCCTGCCTCAGTGAGGACAGGATGTAGCCATCGTTCCGGTGTCGCTCATCCACACGTGGCTTTCAGCATCTGCAACCTACGGCTGTGACGACAATGTGCTTTAGTACAGGGGGAAAAAAACATTTGACAGACAAATATTTGTATAAATAAACAATTTTTGGGAATAGAAAATATAAAATACCAGATTCTCAAGTGTGATGATTTGCAGTTTCATTGTCATTCATGTCACTGTCAGTCAAATTGGATCTTCAAATGTTGGTTGGACAAAACTGGAAATGTCTATAGGGCCACTGTTACCTTGACCTTTGACCTTAAAACACCCAAATGAAAAGAGGGATTCCCTCACTGTGTCCCTCCATCAGTCTGGTGAGGAGGGACGGACAACGCAAGGACATAATAACGAGGATCCTTTCCCACCGTTTCCCAGGATGACCGTGTTGTATAAGCGTGTGTGTGCATGTTCATCTGTGCACGTGTGACCGGCTGTGTTCACCTGATCGGTTGTCCTGGCTCCGAAGCATCACTTCCTCCACACAGTCGGAGGGGAACCAGCCTGTGCGACCTCTGACCGTCCCCTCCCAGTAACCACCCTCGCCAACACTCAACACTAGAGGGAAGGAGGGAGGGACGGAGGAGGAGGAGGAGGAGGTGGTGCAGGAAAGACCAGTGTGTCAGAGGGCAAAGGGTGAATTGTCTAACACACACACACAGGTAACAGTGAGAAATGAATAAACACGCACGTAAAGACGACAACATTACACAGACAGAAAAGAAATGATACGATTACACACACAGACATGCAAACCTCCTACATACTCACCAAGACATACATACCTGGCGACACCTTAGACTCACTCACAAACACACACATATTCATACCTGCAGACATTAAATACAGACATATACAGAGACCTTACACTCATGTTAGGGAAATGACTTACAAACTCATCTGAGGACACTTGGCCTGGCCTGGACACTGAGCCGTCAGACATTCTATTGTATTTAAAAGATGCTTTGTTTGTAAAATTGACATATGGGTAATGAAGAATAGTGATAACTATCTTCTCCCCCAACTCTCTGAAACAAAGCAAATTCCACAGATTGTCAAAATTCTGCATTTGTTTCACTGGTGATGCTGATTTGTTTTTTTTTTCGCGGGGGTATTTTTGAAGTCTCCTGGCGTCGCTGCCCGACAGGTTACGTCTCACCACAGTCATCCGCTGCATGCTCATTTCAAGTGGGAGGGAAAACGCTTGAGAGTGATTCACAAAACGCCTGTGGGATGCTCGTGTTGGGTTCCATGCCTTGTGTATATATCCGCACGCTGATGAACCAGTGGAATAAACGAAATTGTGGTCGCTTGATGTTTATCTTGGGGAGGTTTTGTCACCCGTCTGGTTGTTTGCGCGCAAAATTTACACAAAAACCCGCAGGTGGATTTCCACTGATCCCAGTGGAGGATGTGGGGCTGGTCAGGGAATGTACTGAGGTTTTGGATGGAACGGGAGCAGGAGTCAAATCTTGAAATGTTTCCGACTTTCTTCAAACTTTCACATTTTCATCTCATCTCGGAGAAGGACGTGGATGAAATTGTTTAGATGACTAATATTTATGAGTTTGTGCCATTTGGTGCAAATCTAAATCCAGACTCACTGAATTTAAATGCGGTTACATAAGGGGTCTGTTGATCTCCCTGTGGAGTACTATTTCTGGAGACTGTATATTTCCAAGGTGTGAGTGAAGTTCTCTGCACATGTGTGGCCATCGGAACATGTTTCATTTATACGTTTATTCCTGACAGAGCCAGTTTCTCCTCGGTCCAGGTTTACACAGCAGCACAAACCAGAAAGCCGTTCCCAGCTCACACGGAAGACAAAGCGCAGTATTACGCTCCAGCACGCGGACATATGGACACTCACACGTAAACACAGATTATGCGAATGAAAAACACGCAGGCGTGCTCACCTTTGACCCTGTCCCCCTTACTGAAGCTAATTTCTCGCTCTCCCTGCGCCGAGTGTGCTCGAGTGGCGACGAAGACTCGTCCAGGGACGGCGCTGTAGAGGCGTCTGCGCTGCCCCGCTGTCTGTGTGGTGGCGGCGGCGGCAGGAGCAGCAGGCCTGGAAAGGCAGGAGCAGGAGTATATGCAGCAATTAAAAACCAGAAATCAAATCATTGAAACTGCTCGAGGTGAAGCTGGTTACAACTGCTTGATGTAGTGTTGGATGGTGTCATTTATATCAATGCATTATTTTAATTAGTGAATCAAATACTTGTATTCTTACTCTTTGTGGCATTGCTTTCCATAAGATTGATTTAAGATATTTTTAAGACATTGAATCATTGACTCACCCCTGCCTCCGACTCTGCCTGCTCCTGTCCTCCTTGTCACCAATCCTCCCTCTGGACGGGGAACGTGTCCTCGCTCCTCTGGGACTGCTGGAGCTCCGCAGGGTACCAGTATGTTTGTAGCCCTATAAGAGGCAGAATTAAAGATGTCCCGCTTGTCCCGCTGGTGTCAATCGAACTTTATGATATGAATTCATAAAAAAATAAAATAACCGAAATCAATTCACATCATTTCATCTTCATGCCTAAAACTACACTTGTTTAGAAAAGCAAGAACTGAGTTGCAGTTACTACTTTTAACCACTAGATGGTACTAAAGATCACTCATGACATGGTATTATGTCATTTTCCTTTCTGGATGAAACGTTGGGCTGCAGCTGCCTTTTTTTGGACTAATATCAAAGTGGGCAGAACCTTCCAATCAGATGCAAGTGTCCAATCCCATAATCAATCAGTTTGACTTTGTGGATCTAAATTGGTTTAAATTACAAGGTCTCCAGCAGCACACACGTAGCATTTCAGCCAAGTAAGCAAGTATTTTATTACATCTCATGGATTGAAGAGGTTGACAGAAGGCACTGTCATTTCTCCACTGCCTGCATAAGACAATATACGTTTTTCCCCCACTGTTGCCTTCCCTAAAATGGTTAGGCCTACATTTTGTATGTACGGGATTTTGGAAAAATGAAAACATGCAGGTGGAATTTGGTTTGTGTGTGTGTTGACGCTGGCGGGAAAAGCATAACGTTAAAATAGACACAGAGACAAACAGGGGCGCACCTGCACTGAGACGATGTTGGTCGCCGGAGCGTTGGGCACCGCCATCCACTCCGGCAGGTTCATGCTGCTGTCGCTGTTGGCCCGCAGGAAGGGATGGGGGTGGGGTATCGTCAGCGTGCGGGCGCTCTCTCGCCTCTGGGGTGCGTACTTTGGAGACTCCACAAAGGGAACTGGGAGGTGAGGAGAAGTGACGCACACAGTAACCATCCGTTATTATTATTTCATTTCTCAACCCAGAGTTTGAAAAGATCAGACCAGACTCCAGCTACTCACCCACATCTGTATCCCGGTGGTTTTTAATGATTTCTCCCAGTTCAAAATGGCCAGACATGACAGCCACCTGACATAAACAACACAAATAATACATCTATTTTCTACACGAACCTGCACCCAACTTTGAGATTAGCTAGTTTCTTGTTAAAGAAGAATAGTGAGTTTGAACACATGAAAACATATTTATGCTTTATTTCCCTTGGTGCAAAAATGTGCTGAAAAAAACTTTAATGCTTCCTCTCTTCTAAACACACACACACATACACACAGGATGGGACAGTCTCAGCTGGCCTCTTCTGCACTGACAGACTTCATTTATCCAGATTAAGGGTCACACACTCTCCTGCCACCTGGGACCTGCGTGTTCATCGCAGCACAAGAATGCGCCCGAGTGAAATTAGGCCCCTGGCACTTTCTGCTGCATTAACTTAATAAAACATTGAACCATACCTTCACCGACACGTAATCGCCCGGTGAAGGACCCAGCCATTACCTGAAACGGGGTCTGCCCACTGTTGTTCTTTGTGTCTTTATTTGCTCCCCGGTAGAGCAGGATTCGTGCACAGCTTTCCTGCAACAGACATCATATAAATACTGTAAATACTGCTTATTGTAACGGTTTATGTGTTGGCTTCAGAGAGCATGGAATCCCTGTCCTTCCTTTTGGCTCATTATTCATGTCAAATCTGATTTTTCTAACAAATGTAGGTGTAAATTAAGCAAAGTTATGGTCAAGATTAAAATCATTTGGTTTCTCACATACTGCAGCTTATTTATCCTGAGTGAGCCGTCTCAGCCGGTCAACACTTCTTTACACCGCACCCCTCTGGAGGGAGCTAAAGGTCCTTACTAACTCTGGACAAGCGTTTCCACAAGTGCATTGAGGACACTAAACCAAATTCAATGATGTTAAAATTAACTTAAACCACATCTGTGGCTTAGCTGTGGCTTTTTATGACTTTGACCTTCTTCTTCTTCTCCGTGTTTCAAGACCTTTTCTTTGAGCCACAGTGAAACAAAAAGATCATACCTTGTTGTATAAAGCACAGATGTGCAAGGCAGTGTTTCCAGAGGCATTCTGGGAGGAGGAATCAGCCCCATAGAAGAGGAGGTGCTCCAGGTGCTGCGAGTTACCATGCTGACAGGCCTGATGATCAGAGGGCCAGAAAACAGTGAGAGGAGGGAAGAGCCAAAACTCATTTGAATTCTTGTTTGGACACACACGCCCACGTCACACATTAGGTGAAAGCTCTGGTGAATCAAAATACCAAAGTATCGGTGTTAAAATGTATGAGTCAAATCCCAGTGGACACACAGGAAGTGTAAGATGGAGGATGTGAGTGGCGAGGAGCGCTGAAGACACAGAGGAAGTGACAACACTGAGATGAAGAGGCTGATACCTTGATTATTATTATACCTGGCCTCAACAATCCACTTCACCGCTGCGAGTCATGAGGCCACGGAAGCAGGGTGGGAGGGGTGAAGGGTGAGAGGGTTGGAATGGATTTGGATGAGGGAGGGGGGCAGATGCAGACACTGGAACACAGAATACACTGGTACATTACAAAAGGCATGCACGCAGAGGTACAGACAGCACAAGCTCAAACACACAGTACCATGAGGCGGACGCTTCCCCGGCACAAATAAATACAGAATAAGCAACTGACGGCATTAGAGTTCAGTATTTTAGTCTCTGATTTAAGAGGTAATTATACACTAAATTACCAGTTCATGGTGCACATGGCACGTACTGAAACATTCATTTTCATTTACTGTACTCGTTTAATCAAATATTGTCTTTCATCTTCTCAAGAAAGCCCCTTTAAAATGTCCGTGAAGACACTCCGAGGACGGTGTGCAGGTCTGCAGGGAATGACATCACACATACCTGGTGCGTCTCGTCCCAGCCGTTCTCGTCCCTGATGCCCAGCTTGGCGTGGTGGTAAAGCAGTGTTTCGCAGCAGGAGGTGTCGCCCCCTGTCAGCACAGTGTGGTAGAGCGGCGTTAGCCCTCGACGGTCCTTATAGTCTGGAGACGCTCCGAGAGACAGGAGGCCCTGCGGGAGGACAGAGAGATAAAGGAGGATGTTGTTTTTTTTATTCATGAATAAGAGGTAATCAAAGAGTGGATATAAAATCAAGAAGGAAGCTCAGAGGCAGGGGTTCAGCGGGGTCATGCGCACCCCAGTCTGCAGTCACCATTCCCCCTGAATGAGTTTCCTGTCCACTGGTTTCTGTGTTCTTGGTCAGTTGGGAGCCGAATTTTACATTTTAGAAGAAATATTTGTTTCTGTTCATGAGCATTTTGTGCGTGGGCTGGTGTGGACTGCTGAGTGGGAGGCCCTGTTGGTTCTGCCTTCAGCTTGTTGGCTGATAAGGAAATAAATGAGGATGGCACGAATCCACCCTGCAGATATATGTCCTGTTCTGTTCTTGTGATGCGGGAGTGTTTACCAGCAGGGCTGTATGGCGGTGGCCTCGAACAGCCTTGTGTAGCGGCGTGAGTCCATCTTTGGCGCGGAAGTCAATATGGGCCCCTCCCTCCGCCAGGACGCGGATGGACTCACCTCCACCTGGCTCACACTGCACAGCCAGGGACAGAGGCGTCTCTGGGGGACACACAGATTCACATCCAGTTATTTACGGTTGGAGGGGTTATTCTCAAGTCTGAAAGTCAAACCCACAGCTGCGTTTTGTTGTGCTTGGAGCTGAATGCTGTGAAATCAGTAGACTGATGGATCAGTTAGTAAATCATGAAGAAATGATGGGAATTAATGGAAAAACCAAGGCATCCCGAAAGTGTTCACACTTTATCCTGAGGAGAACACAGAAATGTGCAATTCATTTGACAACGACGCATTCGGTGACTGTTGCGATGGTTCACTCAGAGCCAGCAACACCTCATGGAGGCTTTACAGACGAGCCCGAGGTTCCCTTCGCCTTGATGCTGTGCAGTGGAAGTGTGTTTCACGCCCATGATGACAGGCTGTGTTTATGTTTTGACACTTGCTCCCAGAGTGGCTGAAGTGACACAGAGCTGCACACACAAACTGCAAATGAGCCATCTGCTGCAACAGCCCCCCCCCCCCCCCTGACACAGAGCTGCACACACAAACTGCAAATGAGCCATCTGCTGCAACAGCCCCCCCCCCCATCACCCTCCATCACCCCCCACCCCCGGCAATGAAAGACCCAAGAAAAGCCACCAAATTTGCGAGCAGCCCTGGCTGCGATCCTTGACAGCGTGAGGCCGACAGGCGGCAGAGAACCAAATGGGAGAGTTGTTGTGCGCACAGAGTTTAAAGGTCAGGGTGACTGTGTTCTGATAGTCCACTTTTTAAAGAAGAATTCCAGCGGCTGTCACAATAAGAGCTCGTGTGTGTTGGAATGATAAGTACCAGCTGAAGCATCGCAGTGGATAGACCCACTGAAATATGAGACACGCAAACAGCTGTTTCACTCTCCTGTGAATCCTCACGTGATTTTCGGCGCTTCTGATTTCTTCTGTCACATCAAAATGGCTGCTCTTGCTGCACAATTGTTGTTAGAGTTCAACTGAAAACCATTTGTGACATTTCCTGTCTCCTTACCCCCGGTGTCCGCGTCCTGGAAGTTAGGGTCAAGGCCCTTGTCTAGGAACTTGACCATCTTGTCCACAGCGCTGGTTTGGATATAATCCATGAACTTTTTCAGGCTGGCCTACACGTGCGAGAGGGAGAAGAAAGCCAGAGCAAACTCAGACATGCAACTATCCTCACATAATGTGCAATATAATTTGTTATCAACATCACGTATGATCTCCAGACCTTGGTGTGCAGTTTGGCCAGCTGCTTCTCGTCCAGGTTGGTCTGTTTGTACACCCTGGTCTTGTATCGAAACTATGACAAGAAAAAAGAGAGAGGAAACGGGAGAGTTAATCCTAACGAAGGGCCGCCTTTGTCCTCGATTCTCCTTTGGCCTAGATCCACAAACCGGGTCTGCAGATTTATTTTACTGCGAAGCTTCATCTGGCTTGTTGAACAAACCCGATCTTCTTCTTCACCATGAAACTGGCCTGGATTTAAACCAGTTGGTTAAAGATGGAGCTGAGTCTTTACGGAGCATGAAAATAAGGTAGTAGGAAGTAGATCATAGCAGGTTTAACATGAGAACAGAACTGTGTGAAACTACATTTATCGAACTGAAATAACATCATTGACTCCATCATTCTCCCTGCAGGACAAACGCTTGATTAAAACGTCAGTATTTTTTGCAAAGACCCTTAAAACACTCCCAAACTTTCAGGTGAGAGCCTGTTTCGCCCGGCACGTGGAGGAATACGAGTGGCATCCTGAGGAAATCCAGGTCACATCACTTCTGTCTTACAACTGTGTCAAAGAGAGTCGCAAATAGCACCTCCAAATATGGCACCCCTTTCTCAAAGGACTGTGGGTACTCTTTCAGCAGCCTCTCCTCCTCCAAGAATTTGGCGTCGTGGCCGTCCGTGGCCGGCTGGAACAAACCGTAGTTCAGGACGTCCCGCAACGACTCGGTGAGGGAGCACAGCACCTGCTGCTTCGCCTTCCACACCGTGGCATCAGGGTTGAAGCGCAAACATTTCTGCAGCAGACACAGAGAGGGAGAGGACGCATGAGCTCAGCTCTCAGCTATTATCCCATAACTCCAAATGTTAACGAATCAAATGTGACCTTTACATAAATTAATAAACAGTTGTGGATTCCAGAAATAATTGAAATCAGAGGGTAAGCAGCGGGAGAGTCAAGAACTTGTTGAAATGAAAATGAAAAGGATGCGACTTGAATTCATCAAACACACAACTACAAAAAAAACTACAAAACTACAAAAAAAATGTATTTTGTAACTCTATAGACTATTAATCGGAAGGAATGTTATGATTTAATCTGAAAATGTGTGATTATATATATCAATTGTAAAAATCTATCATATCTCATTTAATGTAACTGTCAGGACATTTGGAGTATTGGAACTGACACAAGATCACGTGTTGTAATTTCTACTCGACAGACCATGTGGCGAGCTCTCGGTGGGCTGACTGCAGCACAGAGGCTGTACCCCTCCCGAGCCAACAGGGGGAGACTGTGGCACAGAGAAACAGGGGGCGGGGATTCCCACTGGCCCGGGTTTGCAGCCTGGATATTAATGGCAGTTTGGTGCAGCTTTAAGTGCGTCCGCTGGGGTCACCATGGCCAAATGCATATGAGCTCAGAGGCCCAGTCAGCAAAGTGGAGCATAACTCACCACACAGATGGCTGACATAAGGTGTTTGGCACTGCTCTCTCTCTCTCTCTCTCTCTCTCTTTCTCTCTCTCTCTCTCTCTCTCTCTGCCCAAAGTGGAGTTGGGATGTCTCTGACCTTGAGGCAGCAGCAGGGCGAGCAGCTCATGCAGGGAACAGCCAGATGCATCACGCTGCATTACTGCGCAGACTCTCGTCAATGGCCGACACTTGTCAGACCTCGACGTTTGCTCAGTAATGTCATTCTTCTTAATCTCTGTTCACACAGATGCATGCATGCGTGTGTGTGTGTGTGTGTGTGTGTGCACATGCTTCACAGAAAAGAGGTAAAAACCCTGCAGAGGCGTAACACAGCAGTTTCTCTCTCTGCTTTATTCCGTGTCCGCGCACAGCCAACCCGGTCGCCACAGCAACCGGGTTCATTAGCAGAGCAAGCTGCTTGTTGCCATAGAGACATCCCTGTGTTCCCTTGGAGATGGGGTATTGGGAGGGTGTGCATGGTTTTTTTTTTTCGTTTTTTTTTCCAAGTGTGCATGCATGCAGTGTGAGAGAGCAGAATAAAAGGGAGGGGGGACGTCTAAGATTATGAGTGTGGGATTGAAAGAGGATGAACAGGTGTCTGTTTTTATTAGATTAGGTCTCACACACACACACTTCAGAGGATGACAGAAAATTATCATAAACTAACGGAGCTTTAGTTTGTGTTTCTAACTTTGCTTCCAGCCTGAGAAGCTTTAGAGAGTTCAGAGATTTCACTGAGGCGGCCATCGTGCAGCTTATTGATCCACACACCTCCCGGGAACACGCCTGATCCTGCAGCCTGGACCCAGCCAGCCAATTAGAGCTCATCGCAGATTCATCCTCCTAATCAGGTCTTCGAAATACGTGCACCCAGGTTCTGTGAGCTGATGGGGGTTTTTTTCCCACAGATTCAACTCGTTTAGCACTGGTGCAGCCCGCAGACGGTTTCTAACATCAGACAGCCTTGTAACTCAGCCTCCAGTGGAGCTGCTGTGTGTCGGAAAGCAAACTGTTGATGTTAAACGACAGCATTGTTTCCATGCCAGGATATAAACTATAAATGCCAAGATGCTTAGTTTTTTTTTTCCCTCCCTGTCTTGATTAATTCCTGTGAGAAGACTGGCTGATCAATACTCACTGGGTAAATTACACAAAGCACTTAAACCAACCACTCAGGGCGATGGTCTAGAAGTAGTACTTGGAGACTCAAAAATGCAGTGGAACAGTGTAAAAATACTTGATAACTACATTCAAAAACCGGCTCGTATGCTCATAAATATTATCACCTTCACACTTGAAATTGCAGGGAAGACTGTACTTTTGACCTCCAGTGTTAGAGAATGAGTTCTTTGAGCCTCAAACTGTTATTTGAATAAAACCATCAAAGAGGGATCTCGAAGGGAAATCTGTCTTTTGATGGAGACAGGGCTCATCTGACACACGGCTGTTTGTAAGCTGTAACAAGCCTGGAGGTTAGAGGCCACTGCTTTGATCTGTGGCAATGCAACTCTTCATGGAACGCTGAGGACAAGATTTTCCCTGAGGTGCAATAGGAGACATTTAAATGCTCATCATCGTTAGACTTGAATATACATTTGCTTCCCACCCCCCTACGGTTTGCTACTGGAAATCACGCCGTCTAAATTATTCACCAGATAACAGCCAGGTAGAGGTGGGAGAGCAGCTCAGCCACTGCTGCTTGTCTCTAGTTGTCACAGGGTGTGCAGAGCAGGCATTTCATGGGCAAATACATATGTAAGTTTTATTTTTCTTCTAGAGGAAACGTAAACACAACTCTCTGATAGCCCTATAACAATATTCCGCACATTTTCATCCAAATTTTTCAAAAGACAAATTAAATTTTTATAGTACTGGTGCAGCACACAGCCTCATTATTTCGTGTTTCAAGCCGTCTCCAGAACATTTTTAAACAAACTGATTTTAAGTCAGATATTCTTAGTGCAAAATAAGCTGTACTCATTTATAGAAATATCTGTGAGATGGAGGGTTTGTCCATTAGTTTGTCCAACAGTTAAAGGTCCAGTAACCGTCTCGTTTGTGTGAATGGCACACTGAGGATGATAGTACACCATCAATTAGACGTTCACATACTTGAATGTAGCGGATCATATTTGACAGTATTTTTACACATATAATCAAGGTGCTCGTATGTAAATGTATTCAGTGCCACAGCTCACTTTCACATGAGTTGCACTTGTAGATTAAATTCTTAAGTCCTTCTGTTTCTCTTGTGGTCGTTTGGACGCAGACCAACAAATTCTGCCGTGCCTCGTGAAGCCGCGATCACACGCGCCCACTCACACGCGCCCACTCACTCTGTACGTGCTGCTCTTTATCTTCTGCTGCCTATCTCTGCCTTGGTTCTCCCTCCTCCTTCCTCTCTCTCCATCTTTCCGCAGCAGCTCTGCCACCTTTCGCTGCAGGAATAGGACTCTCCTTCTCTTTCCTGTCTCCAGATCTCTCCATCTCTGTCCTTTTTCTGCAGGCCAAGTGCATAGGGACTAGAAGCCTTTAATGAGATCTGTGGGGAAATAACGCCCCCCCCCCCCCCCCCCCCCCCCCCCCCCCCCCCCCCCCCCGGGGAAAAGACACCCCCCCCCGCCCCCCCCCCACATACTCACATACCCACTCGCCAGCCACGTCGCCATTTAAGTCAACTTTCTGTCTCTTAACCACTCCAGCCACCCCCTCCCTCTCTGCTGCAGTTGGTAAGAAGAGCAAATTAATTTCTTTGAAGTGTTCCTGTCATCCCTCTTTGCCTTGTGCTCGCTCTCTCTCATCTCCTCTCTCTGATGCAGCCGTCCCTCCTCTTCCCCTCCCATTCTTACCTCTCTATTATCTCACCCCTTCTGTTCACCTCTTGGGGCCTTTCACCCCTTTACTGACATGCAACCTTTACTCTGCTGCAGAGGCGCTGTGGAGTGTGTCTGAGCCGTGCGGTCTGGGTAGTTCACGTACCCTGCCTAAGTGGGCACTGGAATATGAGAGTGTGAGTGCCAGTGTGTACAGGGTGTCTCGGTATTTCAGCATGCAAAGTGTTTGCAAGGCCAAATCCTGCCTCGGGGGCTTCTGATCATACTTCATAGTTTGCACAACTTCAGCTCAAGTAAAAGCGTGGAGAAAAAAACTAATTTGTTTCACGCTGCTTTATGCACTTGGCAGGAAAATGCCAACACGTCTGCTTGTGCACGACTCTGACAATGTAATGAACCTACAAACAAAATGGCCCTGACCTCCTGCTGCGTTAGGAGCGTATCAACAGCTTCTGCTGCACACCTGCCTGTCACCGCGCACGTAACCGAGTTAATGGAGCTTTACATATTTTATTAGCCACCAGTGGAAGAGGCAGGTTCAAGGTCCACAACCACAAGAAATCCAGAAAACAAGTACCAACACACAAATGAGCAATGTGCTTGGCTGAATATTAAAGCAATGAAAATACTTATTATAACATATAACGATGCAAATGATTATTTCTGTATTAATAAAGAAACATATCATGGAAACAAGAAAGTAAAACGACGTCCTCCATTTGTTTATGAACTGCCATTGTGAAGCATCAAGTCCCACCCACCTACACCTGTGACCTGCACCCATTGGACAGAACCAGCTGTCAATCACATGCTATCCACAGTCCAGTGCATATGGTGCGCTCTACGCCAAATGGAACCATAATTTACGAAATGAACAGCATGCTGTTTTGAATCAGCCATAAAACTACAGATTGAGGCCATAAAAGAATGTTTACTGATGTGATAAATCAAGTGAGATCCAGAGTCATTTTCTCCCAGCAGTCTGTTTCCATACAAGCTATGAAATGCCAGTGCAGTCGCCCTCATCTGGTCCCTTAAGGTAATACAAGTGTCTTGGCATCACTTTGGGGACCGAATATTTAAATCTGACGTTGGTGGCTTCAGTAACTGATTCATCCTAATGTTGAAACAACAGCATTGACAACATGTGCAGAATATGGAGAAATGTCCGTAGAAGCACAACACACCATTTTAATGATTGCGTTATATTTGCTTGCGTAAATTTTATAGTGTCAGTTTGAGCCGTTCAATCTTTGTCTCTTTCCTCCTACTCCCTGTGCTCGCACAGACGGAATTTTAATACTGCCCAATTCCCAACAAAGCTGCTCTCATTTACATGTTTTGTACTTTCTGTTTGCAAACAACTGAACACATAAACTAGAGATTAATACTGACGCATTAATACTAGACGTTAATCAACGGTCCCTTCCCAACTGTTTCCAGGCTGTTTTTTTTGTCTTCCTGCAAATGACAAAAATGATGCTCTGTTTGCAAAACAGCAGGTTGCATTAAAAAGCCTCCTCCAACAAGTGCCAGTAACCTTCAGCGGGTCTAAAGGGACAAATCAATTCTTACGCTGCAAAAGTATGTTTACAGATAACCTTCATCTGTCCCAGTCTCCAGCATGAGCCGACAGAAATAAGGCCAACTAAACTTCTCCTTGACCTGTAACAGCAACCGTCCGGGGCCCAGATCGTGTCAGACTGAGTCAGAGAGTATGTGGATATTTAACGATTTCACAGCCTTCTTTAAAGTGTGTCATTTCCCACTGTCCTGGGATAAAAGGACAGAATCAGTCCACATCTTCAGCCTTCTCTGATGCTTTCAAGTCACTCTAGTAAATCTAGCTCAGACAGGCAGTTTATTTTATGCAGAAACAGCAGTAGCTGTTTTTGTAATTTAGCAGCAGGGAGCTGCCATCTTGAATCTGGCACAGTTGAATGAAAAGGATGAATAATTACAGCAGAGACGGCATGTTTCATTGTTCATACAGCAGCCTGAATATTGGTTTGGGAGATACGCAAAAACCCTTGAATCAATCATTTAACGACCTTGTATTTGAAGCTTAAAATGCAGTTGCTCATAACGACTTGACACCAGATTTGTTTTCAGTCGTAAAAGACATAATCACCAGGTGCCGTTTAGTGCCTCGGGTTTAAATGCAGCCATATGTTTGAATCCCACTGGAAAGTTAATAGATGAAACACAGACTGATACTGACGGATCCGACATAAGAGAGCTGCACAACATTGCTATTTTAACAGAACGACAATTACAATTACCCCTGTTTGTGTGCGTACATGCTTTTTCGTCACCCTCCTCCCTCAATTCATAATATTTGTATTTGCTTGCCACGGCCACTCCCCCGGTCTCATTACAGCGCAATTAACGAGCAATTAGAGTTTATTGAGGGTGAATTAGCTGACATGTAGGACAGGCCTAGCGTACTAGGAGAGCAAAGGGATATTACCCGAGCCGGGTGAAGAGGAGGGCGAGGATATGCTAAGCAGAAAAACGGAAGAAAAGGACATCTGAGTGCAAATCTGAAAGAGCAGCGTGTGAACAAGAGAGAGAAAATGGCCTGAAGAGGTTGAGTCAGGGCACAGCGATGATGTGACTTTGAGGAGCAATATGTGCAGAGTGGTAGAATAAAGTGCACGTTTAAGCTTTTATTGTGAATATTGGAGTGTGAGTTAAAAAAAAAAAAGGAAAGGCAAAGAGAGATAAAGGATGAGAGGAAGGAGATGAAAATGCTGCAATATTACAACTCATTTCTGATAATAACCTTTTTCATTGCTGTCCATTTGTTTGCAGGATAACAATGTAGGATCAGGATCAAAATGTAATAAATGTTTAGAAACATTAAAAACAAAACACAAACCAGTAAAAAAAATAAAAATTAAAAAAAAGGTGTGAAAACATAACCTTAAGATAAGTCAAGATAAGATCTGGAGAAAAAAAATCTGATTTTAAAAAAAGGTTAATGTGCGCCCATTGTTTCACTGTGTAAATGCTGTATTGCTGAATTCTTCACGCAGGCTCCAGCTCAAAGAGACAACACTGTGCTTAAATCACTTTCCGGATTTATTTATTCTTTGCTCTAACTCTGTCATCCTCCATCTAACTTTATCTTGCTCAGCTACCTTCCATCTGCTTTGATCCAATCCTATTTCTGTCTCCCTTTATTTATCTCCGTCACTGTTTCCCCATCTCTATCTCTCTCCCCACTCACACTGTATGTGCCACATGTATGTTTTATGGGAGGATCAAGAAATATTCCTGAGGTTTTCACCCCATTCGCCTCCTTCCACAATTAAACTTTGATGTCGATTTGTTAGAATAAAGAGGTAGCGGTGAATTATTTATGGCTGGTTTTAAAAACACTGAATCAAGCACCCATGTGTGTCCACACACACACACACACTGCTGAAAACACCCATGCACAGATCAATAATAAATCACACAGCAGCAAGAGGGAGGAAGAAGCGTTGAGCGAGGCATTTATAGTGCACCGGGACGGCAAATGAAAAATATGGACATTCGCTTCCACAGCCACACATATATATATATATATATATATATATATATATATATACACACATTTATTTCATTTGCAGCTTTATTCACGCTGCTGATGTATCGAGCTGCCACATCACAGAGGCCTCTACCTCTTAGCAGGGAGGAGAACAGAGCAGAGACGGCACATGTCAAATGAGAAGCCTTCTGATCCAAACACAAAGACGGATAGTTTTCAACAAATGTGGCAATGAACAAACACGCACGCTGCTCTCCTCTGCTTTTTCTCCATTTTGTCTCTCCTGTTACACAAAAAAACGCACACTGGATTACGCCTCATTCTGCTGTGAGCCTGATTATTATTATATTTGTTCTAATGCTGCAAATGAATCATAAGCAAACAGTTCACTCCTCTTAATTTCAAACGTTTAAGCCTGAGTTTCTTTTCTAAAACTGCTAACAAACCAAAAAAAAACTCAGGTTCACGATGAGCACATCCCGTGCTGCAGGCGAGCAGCTAAAGGGAAGCTGGGGATAGACAGGGAGCAAAATGTCCTAATCTTAGATAAGCAAATACTAAATCAGGCAAATGTAGAGCTGGAGCAAAGCCATCTTACAGGCATGAAGGAATAAAACCTCTTAAAATAGTTTTGGGGAGCAGAGGTGAGTTTCTAAGGGTTTTATCACTGCCAGGAATGTGGGAGAGCGGCTCCTGCACACGGAGGCAGGTGCTTCTCCAGCCAATTTCGACACGCTTTGCAGGCTGCCGTGCTGATGTGACGCAAGGCTGCATCTGGGAAATGGAGAGCGATGGCGGCTTGTTCTATCACGACTCTGGACAGCACGCTGAAAACCGATCACTCTGGAAAGGCCTTTTCATGGCATGCTTTATCACACTGTTTTTAAAAGCTCTTTCACGACACACAAAGCCAGAGGCAGCACCCCCCCCACCCCCCACCCCAAATTCTCCTCAGCCTCACTCTCTCCAAAATCCTTTCCTGCTCCTAGTGTGTTTTAAAATCAAATTCTGGCTCGTGTATTGACATTGTGATTGCTCTTGTATGTAATCTGGCTCCGGCTCCTCGCCGTCTCTCCGTTTCCCTCGGTCACCTTGGAAGTCTCGCTCACCCTCTCAGAACAATCACTTTGCTGATGAGTGGTTCTGCTCCTCTCAGCGCTCTGCCAGCGGTGGAGAGAAGAAAAAAAAATCTATTTGACATATGTCAAACCCCCTGAGAGTTTTTTTCTGGAGCAGGTTTTAACTGACCACACGTGCTGCCGTAACCTGTCACACAGATAATGGGACTGTGGAAAAGCCCCTGGGCACAGACACCAAACACGTCTACTCACACTCAGCTAGCATCTGACTGCAGACTCGCACAATACTGTGTCCTCTGCGGAGTCATAATGTTCCACAGAAAACCTGAGGGGACGCGCGCTCTGTTTGGAATACAGGCTGTCTTGACACAAGCGAAGGTAAAAGCCTCTGCGTAGGTGCTTTCTATTTTCTAATCCACTAATTTAATGTACCCACTTGTCTCAAATCAACTGTCTGTATATCAAAGGGACTTTGTGACATACTTGGGAAACTACTCACTTTTATTCCCAGGAGTTAGATGAGATTGACTTTGCGCAAACAGAGTCCGGCTTATTATGATATTTTGTATTAATGTTTATTTTTGGAGGGACAGGCACACAATTAAAAGTAATCCCTCTGGACTTCGCTGGCTGCTAATTTGCATCTGTCGTCCCTGGTCAGGTAAACAAAAGAGTAAATATATGAAGTAATTAATTACATTAAACTTTACTTGTCAAAAAGCTGTCTCAAAGTTGTTTTTTAAATAAACATTACGTGTTAATTAGTGTACAACTGTGTTAGAGCTAAGGAAGCTTGTTTTAATTGTGCTAATGTGTGAGCTAAGAGGGTCAAAGTAAAGGGGTTCCAGCTCGGTGGGATTGATGCTGTGTGTGTTTGTGAACTTTCAGGGCTTGTTGCGTGTGTGCGGAGCCAGAACTGACCGTTTGCTTAATGTCTGGGATCCCAATGCGAAACACCATCATGGCGATGTGGGCGTCCTCAGATGGCACCGAGCTGGTGCTGCGCTCCTTCAGCCTCCTCTGCTGCTGCTGCTGTATCTGATTGGCTGGCTGTTGGTGTGTGGGTCCGGGGTTGGACGAATAGGGGTTAGCGTTGTGTCCAGGGTTGCCTGGCCGGATCTGCCTGTCCCCACCAGGCCGCGCAGCCAGTTTCCCTGACTGCCTGTGTCCATCGCTCCTGCCCCCCCTGGACAGGCCTCCCCGCCTGATCTCCTCCACCATCTCCTCCTCCTCGTCTTCCTCTTCCCCCTCCAGCTCGCCATTCTCCTCCTCCTCCCCGTCCTCGTCGCGCTCATCCTCTTCCATTTCCTCCTCCTCTTCTTCCTCCTCCTCTTCCTCGTCCTCTGCCCCTGGATAGAGATGTCGATTGTTTCCCAGCATCCTTTGTTGCTCCTCGTCGCTTGACAGGGGGCTGAACGGCATCGTCATGGCGACAGGGAGGGGGCCACCAGTGTCAACGCCATCATTCCCAGTGAGTCACTGCACGGGGAGAGAGAGGTGGAGGGGACATGATTAAAACAGATAGAGAAAAGTTTCTAGGCAAACTTCTCACTGCATGACGACACCCTCCTCACACACAGGTCAAAGTGCTTTTCATCTTCACTCTCACCAGATGTTCACACTTGATTGACATGATTTCCATGCAAATGAATGAACCCTCAGACACATGAAACATATCAGAAGCCGACTCAGGAATAGCTCAGACAGCATTATTCTTTATTGGAATATGCTCCGACTGAGAGATCTCCTGTGACATGTGTGACTTCAGAGGCCAACGTAATATATCTGCAATGATTATGCATTCATGTGGTGTTGGAATTATCAGAAATGAGTTCCCTCCACTGGGAATAATCATGGAGACGCCCTTTTCCAGTCAGAAAATGATCTCTGAAACACAGAAGCTTTCAGGGCACAAGTTGCTGTTATCGTCACATAAACCAATTAACAGAATTAAGCAATTAATGTCATTTCCAGATTTCTAGAAGCTTCTGATGTGAAGTTGATGTCCAGCACCCAGCCCTCTGAGTCGTAACTGACTGAGGCCTTTAGGAGGGGGAAATGTTCCGCTGCAGATATATAAAAACAAACATCCGTCACAACACATTTCTTTTCTGATAGATCTGTCTGTCCCACTTCATTTGGTTTCAATATGTCCAAACTTTCAGAAACCACTGAAAAGGTTTGTTTGACACTTTTTACACAGCGATTTTAAACTGAACTGCACCTTGCTTTAATCAGACTTACGAGGCCCGGGACAGAGGCGTGGAATAAGGGTTGGGGGGGTATCCAAAAACAGAACTAAACAGGGTCAAACACACAACAAGCTAATGCTGAGAAATAAACTCACAGAGGACTGACGAGACGAAGTGGCAGAGAACTGAGAGACACACACACAACGACAGCATTCGACACACAGGTGAAACGCATCTGAGGAACAATCAAAGGAACGAAGGGCGGGGCGACAGACAAAGACAGGAAGTGAGGTGATCGAAAACAGTGAGGATGGTGAGTACATAATAAAACAGATAATACCAAAGAAACACAAAAACACGAACAACACTGCATGTTTATTCCAGAGAAAGGAATTAAATACTAAGACTAAAGAACACTTCTGCCAAGGCCCAACAATCTCAACAGGAAATCACATTAAAATTAACATGAAATAATACATCAAGCTTTTGTCGGGAAAGCTTGTAAATCGAAAGTAGGATTAAGTGGAAACCACAGAGTGGATTTCACTGATACTTTGTGGAAAGATACCCGTTCAATTTTGGTGTGGGCCCAGAGCATTTTTCCCTTTTCTTAAAAAAGGCACAACAGGACATTTTTCAAAATGTCACAGATTTCTAAGGGAATAATTCATGGATCTTGATGTTTGAGGAACTGATCGCTAAGAGTTTGTGAAATTTGGTGCACTTTGACTGAATTTAAAGGGGCCTGGTCCGGGGGTATCCCAGCTCCTGAGTGCCTTTCTACTTTGTTATTTCCAGTATTCTTCTATGTTGTTGCCATAAAAAAAAAGTGTTGCCTCAAGGCAAGATCCAGAGTTTTCAGTCTTTCTTTGCCGGAGCCGCAGTGCAGTTAA
Source organism: Pseudorhombus dupliciocellatus (assembly GCA_016785235.1). Classification (NCBI taxonomy): domain Eukaryota; kingdom Metazoa; phylum Chordata; class Actinopteri; order Pleuronectiformes; family Paralichthyidae; genus Pseudorhombus; species Pseudorhombus dupliciocellatus. The sequence goes on along the minus strand of JAFBJW010000042.1, from coordinate 881,812 downwards.
AATCGATATCCTGGAACCATTTACAGGTAACAGTCTTCTAAACCTAAACAAAATCAATCGAAATACATGTTCAGAGATATTTTTTTCACGACAGTTCCTTGAGGCAGGATAAAATTAAATGTCAGTTTTACTAATTCAGTCCCTCGTGGCCAACAGTGACTTCTGTGAACTCGGAGTCTGCACAGCGGCAAATTATTTATCACGGCACATCTGCAACACAGACACTCTTGGTGGATAACGGCTCTTCATATGATAAACTGTACTCTGCTGCTCTTGCCATCACCCTTGGGGAAGCCAAGCGAAGCCACTTCAGAGCTGCACTGACGCAGCGCTGCATTCGAGTAACGAGCCGGGGAAGATAACAGATCAGTCCCTGGCAGCGCCCCGTCGGCTTTGTGTGCCGTTTCTGGATTTTCAGCACCACTACACTCTGGACAGCTCCGCACAAAAGGCGGGGGGGGGGGGGGGGGGGGGGGGGGGGGGGGGACGCTCAAACTCACAGGAGGTTTGACTTCACCTGACGAGCCACTACATCGTCCACTGGCCAGGATTATAGCGCTCATCGAGTGATCACAGGGATTCCTGGTCTGAAGTGGGAACCCCCAAACTGCTTGTGAATACAGTCCATGTAGCATCATGGTGCTCCTCATTCCCACAGGTGGGGTTATCCTCCCAAACTGACCGTAAGGCTCTTACAACAACAGTTCTTACAATATCATGTCATGGGATATTTAAACACTATCTGTAATTCTCTAGCCCAGCATGGAAGAAAGAGCAGGATCCAAACAAACAGAACAAGCTGAAATCACTCATTTAGCTTTTAAAGACTTCTGACTGATTCAGTAGTGTCTTATACTTCAACTCCAGTACATATCAGACAGAAGCATATTTTTGATTCTACTGGTACTAAACATCTCTGGCACCACTGACGGGAAGTCAGATCTGTACAAAACGGAACCGTGCAAAATAAGCCGGTATCAAGATGCTGTTTGTTTTTATTTCGCTTCACATGAATTTCAACTTCAAAAATAACGAGGCCACGTTAAATTGTAAATCGACTCGGCAGCGCGTGAATATCTGTGTGGCGTGCTCCGGTGAGGCAAGTGGGAGACATAAAGGTATGAGAGCTCTGTCGAGAGGGACAATGTGATTCAGACATATCAGGGGTTTCCTAGGGAGGCACTGGGCAAGAGCCAGAGCTACCAGTTGCCCGGTGCGATATGAAAAGAGGATGGAGAAGAAAAAAGGAAAAAGAGCCACGAGAGTGAATAAGAAAGGGAGAATAAAGGTTTTGTATTTAATCAGACTAGAGCTCAAGGAAATTGAAAACATTCATTTTCTCTAGTGTGTTATTCACGTTTTTTAGCCGTGTAAAAGTACTTAAAAAGCATACAGGCTGTGGTTAAGTGAGCTACACCCATTCACCTTCTATCTGAAATATTTCACTTTATCTAAATCATATCAGTTGGGGGCCAGATGATCTGTAACATGGCTTGACATGAATCCCGTTTGAACATCATATGCCAGTCGTCTCTCTCTTTCGATGACACCTCACGTCTCCCACAAACACTCACTGGGTGCAGGACTGGCTGTGACTAACACTGACTCGGTGGCTCTGTGGGTTTCTGCTTCCCAACTTCTCAACACCAATTAGCAGGCAAACGTCTGTTCGCAGTAACGGAGGAAGACGGCGACAGCGTGCAGCAAAGCGGAGAAGCTCAGCATCCAGACTGCATCACCCACGAATGTTGACAAGAGGCTTTGACTCATAACATGTCAACAAATGGTGGATTTAACATTATTGTAACCTTTACCAGCATAAATGTTTCAGGGAGTTTCAGATACGTGTCCACATCCATATAGCATGTTTAATGGAACCATCGCTGTGCGTCTAAAACCTTTATGTCTACAATAGTAAACCATTAAATAAATGTAGTGCAGCAAATAATAATGAGAATAAAGTTGCATCCAGTTTCCTGGAGTTAATGCAAACATAAATGAGAATTAACTGGGCACTTGTTAAGTTTCTCCAGTTATTGCATTTTTAGAGCCTGGGAAAAGGTTAAAAAATGTAAATGAGAATTAATGAGGCTTCTTACATAAAGCTGTTTCTGACAATTTAGAGAAGTGCTGGAGGACTGAAAGAAAACCAATGAAATTAGAGCGAGCCTGTGAGACAGTGAGAGGCCACGAGAGAGACAGAGGATGACAGGGGAGGAGGGGGAGGAGGCTGGAAACCAAATAGTCGGAGGGGACTGGCGAACACAAGGGCACGAGGAGAAAGAAGGGGGGAGATCAGCAGCGTTATCTGACTAATCAGAAGGCGGCACCTACACAAGATATGATAATAATGGATGGAGCAATCAAAGATGGAAGCTCCAGGAGGAGGGAGAGGAGAGAGGAGCAAAGGAGGAGGCAGGAAGGCAAGAGCAAGGCGAGTGGCTCTGTTAGACTGGACTCAGGCCCGGGAGCTAAATGCAAACACATCTGAAGGCCAATTCATTTTGCACTCGAGGTACTGTGTGACGTAAGTTTTTTCATCTGCTCGTGGTCGCAAAGGTCTGCCAAAAATGTGTGGCACTGGAAAGCGGAAATTAGCATCCCGTCCAAATTTCCTGTAGTCACAATTCTCAGTCCTATTTCATCTAATGGCCATAAAAACCATATGTGCAGGAGCAGGGGACTGAGCTTGACTAACAGCTCGAGGACACTAGACCCCCAACGACACCTTGAATGTCTCGGTAGAAAGTGTTTTGGGTCAAGAACGTCTGCACACATTTCCATGACAATGCATCTGTTAACTGCTTAGAACCTAATGCAGGGGTAAAGTGTTAAACCAGCAAACCTGATGGACATAGAGAGGGTTTTAGCCAAGGGGTGGGAGGCTGTCATGAAAACAGACACATGGGTGGAACAGAGAAGAAGAGCGAGAGAAAAGAGAGGAAGGAATGAAAGGGAAGAAACAGAGCAAGGACTGGAGTTGAATGTGAGAGGTGGCTGTGAAATCACAGGCGTGAACACACAGGGATGGATGGATGGATGGATGGACGGATGGATGGATGGATGGATGGATAGACGGATGGATGGAGGGATGCAGATATGAGCGTGACTTGACTTTGAGCCTTGTTGGACACCTAAATGCTTCAGTTAAAAGCCACAATGAAACATGTTTTAACAGACTGGCACCTTGAAGCTGTTCAGTGGAATCCACCTACACCGCACAGTGATCACCAGCCTACTGAAATAATGATCGTCTGAAAGTGGAGGTCGTGACAGATTCGTTTGATATGCAGTCTTGGGAATCCATATTTTTTTTATGATCCTGGAAGGGTGGAGCAGAGAAAAGGACGAAGGAGTTAATTTAAAAAAAAGGCTGAATCCTAACATTTGAATCGCTCACCATCAATTAAGCCAGAGCAGGTCAGGACAAGGGGAAATTCATGAGCTAGAAAGTGAAACTGAGCATGTAAAAGACCTCCAGAATGAATGTTCTGTGTGTACCTGTGTCTTGGAGATGGAGCGATTAGATATTACCCAATGCAAACAAGTGATAATCATCTCACTGTGTTAATCTGTCACTGTTCTCCTTGCAGAGCTGTTTCACTTTCAGGTCACATCATTGAACGTTTCAGTGAGCTGAGCAACTTACAACTGCATTAACCCTGCTGACCCCCACCTCAGTGAGAGGCGTTAGCCACACCTGCCCCAAATTAAAACGTCACCGATGCACAAAGGAAGAGGAGAGCGATAGAACTCTGTGATATTCTGCTCTGATTAAGTGTTGAAGTTGTTTTTTTTCTGGAGCTTTTTCCCCGCATCAGAAGTCAATACAATGAAGTCATTGCATGATTCAGCTGTGTTATAAATACAAACTACGAACTACATGAAAACGCTAGATGGTAGATTCTCACACACAGATATCAGCAATGATTAGTCATTTTAAAGCTACAGAATGAACATGTCTCGAGCTACCAAACCTCCATCATGGCTTTATTTGCACTTTGTTTATGCTACTGCTGGCAGTGTTGTTGATCCCAGATATCTGAAGGCTTCTCTCACGTGAAACTAAAGCTGTGCAATACTGATCCTAGGCCTGTGGGAGGGAGATGTGCCAAACCAATAAGGGAAAATACACCTTTTATGCATTCTGAATGAATTATAGTATTTTTAATTCTGTCCCTTTGTCAAATGTTTAGTGTTGAGGTTGAGTATAATTTACAGTATGTGATCTCTACATATTGGTTCCAAATAGATGTATTTAACGCCATCAAAGTCTGTTGATTGATGATGAATCTGAACTGGACACAGCTCAGTCAGACATTATTAAAAATTCCCATTTGGTCAGACATGTGCAGGAATGAGACAAGAACATACCCAGATGGGAGACACCTGCCACCGTTGGCTGGTGTGAGTCTTCGCTGCCACGTGCACCGAGGCTGCTCGTCTTAGAATCATCAGTAAAAACCTGAGCTGCAGGTGTGAATTTACCCTCCAGCTCAAATGAATAAATGAGACAGTTGGCTAGCAGCTCAGGTAGAAACACGCTTGTCACGAAATGAAATGTGAAGGTATCCGAGGATTGGGAACAAATGAGACAAGCTTTTTTTTCAGTTTAAAAAGCTGCTCGCGGGAGCAAGTGGCATGTTTTGCAAATCTGCGTATTGGCAAGGGAGAGGGGGATCTGATCTCTGTCTGCTGACTCACGACACAGTTGCCAGGTGCGAGCGTAATCTAACTTAATCCCGCTTCGGAGACACAACCACATGGCCGTGCAGCACTTTGAGACAACAAACGGAGGGAAATGTCATGATGAGGCGGCGTGTCTGCATCTGCTTGAAGGGAGCAGAGGAAATCAGATCACTCTGCTGGGGGATGTCATGGAGCCTTGACCTGGTTCTAAAAGGCTTTAATCGAGCAGTGACGACATTAAAAGACTGATAGCCACCCAGCATGGTGGCATTTAACCTCCCTCACTCTTTATATCTCACTCATATCCACATGTGTGCTCTCTCTCTCTCTCTCTCTCTCTCACCCTCTCTTTTATGTAGGACAAAACGTGTATATAGAGAGATATTTTCAGTGTCTTGGTCCCCAGGAAATTTCACTGGGAAACTTCCAAAGAACAGATCGGCCCACTTTCCTGCCACTAAACTGGAACGGCCAATTTCCCTCCCTCCTCGTTTGACATCTACTCACAAAATGGTACACTGATGCGCACAAATGGACCTGAATGCCCCGCACAGTGCATTTGATTCTGGGTCTCTGTACAATAATGAGGGCCTACACCATTACCACAGTGCATTTTCAGGCTGTGGATGGAGACAGATAAAGGCTAATAATGTGTGTAAACCTTGACCCTCTGGTCAATTGAGCACACATGTAATCATCCTCCAGCACCAAAGCGCTCGCATGGGACCTGTACGTCACAGACTACGCCAATGTGAACTGCGCGGACCCAGGGGAGGCCGAGCAGAGGAGAATGAAGCCACGTGTTCTACTCTCCACAATCTGATGTAACCATCCCTTGAGTTATAAAACTAGGGTGAGCGCCGGTTAGAGTTTTAGTGAAAGGGCGGAGTGTACAACTGCATCATTTGTGTTCTCATCATGGAAATTTTGTAGAATTGGGCCCAGGATACCTCCGAAAAAGAACCCCAGCACATTTGGTGTCCTAGAATCTCTCTCTCGACAGTCACTCATCTCAGCATATCTACTCTCAGCGCGCAGGAAGACTGAACTTTAAACCCGTCTCTGAGCTGCAGACATGTCTTCCTGGAGAGACAACCCTATATCACTTCTCTGTGATGACTGGTGATCAACTAATAGACACATGTGATTTCTTGAATGGTCAAGGGTGAACATTACATGAGCTTGTTTATCAAACCATCAGCCAGACTTCCCAGTGTGCAGTGCGTTATGAGCAATAGCCTGGCCATGCTGGCAGCTGCGGCTGCGGAGTTACGGAGGGTTTTCCAATAACCACAAGGTCAGTGGTTCAATCCCCCCAAGACGCCAAACTCCCAAATTAACCCTGACAGCTGCTCTGTCAGTGTGTGACTGATGTGTGACTGTGTGTTTGAATAGGTGAATGTGATTTGTAGTGTGAACCTCATAACCCAGATGATCACCAAACACATTTTTACTCGTCTTCTGGGAAACATACGTTCCGTCATTACAAGATTTCTTGTTGTGTTAAATAAGGAAACATTGAGATATATTTGAGTCAGGACCATAACAACCAACAGACAACTGGAGCTAAACCTCAAACATGATAAAAACATTAATATAGCTGAAACAACACACATCTCATCTTTGAAAACAATGATAACTATAGCTGCTTCAACCCATCATGTCATGAGAAACAAGGCACGACAATAAATCAAAAACCTTCATCATCAATAAGCCCAGAGACATCGAACCAGTTCTGCATCGCTGATTTTTGAACATCAAAAGAAGCAGGGCTATAGAACAGGAGGAGGATCCCGAGACACGTTGGGGTACAACAATAAAACAAAGCCCAAGAGGGATCCCTATATATAGACAACACTGGTTCATAGTGACGACGTGAGTGGCTGCATGTGATGACGTGAAGAAAGAACCGAACGTGTGAGCTCTTCCTGAGGGAGAAGAGTGACCTCATAGCCTATTTTCCTGTGGATCAAACCGTGTTTACCCCAGGCAAACAATCGCTGCCTGTCAAAACACGATCTTTTAAGGTAGTTCCCATTTAAAGTCTTGTTTTCCAGACTATTAAGCGCCGTGTAATAAACAGTAGCTGGAAGCAGAGCCGGACAAATCAGAGACAAATATGACCAGCAGATTCTTTTTCAAAGATTTCTCCTTTCTGTGTCCGAGCGTCTTGTTTTGTCCTCCACAGTTGTGATATATATGTATGCTAGAGAAATACTATCAGGTTGTGTCAAGGTTGCTCATTTTAACCCGTTTGTTCATCTGCTGGTCAAAGAGAGGCTGGGTTGTTTCGAGGATTTTTTGAAGGCTAATGAAAGTCAAAACCACAGAGAGAGCAGCAGCTCCCTGACTGACTGAGCAAACAGGCTGAGACTCCAATTTGAAACATGATAGTCCCTGCACTGGTGGTACAGTGTTGAGGCTGTTTAGCTTTTCATCCATGCAGCACCTTCCCTGTTTATTCTTTGAGTGTAGCAGGGGGATTTCGAGAGGAACAAAGAGTACCCTGAGACAAGCCAAGCAGAGATGGAGACGGTGGCAAGCAACAGAGGAGCAAACTGCTGCACGGTACCGCTCCCTGTTTTAGCTTTGTTTATCACCTCCCCCAAGGAGGCCATCTTCTCTGCTGTCTGTCTGTGTATGAGCAAAATAATACAAAAACAAATCCAAGGAATCTGGTGTACGAGGCATAGGCCAAGAAAGGACCCATTAAATATTGGGAAAGATCCACATCTGGGTTTGAAGAGTAATTTTTCACTTAGTGAGAAAATGACTCTTGATTTCTCAGAGGACAATACATAAATCATGATTAAAATATGTATTTAAAAATATGAGCGTTTGCCAGATGGTGCAGATCCAAATAAAAATGTGAATAAAGTGGAGAAAAAGTGGTTTAATAAAATAACTTGAAAAAATTACCTGAACTATGAGGCGACTCTGTGGGTTAACTAATGTTCCGTGCATGTCTGAAAGCAGCCTGACTGTTTCATAAAGCAATCTCGTGCAAGCACAAACTGGATTTCTCTGCACAGTGTTTGTTAAATCTCCTCTGCTCTCCACAGAGGAGACGGAGACAGTGGATCAGCCAGGGAGCCGGAGAGCTGAGATCACATTCAAATAGCCTGCTAATTAATTAGCTTTATTCGTCATTGCTGGTAAATCTCTGCGGGGCTGCACAGACTCAGAGCTCGCCCGCTCTCCTGTCGCAGCTATGCACCGTTTCCATCCTAAATCACAACAGACTCATCTCCCTTATCTGGCTGAGGAGCGGAAGTGGTGGCAGGACCCGCTTGCTGTTATCTAGGGCCTCACTGAGAACCATGTTGGGCTCTTGGTTGGCAGCACACCAGGGGCTCATGAATTAGTGAGCAACAGTGGCAGTAGCCGTAGGGGCGGAGACTGCCTGAACATATGAGGGGCTGTGAAATATTAAAAGGTGGATGCTGCTCCCCGGCTCCAGGCGGCGATCAGAGCATGGCCATGTGGCAACCTCCAGGTCATCCCTTCTAGTTTTCTACAGGCCAACAGAATGCGAATCAGCCTTCCAAGTCCACCCACCTCACTGTGGGTCACTTTCACACAAGACTGCTGGATTTTCTGCTTTGCCTCCCTCTTCAGAACAACATCCCTTTGAAGCCCTGTCAGAAAGTGCCAGCCGTCAGCAGAGCGAGCACAGCCACGGGAGTTTTGATCTCCACCCACTGGGAGTCGACCAAAGCTGGGGTTGTGATGAGCGCGCAGCCCTGACAAGACTAAAAAGTTTTATGAGGTGGTTGGAATTAAGCACCTTCAACGAGGACGCGTCTCGAGAGCCGCGCCGCACGCTCGCTAACACTGATGAAGAAATGAGCAGAGGACTGAATAGCTGGACAAAGCTGTCAGTGGGGGAGAAAGCCTCTTTCGACCAAGTGGAGACACTGTTTTTATTATTTTAGATCCCTGTGGTGCAGCAAAGGCTGAGTCAACAATTCTTCTGGGAGGGTCTGTGGTTTCATGTTTCAAGGCCTTTGAATGCAATATCAATCCCCTCAGACGGATGCAGCATCCCATTATTACACACTTCTCTCACCCACTCTACACTGAGCGACTCTGAGCTGTGGGATTCTTTCAAAAGGCAACTTGACACAGTTGAGGATAGAATTTTGACATATTCTTCACTTCAGTTAGATTTTGAGGGAGAGAATATGCAAAGGTGTTCAGGTCCAACAGTTTATCAGTGTTGGAGTTATATGGCTGCTCAAACAACCAGGAATTCACATGTATATTACAGAGTTCGGCTTTCTGCATGATAAATCATTTGATTTTGATTATGAAGGAATATTTTGGTCCTAACACATCTGCACATTTACTCAATTACTGCACTCGTACTTAGCATGAGTTTTAGCATTTATGCAACGTTCTACTGCTGCTTACTTTCAGAGATTGATGAGAGTAGTGTAAACCATGCATGTCATGATGGCCTGATGTCGGAGGTGGTTGTGTTCCTTTATGTGCTGAGAAGATTCTAAATCAAGCCTTTAAAAGCCCCTGGATGAGCTGGAAAATGCATCATGGCAAAGCAGAAATCCAGATGATTTATGAGGCTCAATAAAAGTTACGACATCAGAGAAAAATGGTTCTCAAAGACATATGATGAGATATAGATCAGATAGAATAGTCAAACATTTTACTGGACTATAAGATCTTGTACTTTTTATATTTAAAGTAAACGTTTGCTGTAGTAAGGTTTAAATGCAGGGATTGTATTTGTAGTTGAGGATAAGAATCCGCATACGTCTTCCAGCCCATTGATCTTCTCTCTCACTCCTCTGTCCCATCGGCTGATCTTTAAATCATTGTTATAAACTTGTCATGGGGATTCACTGTCTTTTATTTCCTTACATTTAAGCTGCCTCGTACGAACACGGGATAACCTCTTTGTCCTTCACTCCCATAATCAGCTGGGATTTGCTCGTTTCTGTGTCATCTTTGTTTCCTGTTATCTCACTCAAAAAAAGTGAAGATAAGCAACGACGTGCGACTTTGAGCAAAAGATTGAATGAGACTTCAGAAAGTGCAGCTACAGCGGAGGGGAATCCGGCACATGCCGGCTGTTTTAATCGAAGCTATGTAGGCCAATCAATATGGCTTCACATCAAACAAATCTGTTATCTCCTTTGTTTCTGTCCACTCCTTCCTCCCTCTGTTTTCACCTCTCCTCTCACTCATTCTCAGGCCATAGCGAGGACTGAAATGCTCCACGGCACTGTGGTTGAAATGCACTTGACCTTAAGCCCCACCCATTTTACGGCTAATTTCACATCCAGCACTGCCTACCGCCGAGAGGACACTCACACTGTCTGAGCTGGCAGGATGTACGGGATCTCATATCCCCCTCTCCACCCCCATTCATGCCGCCATGGCCCAATTCCACTGTTACTATAAATACAAGCAGCGGTGGCTCCATTATTAATGCAGCACGATGCCCAAACCACCGCTGGCCCCTGAACATTGCCGATTCATCATCTCCCATAAACTTTAAAACACCCACTGCTGCCTACTGCTGGTTCAAAGTGATACACATCAAAAAGCAGATGAGGTGCATGCTCACACCAACACACACTTCTGTCCATGGCAGGTTCATTGGTGGAGGAGGGAGGCAGAGAGAGAGAGAGAGAGAGAGAGAGAGAGAGAACCCAATGCAACCTGATGACAGATCAGTTGCTGTTGTGAAAAATACTGTGCAACACAAAGACAGAGGACCTCAGCTCAGAGGAGGTGCTTTTCCACGCTTACAAAGTGAGACTGTCATTTAAAGAGGTTGCAGAGAGAGAGAGAGAGGGAGGGAAATAATCAGCTTTTACTGAACTGGAAAAAACAGAGTCAAAAGCTAAAGCACACACATTGCCTTTTGCATAGGCTGCAGCTGTTTCCCTGCAGGTTTACAGCACAACACAAACGAGGCGGCATTGTGCCCGACACCTTTTGAACCTGACACCGACAGAGGTTTGCACACAGCAGCGAGTCACACACAGTGGCAGCAGCATCAGCAGATGTCACAGCCTCATCAAAAATGTCCAGGTCTGAACTGACAAGGTTGACGTTTGCTTTAAAACATGATCGACCTCATACAACTGACTGTGGCGTTGTATAAAATGGTAAAAGAAAAGAGTGTTGGGCTGAATCAAATGAGCCCAGAGCAAAAGGTACCTGAAGCATTCTGTTTGGTTGGTTACTCAGAACACAGCTCACGATCCCATCAGCCTGTAGTGCGGCGCTCAAGGCTTTAGGGAATAGCTGTGAGAACAAATTTAGGAAATCCAGCAAACAACACTGAAGTGTTGCTGCATTTGAAGTCAATTCAGGTTAAAACAAGAAATACATTCAGTTTCTCCTCCTCGGATTGTCTGATCCACAATAGACTCATGTAGTCAGTGATTGACAATTCACATTAATGCAGCAAAAAAAGGGCACAAAAATCTAAATCAATCTCATTGATAATCAGATGCTAATTCACTCCTCTGGTGCACATCCGTTGTGCCTTGAGAAGAGAAAACTGTTTCTCATAATTGACTGTATCGTCGGTTCTTCGGACGCTGGCAATCCTTGGATTAGCAAATACAGCCCCTGAAAGCTGTTTCACACCGCCGGAACTTCACGTCTGCTGTATTCCCGCATGAGCTGAATGCAGCAGCAGATCCTGCAGCGGATTCGTTCACTGCCGCCTTCTTGCACAAACAATGCACACCAACACAAGTCATACCCCACCCTACGCTCTAATCATCACACCGGGCCAGCACTGATCCACTGTCACCATGCATCTGCTGCTGCTGCTAAAAATAGCCTCCCCACTTTGATGATGCAGCGGTGACTGTTGGGAGAACTCACCCCCCCCCCCCCCCCCCCCCCCCCGTCAACCCCCCCCCCCCCCCCCCCCCTTTGCCTCTCAATGGCGCAATTAGCCCTGATAAACTGAGAGTGCATTCATGATGCATGTAGGAGTCCGGCCAAGGTCCTCCACAGCCCACCCGCCCTGCTGCCACCGTCCTGTCCTCTAATTACGATGAATGAAGCCTTTGCAGGGGGACAGATGTGAAAACTCTGTTCATGAGGAGAGGAGGCAGGGAGAAGTGAGACAGAGCATCAAAGGATTACAGATGCAGATAAACAGAGCCAGTGTGTGTGTGTGTGTGTGTGTGTGTGTTCGAGAGGTTGGGGGTATCCTCTTGGCAACCAAAACCTGGCTGGGTCTCATTTCCACAGAGAATCATAACCAGAGCATCTTGAATCCTGGTTTGGATTAAAAATCCCATATAACTACACAAACTGCATGAGTATTATTTGGCTATGGCAGTGTCGGGAATTTAGCTACGTTTTAACAACTGTAGTTACCACTTCATGGTTGCATGCCTTCAACAACATGTCCTGCCCCCTAAGTACACCCATATTGTGTTGATCGCCTCCTACTGGCCAGCTGCAGTACAGGCCCTGCCCTCCCGCCTCATCCATCTTTAGACACAGTCTATGGTTGGCCCAGACTTACACAATGTTGACGCCATGAGAGAAGGGGGAGGCTAAAATAGAATGACCAGAAAAGAAGCTTCTTAAAAACTGAATACGCCACACATCTTCAATCCAGCACAAACGCAGGAGATCCAGTGAACCAGGACAGTTCAGGGGCTCAGCTAAGATTTTTGTCCCAGATTAATTCTCAAACCAAATGGGAAGTATTGTCACAATCTCCCTTTCTGAGACAAGAGGTGTCTCAGACAAATGGCAGAAAACCCTCGGCATCAGGCCATGAGCAGTGGGTAATGATGGAGCCTCTTTCTCCCGAACACCCTGACAGCACAGAATCATCGCTCTGCCGTGATGAAACCCATGCAGACAGAGAAATGACTCATAAAGACCGAGACAGGCCATCTTTCCAAGAGCAAGGTGGACAGAGGTAAACGACAGGAGAGAAGGAATAAGGAGAGACAAAAGAGAGGACTTTTCCGAAGTAGGACAGAGCGCAGGGGAGGCCTGTCTGTCCCAGATCAGTCGTTCACCACCAGCGAGAGAGGGTGGTGGAGGAATGAGTGAGATGGGAGGAAAGTGAGGAAGGAATAAGAGAGTAAACGAGATGGCTAAATCTGGAGTTATGAACTACATCCGTTCTGAGCGGCGAGGAGGAGGACCTGAGTTTGACAGCCCAGCAGCAATCTCAGAACAGAGGGACGATCAGGGGGACCTTCTCTCCTTCCCACACCCTGTGGAAGAGGATTCTGAACAAACACCAAGCTTGAAATGATCCAATTAATTCCAATTAACCAACGTTTATCTCTGCTAAGGCCTGTGTTTCTCATTGAGTCAGGTAAGCTTTGCCTCAGTGGGCTGATAAACCCTCGTTTTGTCAAGCTTTGTTGAGCTGAATGAGTCGCGAGAGGAGTTTCTGGCCACCTGATCCCCAGAGAGAGATCAGCCCGGGCGGAAATGTCAACTGTGCACCGTGTCCTCCGAGCCTGTAGTGAAGCTCGAGTGTAGCGTTCCATAACACCTCCCAACCAAGACGGAATGACAGGTATTTCCCTCACTAACGTGCCCTGAATGTTAATTCATTAGGGCTGTTGGCGGGATCACTCAACAGAAGTGGAATAAGCATGTTCAACGCCATCACGTCGACTTCGATAAACCAAATTAATTGACCGCGATGGAAGCCAAACTAAACAGATCTGAACTGAGCTAAACTGGGCCAAACTGCCAGACTTCACACTGACTGAGTCCATTAGTCTGAGGCTATTTCTGTGTCGCCCATCAGTCAGAGGCTGAACTTTATATAAAGCTGAACAACGTGGGGGGGGGGCATACGTGTTCATCATCATTTTTGATTTAACCGTGAAGAAATGGTTTTAATCCACTGCTATGATGCTTGTCCATGAAGTAAATAACAAGAAACAACAGTGGAGGGTAGTCATAGATCATTGACGGAGAATTCACCCGTCATAATTCCTGTTTCTTACTTTCCACCAGAACAGAACAGCTATTCAGGTCATAGGAAATGCAAAATGAGTGTAGTGCAGCAAAATATTCTAAAACGATGAATTCCCCTGGACTATGCAAATAATAAAGACCAAATTTGTGTTCTGTAGTGAGTGTGTGTCTTTCTGTGTGCTACCCAATTATGTTAAGTGTCTGTCACTATGAGCCCATGAGCTAAAACTGGAAGAAACTCAACCCTGTGTGTGTGTGTGTGTGTGCACAAGAGAGAAAATACAGCCAGAGGAGTGAGGACGGCGGAGGGCTTACAGCAATGAGTTAGCGTGTGGCGACTGCTCGACATCAGCATGTTCTAACTCTGAGCACCACTCCAAGCAAAGAATGAGTCACGTCTGTTCCCCAGCACTCAACGCCGCACATTGACAGAAGCACTTTGCTTTCATAAATCAATGCAGACGGCACACTTCAAACAAAGCCGCGACCCACCGGCTGCATTCAAACTTTTCACCAGATTCTGCTCGTGGCACGCAGCGTTGTCGCTCTATTTCAAATCACGGATCACGGATGACACGCGTGTGTGGGCGATACGCCACTTTCCAATACCGAACACATGAACAGCTGAACACCTCTAAAGAGCAAGTTTGAATCGTCCTCAGCGCTCCATATGACTGCATATATGTATCCAGAAGAAGCCAGGCTATAATTAAATGTGGCCCGTCCTGTGGGACGCGTTCAATAAAAACAAAAGCATCTACAGAAAGGCTAGAGACTGAGGTAGGCACATAATGACAGGGGCAGAGCAGACACTTATTCCCCGCTGGCGCGATGACCTTTTTCTTGTTGAGGCAGCCACTCAAGTGAGAGGACGGCTGTTTGAACGACTGCTATCAAATCCATCTGCTGTTTAATGCACGGCAGAGCACCCACTGCTTCTCCTGAGCACACATTCTAAATACTGGGGTGCATCTGTGTCCATGGTCATCCGTGCACACGCAGCCTTCACGCGCCACGGTCAACATGTCCAAAGTGTGATTTACTGGGTGACTTAGTGCCTGTCGGCAGAAACTCAAAGCAGCTCACTGCTCCACACACCAGAGTGCTCGCAGACCGTAGGCATGCACGCAAACATACGTGGGAGCTATTATCAGTTTGTCACAATGACAAATCGCTGACACGCAGCGTCTCTCATCCATCACGCTATCTCCACACGATGCCTCATAAATTGCGTGATACCCGGCCTTATCTTGTCTTTGCATGATCTACACATATGTGTCTCCCTTTAGTGCAATCTCTTCTTTTTTTTATCCTCCCACTTCCTGTCATCTTCTGCCTCTCTGCAGAAGCTGGGATAACGCATTCATCTGGTATCAAGGAGCAATCCTCAGCCCAGCACTGCTCGCTTCGCCTTCCCTGTGTCTGTGCCTCTCTCAGCAGATTTTTGCTTTTCTTATTTCATTTTATTTTCATTTTGGATTTTTTTTTTCTTCTTTTTTTTTATCCTCAAAAACCGATGCATCTCTTTGTGTAAAACCAGGGTGTTGCATGCACTAAAATGGATGTGACAGTGGAATAAATGTTTCACATCAATGCAGTAAACTTGAACATGCAAGCCCTCCCTTTCCCTTCCCTGATGCACACACATACACCCCCCTGACTCCACCACTCACCCTCCACAGACAGAGATTCACACTCCGCTCTGCTTTGCCATGCACCCCACCCCCAAAAGCTTTCCCTTCAAATCTCCATGCATGACAAACGAGAGGAGCGGCAAGCAGAAAAGACAGAAAACATCCTTACTGTCTTCTACAATCCCTGATGAAATACTGAAATCCCTCCTCAAAAATAGGGGGGACACAAGTAAGAAAAGAGATGGGGGGGGGGGGGGGGGGGGGGGGGGGGGGGCGAGCCCAGCAGTTGCCAGTTGCAGAGGAATAAGGGGTGAGGAGGGGCGAGCGGGAAGAGGATGGACGAGACTGAGGCAAAAGAAGAAGGATAAAGAAAAGAAAAGACAATCACTGCTGCAACAATGACGACCCCCCTCCTCCTCCTCAGCTGCCACCGCTGCCACGGGATACTAGAAGGCGTCCAGCGTACCGCTGCACTCTGAGGGATGGAGCATTATCCTCGGCTTCCTGCCCGTCCTCCAGCAGCAGCAGCAGCTCTGTAGTAACACTTCTGTCGGCTCTGTCCGGCAATCTCCCCATCCCTCCCCTCGCTCACTCGCTCGCTCACTCGCCGTCCTCCCCACCTCCCTCCCTTCAGCATGTTCTCAGTGTCCCTCTCTCTTTTGCTCTCTCTTTTCTTGCACTGGTTGGCTGCCTTCTCTCCATCACCTCCTCCCCCCCAAACCTCTCTCTCTCTCTCCATCTCTCGCTCTCCCTTTTTGCTTCCTCCCCTCCTCCCTCCATCTCTCTCTCCTCCATCATTACCCAGATACAAGGCATAGCCCTCCCTCCTTCTCTGCTTGCTCTCTCTTTCTCTCACTTGCTCTCTTTCTAGCTCTCCGGCTCTCTGTATCTTTGATGTTGTGGAGTTTTGACTCTGAGCTGTGAAAAGAATCTCGTTTTTCTTCTTCTTCCTTCTCGCAGAACTAAAAGCATCAGAACACAGAGGGATCCACCCCAAGAGCGAGCAAACACACACACGATTATCCAATAAATACTACACAATATCAACAAAAAGCTCCAAAAAATCATTTAAAAAATCTGAAAGATTTCATCTTTTTTTCTGTTCCTTCCATAATCCTACATTTATATCCATATGATGTCTCTCCCTCTCTCTCACACACACACACCCACCCACCCACAGAATTATGAATTAGGAATGAAATATATGTGTACAAGAGGATGAAGGGAGCCACTGCTGCATTGCTTATTACCATACATAGAGGTGGCTGGGAGAGGAGAGCACTGTGGGTGGAGAAGCAGCTTTCTACTGACGAGCTGAATTGAATAGCAAGTAGAATTCAACTCCATTGCACCAATCAGTGGTGAGTGAAGCGTGTCAAACTTGCCCCCCCCAGGCACTGGTGTGATGACACCCCTTTAATGGCAGGGAATGAGAGAGGAGGCCCGCTATGATGGTCGTGTATATGTGTAATAACAATAATCCCAGTGCAGCAGACAGGTCTCCGAATTGTTACTGGCACTGATCGATATAGAACTCGAGCTCCTGACATTCTGTTCCAGCAACCAAGAGCTACAAAAAAAGCATCTGCTGTAGAAATGTCATAACGGAAAACTGTCTGGATGCGTTGACAAGAGCCAGGCGGCGTATCAGATGTTGACATAATCCAGCGATGAATCAAAGATGACAAGCTCTCCTGTATTTCACTGCCACAACATGAAAATTCATTATGAGCTCATAAAAAGTGGTCGTTTCTCAGACCTACAGGGGAGAATTTTCATCTGTCTCTCCTGTAAATTCAGCTTTATGAATCTAATCCTCAGAAGCTGGACCTTTTCCTGGTTTTCTCAGATTAGATTTTTTCCATCCTGTGTTCCAGCTATGTGCTCATCTGTTTGATTTTTGCACATCGTAGTGGTACCATAGTAACACTTTTGCTGTTTGTGAATTCCTCTGGCTACGTGAGAAACAGTATTTCTGGGGCTTGGTAGCTGCAAAATCTCACACATTGGTGCTGTTTAATTCCCTTTCTTTTTTAATTTTTTTTCATTTTCCTGCTCGGTTAAAACATTGCCTTTCATTCCCAAAGAGTCATGTAGGGTATAACTTGATTAACTGATTTACCTTTCACTATTTTAATGATCAATTTATCTGACGTTGTTATCTGTCGATTCATCATTTAGCCTGTGAAATTGCTGAGGTGTGAGGAGTTAAAGGAAAATGTATTCATGTAAATGATCAAAATAGTTTCAGATAAATGATGGGTCTCATTTCATTAAATAAAATAACTTCCTTTTGAATTTATTATTTTATTTAGACCCATAAAATGTTTATAAAGTTGAATATGACTGCTCCCCCAAAAAAGAAGCCAAAGCATCTCAAACACCCCCTGGTGGCTGAATGCAGGACAGATATCATCTGTCACGTTCTTAAAACGAACTGAACCATCATGCATCTGGATGACATTGACCTCATTACATGTATACAAATACCATAGTGCAGCTAATTCCATGTCAGGGCGTCTAATTCAGGATCAACGAGGCAGTAGAATTAATTGCTCCGTTGACAGGGCAACGACTGCAAACATGGCGTCATTCATTGTCATTAACACAACATCCATTCGCTGCAACCCGAGCATTTCAGATGGAATGTGAATGAAACGCACCCCCACACAGCGGGAGCCTGCCCACCTCTTCCCTCAGCCAGTGACTCATGCAGAGGCAACTTTGTGACACAACATTCAAAGTATTACACCGACCTAATCTAACAGGTTCTTTACGCGAGGTCTGCAGTGACTGGTCGGACTTCGTGTACCAGCACGGCTCCTCTGAAGGACTTGAGCCTGCATGCAGCACAGGAGGGTGTGCTCACATTTTTTCAAGCTTTGTTCACCAGGCTCAAGCTGAACCCACAGTGTTAACTGGATGATCAGTGGCAGCAAGTAAATAATAATAATAATAATAACAGTAAAAAAGGATTGCTGTGCTTCATCAAAACAAGACAGGCGACGGCAGCTCACACAAGGAAGTGGTCTTAATAGCAGAGTCAGACTAAATCAAGAGATATAGCCATAATAATGATAAGAGCAATATCCCTGACATCTTTATGCAGCCCCTCTGTCAGACACACAGGGCATTGTTAGAGTCATAATTTACACTAATGCACTGACATCCCAGTCAGTAGCCAGTCATTAGAAGCCTCTGCCCCCTGACACATGGGCAATAATGTTCAACTCCAGGACGCCATTCTCAAGCTCTCTTCTCTGGATGTGTTCCTCCTCCTCCTCCTCCTCTCAGTGGCTTCAGCACTGCTGGTTGGCCATGGAGGCTCAAGCACTCTTCTCTCACCATATAGACCCAACACAGTCAGCCGTTTAACCGCTCTGCACTGTTGCCGTGCAACACTTCTATGGAATATAATCCCAAGAGTGCAGACCATGGGGGAACACGGGAGGCGTGTGGCGTTACAGGGTTTGATAGTATAAGAGCAGTAGTGAGAGCAAGATGAAGGGTGGCCGAGGTGACAGGAAAATAAATAATTAAAACACATGAGCATTAAAATTGTAGGTGTTTCATCTAGACTCAGTGTAACACTGGCCTGTACAAAGATATGAATCTTAAAAATTAATGTTGATTTCCTTCAGAGGTACTTCAAATTTTTTCAATCACATTTTATGGCACTTCCTTCACACCTCACAGGGAAATATTGTCAAGTTCTCAACAAGTAAAACTGAAATTGTTTTATAACCACGAATGAAATTTATATAACGGATGTGAAAGACTCTCAGAGCTGCAACACTGCTTAGAAAAACTTTCCTTTTGGAAAACAGGAATGAAGGAGAATAAGAGCAAG
The DNA here is from genome assembly GCA_016785235.1 of Pseudorhombus dupliciocellatus. NCBI lineage: Eukaryota > Metazoa > Chordata > Actinopteri > Pleuronectiformes > Paralichthyidae > Pseudorhombus > Pseudorhombus dupliciocellatus. The sequence continues at coordinate 862,687 of JAFBJW010000042.1, read as the reverse complement.
ATATGACCGACCTCAACTGGTACATGCATTGGGAAAATATTGTTACATCATAGATTATAACAAAGCAGTCACAGGGACTTTAAATATATATTAATAAAAAAGCTTATGCTCTGCTCATCTGCTTCACTGGCAACGAGTGCATTTTAAATAAACCCCTCGCCACTTGCTAGGTTTCCTGCCCCTTTAACTGAACCGTGTCCAAAACCCCCAGTCTTACTGCTACAGCGGATCATCTCTCCATCCGTCTCTCTACGTCCTCATTATGAGAAAAGTGTTATACTTGGCATCCGAATTAACTGCTCGGCTGCTACTTAGAGCTACAAAGAAAAGCAGAAGTGGGTCATGTGCTGGAGGAAGGGAGAGGATCGAGGGGAAAAGCAGATGATCAACAAATACATGTCGAGTTGAGAGAAAGAAGGTAAAGGCTGAACAAGGAACCAGGAAGAGCAGGAGGGGAGGGAGCGTGAAGCAAAATCAAACCTCAGAGATGAAATAATGCTGCAAAAACCATTAACCATGAAACAGCAGCTTGTATAAGTGAGCAGGTCACGATCTCCAGTGAGAAGTGATGAACTGACTGATAGTTGTAACTCACAATTTTAGACTCAGGTCTGATCAGGTGAAATCATCATGGAGTCCCGTGTGGTGAACCTGCAGTAAACGTACTGTCTCTTGCTAACACGGCCAACTGCATCCTGCGTTCTCTCCATCCTCCTCCTCGCTCCCACTTTGTGCTGCCAACCAAACAGAATTTATTATCTAATAAGGAGTATGAACAGATCAATATTGATTGATATTCTAGCTTTTAATTGCTTTATAAATTAGCAGGGGACAATAAACAGATTTATTCATTTAAGATTGTTTTTGTGATTCCATATTCTCATTATTTTTTAGAATTTGCTTCTCAATTAAGTGTTAGAAAACATTTTTTTTAAACTGTCAAAGAGAGAAAATACAAAAAAGAATTATGTGTCTTTAATGATATCGGCTACATTTGTACATTTCTACAGCAGACTTTCAGTAAGAATAACTGCCTATTAGAAAAGAGGACAGACAAAGTTTAAGCTATAACAACTGACACAAACTAGATGTCAAAGGCTGTGAAATTAAATAGTCCATGTAAATAATTAGTTTAGTATTTTGTTCAGTTAAATAAAAACATTTACATCTTCCAACAATCAATGTGAAATATAAATTACATTAAAGCACCATTTCAAGAATGAGGATATTAAAATAAATAACTGGCCTTTCCGTGTCAAGACAGTACATCTTTATGGTAGTAATGAGAGGATATGCAGTCACACTGAGCACTACTCCCAAATTATCACAGGTGATTCAACAAACAGAGCATTGGAACATGAGGGTAATGCTCACCTGACATCCACAAACAACTAAAATATCCATGATTACCACATAAACCTTTGAATGTGTATCTCCAGGATGTGTCATGGTTTTAGATCTCGCACAAATTATTCCTATGATGTTTCTCTGGGGAAACAAGGACCAAATAAATGAAAATTTAGATATTTTCAAAGTAGATTGTCGCTTTTTGTTTTTGTGGCATGTTCATAATTATTCATCCTAAAATTCCAACTTGGAGATCATGTGTTGTACTGTGCCACCAAGAAAACATTTCCTACTCACTGAAAAGAGCAGCTGTGAAAAGTCACACATCTTCCCCCGGTCGTCTAGATATACAGCTTCAGGGATGGAAATCATTTTTACTGTTCACTACTCATGCATGAACCTTTCATATATGCACTTATGACAAATGGTGTTTCTTACATCTGGCAGAGTGATAGTAACACACCTCAGTTTGATCCCTCAAGACCTGCCCGCTGAATGCACACACACACACACACACACACACACACACACACACACACACACACACA